>KK121841.1:109883-159333 GCA_000611955.2 Stegodyphus mimosarum
AGATTTATAAAACTGCGATTTCAGAAGCTTCAAGAAAAGTGTGATTTTATTATCACTTAATTGACATATTTTACAGGAAGTTTTTGATGACTTCATATTTTGGAGAATTTTTGGAAGAACAGTGAAAACATAGTTATTTAAATTTTCTACTTTTGATCCTAAGTCTTTATCATAATGAGTATATTTTCTCTTTACTTTCACTTCTTTTCAGTAGACGAAACATGGAAAATCGCAAAAATGATTCTATTCTTATCACATGGACAGGCATCTATAAAAAGAAGTTTTCCATTAGTAATGATATTGAAAACTGATTATTTAAAATATTTCATAGTATATGTCTCAAAGCACTGTATGCAGGGCTGGCATTAGGCATTTTCCTGCCAGATACAATCTTTGTAGCTCCTTAGTTCTGCTCCTTCCCTAAATTCTAAAATTTTTGCTGCCTTTAAATTCTGCTGCTCAGTGCTCTGCTCATCCTAGATTCTAAAAATTTTTCTATCTCTAGATTTTGTTGCTTGGTGCTTCACTAAATTCTAAAAAATTCTGTCACACTGTTCCTAACCATATATAATTTCATATTTATTCTCGCTGCTCATATTACTAAAGAAATAATATTAACAGCTTTCTGTATACATTCACAGTGCATTTAATTTTTTAGAGTAACAGAAATCTTTAATAAAATCCACAAATTTTAAATTGAAGAGGAAACTTGTTGAAAAACAATTGAATTTTGCATTTACATAGTGCTCATCCACTCTAGATTAAGCTATGACTCAGTTGCTTTTGGATTGGCATGATCTTCAGTTTTATTGAAACTGGATCCTGTTCATCAAGCTTTGTGGATTTGTTCTCCAGCTTTCGGGGCATGTTCTATGCAGAGCCTATATTTTGATTTTTATGAACCATCACTTGAATTAAGGCCTGAACATTTGTCTTTTGATCGGTACATCAGTATTATGTCATAATCTGATCATCCTAACCAGATCTGTAGGCTTGAAGACAGCTACAACCTTTTATTTGTTGCATGACCTCTTACTTTTGTTTTGTGAAAGAGCTTAGTCAGTGATAGAAAAATACTGCTTGTCTGATGTGAAGGTCAGGCAGTAAAGTATCTCAAAATCCTGCCTTGGGATAATCTGGAAATTCAGCTTCTTGATGCCTTCTATCATCTTGATAATAGAAACTCTAATTTGATAGTATATAGATGCTTTATCTTCAGTACAGGAATGAATATAGGTGTTTGATCCCCAAATATATAGATGGTTGAAAACAGTTGGCCATGTAAGAGCTGCATTTGTGAGAAGAAACCATACTGAGGCCAAACAAATGCCTGCAGGTTGCATTGTATTTAGTGTGAAACTGACTGCTGTATATCTTGCTTTTTCATTCATATGTAAGCTATGTGAAAAAAAAATCATAATTTTTACCAGCTTGTTCAGTGCACTAAAAGTTTTAGAAAGTTTTTAGGATACTCAAAATCCTGTATTGGTGAACCATTATATAAATACATTAAAATTTTAAAATCCATAGGTATCATTAGATTCTTTATTGCTGGGTTCCTAGACATGTAGGCTTGTAAAGTAGTAAGCTAACAGACACAATAGGAAAGTCTGTAACTGATTTTTCAAATCGGATTGTTCCCTATAGTGATATTATAATGATAATTTGACTGAAAATCTTAAATAAATGGGAATTATTCTGGGATGGTCTGTTTCTGAATAAGTTGAAAAGAGTCAGACCTAAAATAAAGTATTGAGAGGCTGTTAGAAACTAGGAGAAAATAATTTTAACCTATCTTAGAATTGGTCTATCTGAAATCACACATAATTACCTTTTGAAGGCTGAGAGTGAATGTATTTGCTCGAACTGTGATAGTATTTTTTGATGTACCACTTTCTAGTTGAATGTGTGTAATTTAACAGACTTCGAATGAAACATATTAGTGAATGTGACTTCTCTGTTGACCGTATAATCAAGAAAGAGGTCAATGGCAATTTATTTCAGTACTTGAGAGTGGTGGGACTTTATTTTTTAATTTGACCTTTTTTGAAGTAGTTTTTGGTATTTTCGTAGTATGTATTTTAATGTATCTCTTTTTTTTTTTTTTTTTTTTTTTTTTTTTAAAAATTATCCAGGTTTTATGTAGTTGTTTATCTCAATATTCATTATTATTACTTCATTTGAAAAGTCGGCTGTGTTTTTAAAATTGCATTTGGCATTAATTTGTGTTTGTATACAACTTGTGTTTGGAAGACTCTGACATGCATTTGGTGCAAATAACCTTTGAGTTTATTTCCGTACCGCCAGAAAATCCACTATCTATCTAAATATTTTTATACTACATTTTATTACTTTATACAGTTTTTTATGTAATAGATAATTTTTTTCTTATGGAGTATAATGATTAATTTTTATTAAATAGAGACTATTAATTCTATTAATAGATGATTCTAATTTATTTTATTTTATTTTTTATTTGCAGTTGGGATGAGTGGGTGCCTGAATGCAGAGTTTTGAAATATAATGAAGCCAACTTGCAGAAGCAAAAAGAGCTTGCCAAAACTCATATGTAAGAAAATTAATTTTGCAAATTAAAAGAGTGATCTTTATATTTCCTTTTTATTTTTAAATAGTTGAACAGAATTTTATATATGTATGTCTTAGCAATGGGCTTAATGCAGAGTGAAGAGGCTTCATTTAGAGGCATAGGTGTAGATTTTCAAAATCTCAGGTAGACAGTGATTTTTCTCTTATTTTGATTCAAAGTAAATTGTGCAAAATTTTACCCCACATTTTTTTTAAAAATAAAACTGTAGATTTAATTTAGATAAAAAATAAATGTTATTGTTTTGCAAAACCATGCTGTTTACCCAGTATGGTAATATATGTACCCAATATTTTTTGTTTGTCCTTCCGAAGTGTAAACATACTATCTAGCATGCAGATTCTGGAACTGTTATCTAATTGGCCATGTGAAAAACATTGCATTTCCAAGTTAATACCGGCCACACAAAGTGATTAACCTTGTGCTTTGTTGATACTCATAACAAATGCATGCCAGACGGAAAACTGAAGTCATTTAAAATCAGAAGGCACGCTTAAATGACTGGATTTTAATGGAATGTGAGGAATGAACTTATCTTTATCTGCAACATTCCTTGTGATGATGGTGGCTTCTATTACGTTTGGCGCTAGAATCTTCATACTTTACTTCATACTACATACTGAGCTTTGTTTTGTGGCACAACTTTGGCAGATCAATGTTATGTAATACTGTGAAAGGGGATTCTTTTTTTTTTAAAGTGAGTTTGTATGGTTTTATTCTGGGGAGCTTAAGAGCACTTAAAAAATATGTCAGATAATTAAGAACTTGTTCTGTATTGTTTACTGAGTCAGTGGAGGAGTGGCCACACAGTTGCTAGAAAGCATTTTCTGCGGAAGCTCCTAAACATATTTACATTGTCATTTTTTGGCCCTTTCACACAATGCTAATTTAATTTTCCTGTATATCTGGAAGTATTTTAACTATTAGGTTATCAACCAAAACTTCAGACCAAACTTTTGAAATTTGAGAAAAACTGTCTCTCTTCTTTGGTGACATTTTGATAGGTATTAATCTGTATCTAACTTAGCTAAACTTATCTGGTGTGCATAAATTAAACTACCCCTCTAAATTTCCCTTTTGACAACAGTAGAAACATACAACATACTTATGAAAGAAAAAATAAAATCAAAATAAAAGAAACAGCAAAATTACTACAATTTGAGCTTTTAAATATATTAATAAGTAGTGTAAAACAGCAAAGTGAATTAGCAGATACAAAGTCTGAGATTCAGACTCATCGGCATTTCAATGGTTCCAGTGTTGAGATTTTTCAGATATTAGATCGTCAATTTAAATCCAGATAGATGACATGTAGAAATTACAAAATAAAAAATGTAAAATAATGGATTATGAAATAATGGAGCATTTATGATCCTAAGGGAATCAACATTTACAAAAAAAAGAAAAAAATCTTAATATATATTTGTTTGCTTTATCAAAAACGTTTTTCAGTGTAAGTTGTTCAAGTTGCTCCATTTTGCATATTAATGTATTAATTCTTTCTCTTTAATTATATAGATAGACATAATTTCTTCTTCCACTGTTCAAGTCCTATAATTGCTGTTTCAAGATCCCACTAAATTGTCAATGGAAATTTTTTCATTCTCAAAACCTCCATGTCACTTTCTTCACTATTGGTAGTGATAATTTCGGTTTTAAAATCTTACTAGTTTTCAGTGTTGAAACCCAGCAAATGGTCCAATGTAAACAAATGGTTTCCGTAAAACTGAACAACTAATAAGCAGGCTTGTTTTAGTTGAATAAGAAAAAATTATATATTTAGTACTTTTTAGGGTCTTGGTTTATAATCTCAGTTAAAAAAAGAAAAAGAATGGCAGATGGTGCAAAGGTGGTAATTGCTTTACAATGGTGTTTATGGTTTATAATGGTGTTAAAATGGTATAACAAATAAAAAAGGGGTACATGCCTTAATTATCATTAAGGGGGGATATCCCCAGTAAAAGTTTCTTTACACTTTTTTAATTTAACTTATATGGCAAAGATATCATGGTTTATGAAATAGTACAGAAAATAGTTAAACAACTAGAAAAATATAAGGACTGGTGGTCACCGGGTAACTTTGGTTTTCTGGAAATATCTGGTTGTAACAAAAGTTTTCCACCAAGAAACGTACTTAATAAAATTAGGAAAAAACCCGTGAAAACAGTTTCTTAGTGCGGTTAGTAATCACCACCCAAATCTATGATTTTCTGTCAATGTTTTAGTAGTTTTTCAAAGCCTTTGGTCCAGAAACTTGGTGGCCACAAGTCCAAAAACAGATCAACCTCATTTCTGACGACTGTGCAGAATGGAGGATAGCACCAGAAAGATGTAGCTGCAGGTGTGAAAAAAGGTAGACGTCTGAAGGAGCGATGTTGGGCTATATGGTAGGTGCGACAAAAGATCCCATTTGAGTCTGTATAGAGTTTAGCCGGTGAATGCAGACATATGTAGTCTTACTGTCAAGTGTTTTACCTTTTTTCAAATCCTCTTTTGGATATATCATGGCAATCCCATCAAATAAGAAGCATGATATATTTGTTAGTGAAATTGCACTTTGCGACGCAGCCTAGCAGCTCACCAGGTGCAGACCAACCCCTTTTTGATCTGTGTTGTTGAAGTAAATCCATTTTTTATCACAAGCCAGCATTTGAACTTCAAGTTTATGCGATGCATAACTTGATTAATGGACAAGATACTAGTTTTCTTAGCATGCAGCTCCTTAGCAAGCTTTCAAGTGGTTGCATAATGATCGTCTTCCACAAGTTCTCACAGGCAGACCTCATTGTCAATAGGCCAACCAGAGCGCTCTGTTCTCAAATGTCAGAGAACTTTAGTACCAAACCTTTACAGTGTCATATGATGCACCATTAGCACCTAAAACTGTACACATGATTTGGTGACATCGCTTCTTCGGATTTCTACCTTTTTTCACATCGGCAGTTACATCTTGCAAGTGCTTTTCTCTATTCCACACAGGACGTCCGAAATGAGGTTGACCTGTTTTTGGACTTGCTTCTGGGACTTTGAAAAACTACACACAGGACGTCCGAAATGAGATTGACCTGTTTTTGGACTTGCTTCTGGGACTTTGAAAAACTACCAAAACATTGGTATTGGTATTTAGTAACCATACATTTGGGTGGTGATTACTACCTGCACTAAAGGTACTGCTTTCTTGTTTTTTTTTTCTAACTTTATTAAGAATGTTTTTTGGTGGAAAACTTTTGTTACAACCAGATAAATGGTTGTTTCTTCAATATAGAGGTGTTTTATTTAATGCTGAAGGGAAATTAAGAATTCAGACTCTTCATATATTTTAATATGAAAAAATATCAAATGTGCATGCATAAAGCATACAAAAAGAAAATTTTCTTTAAGAAAAAATAAAAGAAAGAAAGAATTTCAGATTTGAAATCATTTCAGATATTGGGCATCTGGATTTTGGACTTTGTACTGCATATGATAATTTAAGGTGACTGAAAAGGGTGACTAATGAAAAATGCAAGTAAATGACTTTCAAGCTCCCATTTCTGGAAAAAGTTCGAGACCTCAGTGGAAATTCATATAACATTCTAAAGTGGAAACAGATGACCAGTAAAAATAAAAAATAAAAAAAGGTGCTGTTCCAGTTAGATCATAAGGGTTGCCATAAGAATTCAGAAATGAGCCATAGGTATTGGTAAGGACTTCTAGAATGGCAAGGAAATCCATGAAATAGAAAAGTCACTAAATGGGCCACATACTATATCTCTACTTATATTTATATAATCAGAAATTGATATCTATTTGTTGATATTAATATCTATTTTTTGATCAATATATATTATTATGTTGATTAAGTGATGAGTTCCACTTTGTTATCAGTATGTCTTTATTTGGAAATGAGCTTTTGGAAAAGCATTATTCACTTTGACCAATTTCTTTTCCATTTTTCAAAAAAATTCTCAAAGTAGTGATAGAAAGGTCACTTAAAATCTACTTTAAAGTTTCTAAGCTATACTAAAGAGATAAGTAACATGGTGCCATTTAATGGTTTTAGAAATAACTGATACTTGCTTTGCTATCGGTTACACCTTTTCTTCAAAAAATCACCATCCACTTTGGCAGATTTCTCACTGTTTTTCAAACATTTGCAAAAAACTTATAGTGAGTGCACTTAAATTCTGCTTTAAAGGTTCAACATTTCTCTTAAGAGTACACGAAAGTGGTGCCTCCTAATGGTTAGTAAGACCTGATAGCAAGAGCAGATGGGTGACGTGATTGCAAAATTGAAACTTTGTAGAAATATTAATTTATTTTTTGTGAAAAAAAATTATAAATTCCTTACTCAGCATGTATGACTTCCATTGATAGTAGGAATGCAGCAGTGCTGAAGTGAACCTAAGCTTGTTGTTGTAAGTGCAATGTTCTAATGTGAACATCAGAGTGTGGACCCCGAGAGTGGTTTTTTGAAAATCTTATGTAGACAGTGATTCTATTCTTGTTTTGAAGATCAAGTGTGCAAAATTTCATCAAGGCCAGGATGAAATTGTAGATTTCTACAAATTACACACATGCAAACAAACAAGTGTGCTCTCTTCTCTCTATAAATAGATAATACTGAACTTTTGTATTTCAGATACTGATAGTCCTAATAAGTTTTTTAGTGTTGCTGTTTGTGCAATTTTCAATGTGGTACAGAGTCCGAGATCCAGACCTCCAATATCTGGAATGATCTAAAATCCGGACCTCAAAGCCACAAACCTTTTTTTTTGTATGCTTTACACATGCACATTTAATTGTTCCTTTCATAATAAAACATGTAAAGTGTCCCGATTCTTAATTTTCCTTAGACACTAAATATAATATTTCGTTATTGAAGAAACAATCATGTAAGTATAAATTTATGAGATTAATAATTAGGCTCCGTAGCTGTGTAGCTGCTTGGCATACATCTCAAACCGAAACATTCTACATAAGAACAGCACTGATTTTACACCTACTGGTATTTTATACCGCTGATGCCGAGCTGGCGAATCATTATTTATTATATTTTGCTTTCATCACTGCATGTTTATCACAGTACATGACAGCTATAGTAATGACTTATGCAGTGATGCCTAAACTTTTTTTTTTGTATCAGTAATTGAATAACAAGAGTATGGCAAGCTTTTATGCTAACGTTAAGCTTGGTGATGATTAGAGATTTTAAGTTAAATGCGCTGAGAAATGTTGACAAGGTAAAATTTAATAAAATTTCTTTTCATATGCTAAAAATAGATTTGGTTAATGAAACTGTAGGACAAAAGATTACATTTAGTGCTATCTGAATCAAGAATAACTGATATGTTCTGGAATATTTTTAGAATTTTAGATTTTTTTAAATGGAAAATTATGTAAATGAGATACTTGTAAAGGCATCCTGCTTATATCTCAAATGTGAATATATTTGCATGGGTTTCTGTCGTCTTGCAAAAGATCACTTCTCCTCCTCCAGCTGTTGTATCCGTTATATAATTCCAAGAACTTGTCATTGGAACTGGACACTTTTCGTAGATTCTTTTTGATTGAACTGTTTTTAACAAACAAAAATTATTGCCAAATAGTGTGATGTAACGCTGACGTAAATAGTATCACGCAAATAGTGTGATAAACGTGACATCACAAACACTCATAAGGATGTTGCCATGCTTTTACATATAATTTTTAATATGCCAATTTAGTTTTTGTTTAGAAAGATGTTAAGTTAACTGCTATTTATCTGTCTGACCTTTGCATTTAGAAGAAATGATTAAAATTTGAGACTTGTCGTCTATGAAACAGCATGCAGTAGAATATTTTCGAAGTTATGAGATCAAAAAAGTTGTGTTAATGATAAGGATATGCAGCTTTATTTGAAAATCAATAGACAGTAGTAGTACAGTGTGAAAAATTATGATGAACAACGTAAGTTTTCATATGCTATGTATGTAACTTGTATCTTTTCATTACCTATTTAAATAAAAAAGCTGTCTGTTTCTTCAAGTTTCTGCCATTACATTTGGTACAAGTTTGATGAGATCTGTTCCAACTTTCATGGACGATGGGATTTTTGTATTTAGTTAAGATTTTCTGCACTTATATCTGTAAGTCTATGAAAAAAATGTTTGTTTTATGTTTATTGCCATTTTTTCCCCCTGAAGGCTTGCATAGTTTTAAATGCAGACTTTTGATAACAAATCCAGTATCTGTTTTTATCATTTTAGTCTGAAATTTCTTCTTTCATTGATTTGCTTTTTCTACCATAAATTGCATTTTTTTGTACACGCAACTATCTGGAATTTTCACTGAGTGTTCATAATTTCCAAAGCTTTCTGGATATTTAGGCCTTTCACTTTATTTTTCATATTTAAACTTTATTTTCTGTTTTGTTTTTAATTAAGGATGCTAAATTTGGATTATTGGTACAAGAATTTTGGATTTGTGCTAATAGGGGTGTAGATGATAATGAATGCACTTTTTTCTTGCATTTCATGTAATTTGTGCAAGTTATACACTCGTGTACAAAATCAGAGAATTTGCACATTTTATCAAATTTCTGAAAAACTAATGAATAGATTTGAATGAAATTTGATATGAATATACATTTATAACAGAGAAAAAGGTGTACCATTCAAAAGTCATTTTATGTATGCATGATTATCAGTAAAGATCACAGTGCCCTAAATCTACATTGTGATATTGAACTGAAAATGAATCTAATATGAGTTAATAGTCCCCTCTCATAGCCAGATAGATCACACAGTGAGACGGCATACTGGACAGGAGACTGCTTAGGAGACACAGTTATAGTCAATCCCAATCCTGCAGCAAGGCAGTTTTGAACTCTGGGATGGTTCTTGAAGGGGGTAGGCGAGATGAAATTGTCTTTCGAAGAGTGTTCCAAACACACTTTATAGGATTAAAATCAGGAGATCTGACTGACTAATCTATGCAGCAATTATCCTCACTTTACAGGTAATTATCGAGCATTTGAGCCCTATGTAGACAGGCATTGTCGTCCGTTAACCATTTAACTGTCGTGCCCGAAATAAATCTCGGGCATAGCACTGGTGTTCCAAAATGTCACGCCCGAGTATTACTCGGCGTAATTTCTTTTTGAGTGCATCGTATTGTTATACCCAAATATATAGTTTGAGAAGATTATTTCAGATTCAGTTCAATAGATGTCGGCCCAGCAGCGGCCGAGCGGTAAAGACGCTGAACACTGGTAGTTCGGTCCGAGGTTCGAATCCCGCGAACGGGCTGACTGTATGGGTGTTTTCGTGGTTTTCCCCATGCGTAACGTGCATACGAGCCAGTTCCCCTTAGAAAGTCCCCCACGAAGGCATCCCTCCCTTTAGGCAGATAGCCCTCGTGTGCTTTGCCATAATTAAATAACCTAACCATCAATAGATGTCAACACTTTACTGAAGGTTTCAAAGGATAGAGGTTTATGTTCAAAGTGCACAGCATTTTAAAAATTTTTTTGATTGTTTGGCAAATATTTGATTTTTGCAATAAAAAAATTGACAGTTTATGTACGCAAATCATCAAAATAACTTGACAGTTAAGGGGTTAAAGGAACCCTGGACCAACTGCATCCCTAAAACATCAAAGATAGGGCTATAAGATCTCCTCTCTACACCTCACAATCAGAAAGCCTTTTTTAAACACATGCAAAGGTGCATGGCCATCCAACATAAAATTTGTCCAAAGCATTATACATCCACCACTGTAAATAATCCTTTAACCTAATGGGTGAGTGGTATCATCTTTCAGCCTCTCTCCAGATACAGGTGCACGACTTAAGTGTCCAGGCTAAATCTGGCTCATCTGTAAAACGCACTGTGCTTCACTGAAGTCTTGTCCAAACCACATATTGTCTGCACCATGTTAAATGCACTCTCTGGTGGGCTGTAGTGAGTGGCATGCAGAGGGATTTTTAGGATGTAGCCATATCTCATGAAGCCTGAGGTAACTCTAGACCATGAAACATGGCTTCCAGCTGCAGCATACGGCTCATGTGAAATTTACGAATCTGTAGCTGTTCTCTGTCACTGCCAAGGAAGTGCCAAATAACAATTCTCATTTGTTGTTGTGGATCTTGGTCAATCTTGTCCAACTCTTCTTGATGTGGATCCAGTGTCTTGGAACTGTTCCCACAAATTGCAGATACACAAGGCGTTACATTGAGCTCTATAGCGACCTGGGTTTGTGATTTGTCTGAATGTAATCTACCGACAATTATCTATCTCATTTTTTCATCCATAATTTCATGGCTATCTGATACCTTATTAAATTTCTCCAACTCATGGGAGGAACTTGACAAATGTAATGAAGGAGTATGAGCACTCAAATTGCTAAAAAACCCTTTTGTGCTTGTATCTCCTCCACAGTCATAGTTCTGCAGACACCCACATCTATGATTACATATTTGACTCTGAATATTTGTGTAATTTTTCCGAGGTATAATTACTAGAATTGGCTCGGTATTTGCAAATTCTCTTAATTTTCCACACAAGTGTACAGTTTTCTGCTATTAATATGTTGTTTATTTATAGCTTTTAGATATAATCAGTAATGCTTAATTTTTAATTGTTATCTTTATTTAATTTTATTAAATCTTTTGCTGTGATATTATATTTTGGTATCACTATATGTATAGTGTCTGTAATTTTGGTGTTTTCCTTACTATATGTATAGTGTTTGTAATTTTGGTGTTTTCCTTTCAGTAATGTTAAAATTGATAGTTAACATATTATACTGCTTGAAATATTTTTGAAGTTCAGTTAGTTTTCTGAAAATTTATTCACATTTAGGATAAAACTTAGTATAATAGTATACAGAGAGTTCTATCCTAAATATGCATAAATTTTCAGAACTCAGTATATATAAAAGTATTACAAATAGTGTATCTTTATTTTTTGAAAGGAACATTTTGTCCAGATATGAATAGGAGTTTTCTGATTTAAAAAGTATTTATTGCAAAAGGAATACTTGGAGAAAGGAAAAAAAAATGTATATATATTCTAGAATGCTTTAAAAATAACATCTGCTTCGAGAGGTGGATTTTTCACGTTAGATAAGCTTAACATATTTTCCTATTTTATTTCTATGCTTGGAAATTTTTATTAGGTGAAAATTTGGGTTAAATGCTGATAATAAGATTACTATATCACGTATAAAATATTATTTTGGTTGATGTAGCGAAATTTATCAGTATTTGCAGATTATTTGAAACAGTTTCATGTGAAGATGTCAAATTATCTTAAACTGAAGCTTCTGTTACTTTCCATATCTATATTTCACATGCCCTCATTTTGACTGCAAATTAAGTTTTTTCATTATTGCATTTTCCATTAATATTAAGCGGCTATCTAATATGTTGCATTCTGATGATGCAATAAATTTGTATTCATTAGAAGGATTTATCATTTAAGGAATTTTGTCTTAAGTAAATAACATCTGAGAGAAGTTTTAACTCAACTCCTTCCATAAAAGCTGTTTTCTAAGTATTAGATATATGCTGAAATACTACCAGTAAAATTCAAATTATTTTTAGTCATTTACAATTAATGCGTAATAGACATTTTTACTTAAAACTTGCATTTTTAATTTGAGCATTTTATTTGAAGTTTCTTAATTTTGTATATATGCAGGAAAGCCAAAAAGTCAAAAGCAGCAAAAATTGTCATAAAAAAGGAGCCTGAAAAAGAAGCAGTGCAACCAGCTTTACCAGAAAAGCCACCAAAAGTGAAGAGTGAGAAAAAAATAGTTGCATGTAATATTTTAGCTTGTTCTTTTGCATTCTAAAAAGTATTCTCAATGAAATTTATTTTATCTTTCATTAAATTGTTCACTTACAGAATTTGTGTTTATTTTTTTAATTGAATTAATTTATTTTTAGTGTTTATTTGTTTTTTCAGCTCCAACACCAGCAGAAACACACTCTGAAGTTCAAACAGAAACTGTCAAGAAAAAGAAACCTCGGCCTGAGCCTTGTTTTGTGGTAATTTGATACATTTTTCTTTAGTTGATAATAGATTATTATCAAACTTAAATGCATAATACATGCTAATATTTAGACCTGCATTGATTAAGCATTATTAATGTACTTGTATTATATTTTCTAATTTGCTCGTGCATTCAAAGTAACTGTGTAAAATTGCCATTGAAAATTTTAATGAATTGAATTAAGTTACAAACATGTAGCTGGTAGTTAAAAATTGATTGATTATAAATTATTAAAAATTTGAAACTCCTATTCTGCGTAACAAAAATCAGATATTTAAAAATGTATGCCTTTCATTTTGTCTTCATATTATTTTAAATTCTGTGATCTTATTAAGAGAAATACTAATCTCAATTAAATATGTCAATATAATTAAGCAAAAGGCGATATTTCAGTAATGATGGAATGTGGTGAATGTGATTTACCACTTTCAGTTTTTTAGATGGTGCCATAAAAATATATTGTTTTAATTGTTTCCACCACATTTGAATATGAAAGCTACTGAATTTTTTATTTTATGAAGCTGTTATTATTGAATAATGAAGCCAAATTTAATGAAATTAAAAAATTAATGAGATATTAATTAATGGAATCATTCATTTATGAATTCTTAATTATTTTCATATTTTAAAACATCATTTTAGCTGTGCCATCTAAAAAAATATATAAACAACTAAAAATGGCAGATCACATACTACATTACTACTAATGCTTGTCTCATGAATAGTTCTGCCTTCTGTGAATAAAAGTCATAATTGAATTATTAATCTTGTAAGTATCCTAGTGTACATAGACAAAGCAAAATGTGAGATCTATGTTCTATGTTGTTACATGCCTCTAGTAAAAACATTACTAGAAAATAAAATCTTTTATGCAAATCTGAGGTGAAAAGTATATATATATGTGTATGTGTGTGTACCTAATTTGTATTTATGTTTACTTGAGGCTTTACTAATATTAAATGTTCTAATGAAAATTTGGTACTTTTTAATTATCTGCACCCTCAAGAAAAGTTGCCAACTCATTGGTATCTTTGTGAAGAGTGTTTGTTTCGCTATCTTTACAGCTCACAAGTAATGTTCTGTTCATAAATACAGTACAAAGTTGGAAATCTGAAATCATCAGGACCAAATGATTTTGGATTTCAAACATTTCCGAATTTCAGATTAACAGTTTAAATCTAGTAGCATAACATGTCGAAATTATAAAATTAAAAATATGAAATAGTTGTTTCCAAAATGCAAAGCATTTATGAATTTCAGGGAACTAAAATTTATAAAAAAGTCACATTGTTAATATTTATTATGCTTTATTAATTATTTCTTTTAAATTTAAGAAAATTTAAGTTTGAATACTTTCTTTTTAATTTTATCGAGAAACAATTTCTTTTTCAGTCACAAAAACCCACTGTTTGAAGATTTGAAGAATTCTCACTAAATAGTGATCTGAAATATTTTCATTCTCAATAACCTTTTTATCATTTTATTCATGATCAGTACTGATATTTTCCAGATTTAAAACCATTCTACATATTTTGCCTTCTGGTAACTGACTGATGAATGGGCCATTATCATTGCTTTGACAAGTTATATCATATTCATTTAGCATTACTTTCCATTTCTTCTCATATTCCATTAGAAAACTTAGCAGTTCTCTTCTGTTGAAGACACTGAACACTTTTTTATTTGACATTTTTCATTGGTGCCAGGCCACCAATTTGGTTTCACTTCTTTCCTGAAACAACTATTTTTTGCATCTATCTGTAATCTTTTTTTTTTTTTTCCTAACTGAAATCGGTTTTTACAATTTGGGTTTGCTTGGAAATGAATATGTGAATATCATGTTTTTCAAGAAAGAGGTATGCTATATTTGAATAGACCTGAATCTGAGATGATATTTTCTGCCATTCCAGCTTACCAGATATTTTCTGCCATTCCAGATTTTGCTGTTTGATAATTTGGCATTGTCATTGCAATGGAAGACTTAAGTTATATCATCTTCATTTAGCATTTCTTCACATTATTCTGCAAATGAAAAACTTTCACTTTTTAAATGAGATATTACATTTGAATTTAGACAGCCATATGAGCATGACATTACTAAGATATCCTTCAAATTCATGGTTATCATTATCTTCATCATGAAATATAGTAAGTGGGTATAAATTATGCACAACATTTTTAAAAACATCTTCAGACCTTCCTTCTCAAGACATTGCAATACAGATTTTACAGCAGATTTTATATTAAAATATTTTAAGAATGCTTAGATGGTCTTGCTGCTGTTCTGATTTTGAAAAGGCTACTATATATCAACATGCCAGTGCGCACAAAGCTCTGATATCCATTGGCTGATTGATGGGTGTACAGTTTGTTGTATGAGCCGATTGAAGATGTTATCTTTTACTATAATTTCGATGAAATAGCAGTAATAATAATAGACAGAACAAAATAATAAATAAACTTAGTGAAATCACAAAATTGAGTGAGATTGCAATTTGCAGTAATAGCTGAACACTTAGGTTAATTAAGATCTCTCATAATTAGGATCTGATCATTTTTTTCTTTCCTTCTTTTCTGCAATAAAAGAAAACTAGTATGTGTATCATTCCATGTCAAATAAACATGAGTCTTCAGGTTTCACTGACTGTGTTCAGGATTAGAGAAAATAGAAAAATGTTGACATTCCCCATCTCCACAAAACCCCTTGAGGAACAAGCATGAAAATATTTATGATATACTTGCAGATATATAAAGATGAAGCAACATGTAGAGTGATTCAGTATGAAAAGCATCATTATCCAAATGATGTTTCTTTTGTAAAAAGAAATCACAAATAATGAAGAAAAAATTTGATTTATAGTATGCTTGCTTCTCCCCCCTCCTAGGATCATATTCACTGTTTCTACAATGTGTGAGATAAAGAAAATTCCTCTCCCTCCCCCAAAAAGTGTGCATGGTCTGTCTTAGATCATTCCAGTTATTGGATGTCTTGATTTTGGAATAAGTGCTGTCATAAAAAAGAAGATTATTTTATGAGGAAAGCAAAAGTAAATATTGATGATATTTACATTTTTAAAGTTGGTGTATACTTTTGAGTTATTCCTTTCAGAATTTCTTTAAAACAGTTTTTCTTTTGGTTACTAGGCCTTCCACTACATAAATTTAGTAAGATAAATTAGAAGGTAGTATCTTCCAATTCCTTCATCTCAACATGGTAATTCCTTCTTTATATGCTTTTGAATTTATGCCTTCAACATCACTGCACTACTATCTGGAATAGCCTTTATAGATGTTTCCTTTGTTAAATGGCAATTCCAAACTCCTCCAAAAATTCATTGTTGTGGGAGGATTCAACCATCATTACTGTGATGCCTTGTAAATGAATCCTTGGCTTTTTTCATCCTGTATCCAGTGTCACCTTTTTTTTTTTAAACAATCTCCCCCTTACAAGACATGGCTTAAAGGTATTGTGGCAGAGGAATCTGTAGTTCGTTTGGTTGATAATCCTAATTCTTCACAGAATTTGATTGGTGTATATCCTAACTATAAATAAAGTGAAAAAATGTTGTACTATAGATATGGCTATCTTCAAACTCCTTTCTTTTTATCCTGCATTCTAACACTTTGCTTGCAGTTTTTGAGGTTGCATTTTCATAAAAGTCAAACATTTAGGAAATACAAGTTCATAAAATGTGAATTTTTGCTTTCTTTGTTATTTGACAAAATGCCATATTTTTAAAGAAATCTCATGCTTTATTTATTAATAGCTGGCAAAGTCCACCATTCCATTATGATTTTTTATAACTTGTCCCCTCCCAAAATATTACATTTAAAAGGGAAAAAATTACTGATTGGAAAATTAGGGTTAAATTTAGAAATATAAATCCATGTATACTACAACATGCATTCTTACATGGATTATTTATTTTTATGTGTATTTGCCGAAACATTGCAATACTGAATATTCAAATTAGGTATGCAGAAGATAAGCAGAAAACACCAAAGATTTTTATGAAATTTTATTATATGTTTCTGTGCAGTGAAGTTGTCCTGTGTGCTATATAAAACCTCCCACTCATTTTGGGAGCGGGGATGAATTTTTAAATTTAGAGAAGTTGTTCTGTGTGTTATAACAGGTGATTGATGTAAAATTAGGCTGATGCTGATGATAGATTCACACTAATTTTAAAAAAGCCATTTTTATGTATTGTAAGAGAATGTGACACAAAATTAATTTTCTTCTAGAAGTACTCTACTGAAAAATAATTTATTTATTTGTATCGAAAAGCTAACATGTAAATATCATGTATACAAAGTTAATTCAATATTTTATCCAAATATATATAAAGCATATTCTCTTGTTTCTGATACAGGATGAAGTTAAAGTAGAGAGGGAAATTAAAATTACAATTTCTCCATTTCTTAAGAATTGGCTTGTTGATGACTGGGATTTAATAACTCGACAAAAAAAGGTATGTGTGCTTTATTTTCTTGCAACTTTCCCTCCAGTTTAATGTAGTTTTTTTAATTGGAAAATTCAGAAAATAATTGGTATCTAGTTTATCAATGAAATATATGCGTATATATTTAAAAAAATTTATGTGTGCATAATATATATGTAAAAATACATATTTGGTGTCATCAGAACTTGGTAAAATTATTCAGTTCATTTTATTTTGATTTTTTTGTTTTATGTACATATTAGTGTTATGATTTAATACTAAATTGGCTTTGTGTTTAAAAACAATATAGTAAAACCTTATTTTAAATAGAGCTGGCTTAAAAAATTTTTGCCGCTTTTGTGATGTAGTATATTTCAAATCTCCCAAAATTTTGTCAGTTATTGCAAATGCACATGTTGTACTCTTAATGGCAAGTCTGCTTTTCAATGTACTTGTGTGTGGAGTGATTTTGTTTAACCCATGGAAATTATTTTAGTCAAGGTAGTGACATTTGTATATGTTATGTGTATTATATAAAAGATATGTATATGTTAGTGACATATGTATAGTATTGTTAAAAAGAAGCTACCCAACTTGGATAGTGGTTAGTGTCTCTGACTGCCATATGAAGGCCTGGGTTCAAATCCTGGAGAAGGCTTGAATGTTTGTGAATGTATAGTGTCTGTGTGGCATGGAGGCACTCTAAATATGCAGTGAGGCAAAAGTCCTCTCAAGAGTTTGGTAGTAGGGGAAGAGGGGGAGATCCTCAGATCCATTCCTTCCCCCCCCCAGGGTACTCTCTCAAAATTGAGATAGGAATTGAGCTAAAGTCGGGCTGTCTTCTGTGTGGTGCTCAAGGCTACAGGTGCATTTGAGTCCTTGCCAGGATGAATACAGTGAGCGTGTGCTGACCATTGTCAGACAAGTGAGATTGGTGACAACAACAACAGCATTGTTGAAAAGAAAGCATATGTATGCATACACTGACAGGAAAAATAAATCCTAACACCAAGAAAAAAATATTATAGAGTAATGAAATTTCTAGATAGACTGTGTGGAGGCAGATCTCAAGACTTCAAAAATCAATCACTGGCAGACCTCAGTGCCTAATGAGGTCCGCTGGAGGAAGCTTATTGAGATGGCCGTGGTATGTGATAGGCTGCAGTGCAAATGAAGAAGAATGAAATCTTGGCAATATTTAATTGATTAAATTTTTAAGATTAAAGATTAATGCAAGTGCTAGAAGAGCTATTTCAAACATGAAATGCTGGCACATTAACCACCAGAATTTTGAATGTAAGCATGCAAACCTACATGCTTTGTGTCTTACGGATGCCAGATGTCAGTTTGCGGGATGGAGTTCCATGCCTGCTGCACTTGGTTAGTCAATACAAGGACGGTTAACGCTGGTCTTGTATGATGCTGGAGTTGTCATCCAATGATGTCCCATGGATGCTAAAATCTGGAGAAAATCTGATATAGTCTATAGAGCACGTTGGGTCACAACAGCAATATGAGAGCAAGTGTTATCAGGTTGGAAAACACCCGCTTGAATGCTGTTCATGAATGGCAACAGAACAGGTTAAAATGTCAGACTGACATATAGATTTGCAATCAGGGTGTGTGGGCTAACCATGAGAGTGATCCTGCTGTTATACAAAATTTCTCCCAAGGTGTAGGTCCAGTATGTCTGGGTTGCAAACAAGTTGATTGCAGGCGCTCACCTGGCTTCCCTCTAACCAACACTCAGCCATCACTGGTGCCAAGGCAGAACCGGCTTTCATCAGAAAACACAACATATCTCCACTCTACCCTCCAATGAGTTCTAGCTTGACTTCACTGATATCATAAATCACAGTAGTTTGGAGTCAGTGGAATGCATGCTACAGGGTGTCCAGCTTGCAGCTGTTCTTCAAGTAACCAATTTGTAACAGTTTGTTGTGTCACTTTGGTGCCAAGTGCAGCTTGAATTTCTGCTGAAGATGCAGTACGATGCATCACAGCCATCCAAACATGGTGGTCTTCCCTCTCAGAAGTGTCATGTGGCCGCCTGGAATCCAGTCTTCTTGAGCTAGTATCTTCTCTTGATCTTGACCGCTGCTACCAACAATTGTACACAGTAGATACATTTCTGCCAAGTCTTTCTGCAGTATCGCAGAAATAGTATTTACCTTCCTGTAGACCTATTACACGACCTCATTCAGACTCGCTGAACTGTTGATAATCACTTCTTCGTCAGCTTAAAGGCATTGTCAACTAACATCAATTCACTATCTCCAATCTCAATGATAGGTTATTTAATGATTCCATTTAGGTTATTTAAATTTAATATAAAGTTTTATTGTGCAGTGCTGTTTTTACCGAAGTAGCTGCTTGAGTGGCTAGCTGTCTTAAAATAGTAGTCATAAAAAAGGAGAGAGGTATGTTATTATTTTAAATCCAGCTAGTGTAATTTTATAAAAACTAGTGTTATTTCTAATTAGACATCTCACGATTTAAATGTATTTTTAGTTAAATCAGTCATATTAAAAAGTAGAAGGAATATTCTTAAAAGAACTGCATTTATTGCTTAAAATCACTAAGTTTGTTACCCAGTAACAGATAGATTATAGAAAGTTAAATATCTTTTGCTTCACTAGATGGCAGCATGCTTTCACGTGAAAGATAAATATATTTTATTTCATCTTGTTTAAAATTGAAAGTTAACTATATTATAAATTGCTTGATGTCAACTGTCTGGTGCATTGGAGATAAAAATGTTTCATTTCAAACAGTGTTGCCACTGTTTGCTTCCAAACTGTTGAATTTATTAGTAAAAAATTCTTTAAAATAGTATGAAATATGGAATAAATTAAGAAAAAAATTCAAAATTTTCACTTCAAAGTGCACATGTTCAGAAAGATGACTATGTGTATTCAATATTTGATGGCTATAGGTGAGGTCATTTTTCCATTGTGTAAGGAACATATAAACATTATACATTCTTCATTATTTAATAGTAGAGACCTCTCTACCTGTTATGATTTTAGTAGATACGGAAATTGTCATGTATTTATTTTGATCAAATTGATTTCTGATTATTTGCATCCCCCCTGAAAAGTGTACACAGGGCAACATGTTTTATCACTCAAATAGGCAACAACCTATGAATCAGCAAAATGTATTTATGTGGCAATCCAGATATACACAAGCAGCAGATGAACAGCTGTCTTTAGCATTGTTTTTTGTTATATTGTGTGTATTCTTTTTCTAGGAAGAAATTGTAATGGAGCTGTGGAATTTGCTGTCTGATAAAAGAGTTGCATTTCTTCAGAAGAATGCTTTTTGCCTACTAGTAGAGAATGCAAAAATTTGCTTTCCACTAAGCTGTACTTAATCATCAATTAAATTTTATGGATCAAATTTTGTGCATTGATGCCGAATTTATGCAGTCCCCTAGTTTTTTTTTTAAATGCGAACGGGTTGTGGTGTGCAAGAAATAACATGTGCAATGGCAAATTTGTATAATTCTCCTATAATTTTTTAAGCTAAAAGAGATTGCTGTGTACATGGGGAAATCAACAGTGTGTGCAATGCCAAGTTGTGCATGATGCAAAATGCTTGCAATTCTTTGATATTTTTTAAAATATTAAAACAGATTGCTGTGTACATGAGAAGAATAGTGAAAAAAAAAAGAGATAAGTGTTTTATTCTGTATGTTTCTTTTTCTTTTTTTTTAATTTTGTTAGTTGGTTACTCTTTTCAGTAATTCTGAATGTGGCATCATTTTTTAAAACGGCTGTTGTCTCTGCATCTTAACTTGGAGAAAAGTTAGTCATCAGTTGGTGATTTTTTGGGAAGGGAGTATATGGATAATTAGAAAGCACCTTTATTTTTATAGAATGACATCAGTCCTTCCCTTCTCATTGTGTTTTTAGATCAAATGAAACTGATTGCATGTTTAAGTTAATTAAATCTTTTTATTAGCTCAAGCTATTATTCTAAAAAAAAAAAAATCTGTTTCAAATTTTTTTATTTAGTAGAATTTTTTTTTAAAACTAACTAAGCTTAATATTTTTTTGCTTGAGAATTGCTAAGAACTTAAAAGAACTTCTAATGAAACAAATGCTGGGCTTTAATGCATTAACTGAAGTTTTTAATATGGACAAAGTTTCTATGAACAGAAGAAATTTATTAGCTATACATTTCCATAGAGGCATACATCACTGTGGCTGCTACAATTGTATTTAAAATTTTACACATTGAAATCCTTTATAAGTTATTTTTTTGATGATAGATGTAAAGTTTTCTGAATAATTTAATTATAGTAATAACAGTTATTCAAGAGCTACAGTAGTAATTTGTGTAATTATTGCAACGTTGTAATTGCTTTGCTAGTTTCTCCAGTTTAATGCCAAACATTCATGCTGCTTTGTTATTACAAAATGCCAAAATCTACCATTTTTGCACCAAGTACTGATGTAAAATCAAGGTTTAGTGCCAAACTGCTATGAAAGCAGAATTTTAGGAAATGATGTTAAAAATTATTTAGAAATTATTATTTTGCAAAACCTGCCATGCTGGTTCATTGAATTTCTTATCCAGTCTCTGTAAGTAGAAACATATATTGTTATATTACAGAGCAGATGATATTTCTGCTATGTGGTATGGCCACATATCATATCGTATCATATATGTATGGTAGGAACGACAACCCTCCCATTTTAAATCTTCTTCCATTCATTGGAACTATGTATTTTGTGTATTTTTGCATTAAACATCAGAACAAGTATGATAGATATTTTTTTTGTTGTTTATAATTTCATCAAATAAATATGATAATACATAGCTTTTTTTTTTTCATTTATTAAGAAATGCAAAGTACAGAATTTTGAGCATTCATTAACTCCAGCATATGTTCTAGATTTTTAATTGCAGTGAAGGCTATGGATTTAATTTAAGGTTAGTTCACTGTAGCTATTTCTGTTTCATGTGTTTCCATTATATTTTGAGAAAAGAAGTTTAAATGTTAACCATTTAAAATATTGACTTAATTTTGCCTCACAATAAAGTTTTTTTGTTGGCAACAGATTTGGTGAGATCATTTAAACCACTGGTCTCAAGTGGGCAAACCACGGGCCACATGCAGCCCCTGAAGCAAGCTTTTGTAGCCCACTAGTACATTTCAGTTATGTATTTGTTTTAATACAGTACTTACAGATTTTGCTATAGTGTAAATTCATTGGGTAGGGGATTGCAATACATTGTTTATTAAGAAAATAAAAAGCACTTGCAAACATTTCAGAAGTCATTACATTCCAACTGAGTTCGAAGCTAGCACTGGCACACAGCCAAAGTACATATATAATGCATATATAACAAGGCTTTAACAGACCTGCAAAAGAAGCTAGGGTGAAAATAGGACATTAATCATCACATCTCGGGAAATGATGATTAAAAATATAAACTGATTGCTGTTTGCATGGGAAGAACAGTAAAAAAAAGAGAGAAGTGTTTTATTTTGTATTTATTTATTTATTTTTACTTTTTGAATTGGTTACTCTTTTAAGTAATTCTGAATGTGGCATCATTTTTGAAAATGGCTGTTATCTCTGCATCTTAACTTGGAGAAAAATTAGTCATCAGTTGTTGGTTAACAAGATCACAAAACAAATAGATCAATTTATATGTATAAAATGATAATATATTAGATAGATTTACAATGTCAGTTAAATGAAAAAATCATAGAATTTGTGAACATGCATGTCAAGCTGCATGACTAGACTAAGGTGGGACATCGTTACAATCTATAAATTTATTCGCCAACTGAAAGTTGGTAAAATTTTTTATTCTGTTGTTTCCATTTTTATCCTAATGAATGGATACTTTTCTTGAGTCAATCGCTAGCTGGTTGAAAATTAATGAATCTAATAAAAAAGCTCGAGTGGCTATTGAGCATCTGCAATCTGGGATGAAGATAGTTTCTAGTAATTTTTCTTTAAAATTCTCTTTCGAGTTATCAAACTCAAAATGCCATCAGGCATAGAGCTATAGTAAAAAATAGAGAAATGTGTAATTATTTACATATAATTATATGTATTTTTTTGGCTTGCATCAATAAAAAATTTAATACATAAAGGGAATAGAGCAAATTGTAGATATTTTTTCTTAAGTTTTGTTCCACTGAGGAAGTTTTCTATGAAAATTTTATAATTTTGTATAATTAGTTTAGTTTAGTTTAGTTTATGTTAAAAGTAAGTTATTTAGTGGTCAATTCAACATATTGGAATGATTTGAGGTAAATATCAATCAAAAAATTTAATTAGCTGCTAGTACATTTAAATTATGAAATGTAGCCAATACAATTTTTTTTACAAATAGAAAATAAGCATGATAAATTTAATTTTTTCCTTTGCAATGTTGTTATTATTTGCTTATGCATGTTTTGATAAATATTTAAGTTAAGTAAAATTTAGTTAGCTGTTTGAAATTTACTTTGAAATTCTGCTAAAAAAAATTTTCCTTTCTAGTTGCTTTCAGGTCATGCGTGTACCCCGCATGCAATTTGAGTTTGAGACCATTCATTTAAACAATAAAGATTTCTAGTAACATTTTAGTTTGTTCTTTTTTTATACTTATAGGCTATCAAGTGTCCCACTTGAAATTAAAATTGTCATCATTGCATAAGTGTTTCAACAAATGTGATCAAATTTGGACACTGATTTTATGAGAAAGTTGATGTGGCAGCACTCCACTCCACAAACAGTGTGGAAGTGTGTCATCAAGCAAGTTCCATGAGTTGTTATGTTTGGCACTTGTGTTTTTGTGAAGTGAAAGTGTGTCAATGGACAATATTCATAATTTTGGGGGGGGTTATGTTCTAGTCAGGTGAAATAAGTGATATGGCATGCATGCTTGCTTATGTGTGTAATGATACATCTTTAGTCTACTGAAGAATGCATGTTTTCTGTGAAATAATATTGGATTAGTGGTTCCATTAAGATATATATCAGTGAATGTTTTTGAAACAGTATGATGGCTGACAAAGACTGTTTGAACACTGCATACAAAGTATAATGAGGAAGTTGGGGACTAGTGGAATAATGTTGGATCAGCATGGTGGGGGACAGCCACCATTGTCAGCAGAAAAAGTGAATAATGTAAAAGATGATTCTAGGCTTTTTTTACAAAGTTTCTTTAATATTTATTGCAAGAAAATGGATGTTATAAAATGTAATTCACTTTCATGTCATGTGTTAAAAAGAGATGCAGAGAAAGCTGGCCTCCCTACTGATTTACAATTGTTCATAAACTTAAAGAGACTTGACTGTGTGATGAGTGTATTACAAATTGCTGTTGTTTCAGAAATTTATTGATGAGAGGCTAAGAATATTGGAGTACAAATGGTTCAGTGATGAGATATGGTTTTACTTATCCAAAAACTTCAAAATGCAAGTTTATGGGACTAGTGAAAATTTGTTGCACATGGGCTTTCAACAACTGTTTTGTTATCTTCTAAATCTTCTAATAAATGTTTCAAGACCATGCATTGGTAGTTTCATTTTAGGTTTTTTAATAAGTCATAATCTAAAAACTGAGCCAAGGGTCAGTAGATAAATTAAGATCACCTTATGGGCAAATTATTTACACCAAAAATCGTTTAACCTTTGGCACAAATTTTTCATAGAACCATGACTTGAATATTGTTGAATTTTTGAATTTGTCCAAGTGCATTTTTGGCTTGTTTACTCTACAGGGATCACATTTTTAAATGTCCCCCCTTTTTTGCTTTCCCTATCAATAAAAGCTTAAGCCTGTTGGTGGCCAGATTTGTTCACACATGCCAAAATTGTCACTTTTTTTTTTTAAATTTTGTTTGTTGCCAGGAGCTGATCATTCTTGTTTTGATGCTAGTGTCTTTCTTGGAAACATTTTAAAATTCAGACACATTTCATCGTAGCTATAAATTTGCTGTAGTCTCCGTTTTTCAGAATGATATTATCCATTAATAAAAAGGAGTCACTGCACCTGAGTTAGTGTACAAAATCTCCCCTGCAGTGTTTAATTGTTGCATGCCATACCATTTTTTTTCAATGATCAAGCCAGCCTGTACTGGTGGTGAATTTCTCATTACTGTTATTGCAATGCTGGAAAAAGTCTTTAGCTTTAGCTTGTAATATCAAACCAGATAGTTGCCTTCCCTTCTATCTCATCTGCTGAAACCATAAAAACAATGCTTCTGATGTCTGTTCATAATTTCTGTCTTTCATTTTTTTCTTTTCTTTGTGGTATTATCATCTCCAGTCACCCGTTTTCAATTTCCTCCCTTTTCCTTCTCTCCTTGCCAGCTGTTACTTACCAATGTCTCAACAATTAGTCACCTTTTTAATTTCACCATGATTTAGCCTATTAATAGCTGTAAGTTTTTCTTCTAGTAATAAAACCGCATGTTTTCTCCTACAGTCATTGTTCAACAAGCAGTCACTGTCCCCTCTTCCAAAAAAAAAAAAAAGTCACTTATGCTGCTCTGTTGTTGTGCAGCTAGCTACGTACTTTGGTTCCAATGTGAAAACTTAAAACCGACAAATGTTTTACTCAAAATGCACTAGAAGCAAGGCTGCTGAGTTGAAAAGGTAGTAATGATGGAGTTCTTGTCTCTGCAGTTTGAATTGTTGCTAAAACTCAAGTTTACAGAGTGTTTACTTTTTGAGTGAGGTTTTTAATGACTTACTTTTGAATTTATTGCATTGAGCTCAGATAACATAGAACCTTGGTTAATCAAAGTTGCATAATCAGGGTTTTACTATATATATAAAGGAGGAGTGTTTACCAATTTATAACGTTCTTTTTTTCTGAATGTAATAAAATCATTTTGTACCTGGTTGGTTAACAACCAAGCACAAAATTTTCTAATTAGAAACTCAGGCACAAAATTAAAATTTATTGGTTTATCATAGTCTTTTGTTTTTTTTAATATAAATTACTTCAGCAATGAGAAATTAAGAAATATATTACATTGAAAAGTTATTATAATTTGCAAAAGCTTGCTAACGTACTTAAATTACTGAATCATATGGACTCACAAAAGTATTGGAATGATTTGAGGTAAATGCCAATCCAAAAATTTAATTAGCTGCAAGTACATTTGAGTTATGAATTGTAACCAATAAAAAATTTTCTTCTTATAAGTCCCCTCCCCTCTTTTTTTTAATTTTCTTTTTATAAGTCCAATACTGTGACTTATAAGAAGAGTAGAAAATGATTTATTTGAAATAAAGGGGGTTTGCAATTTGAAAATTTCAGATTGCAATCTAAAGGCTGAAAGAATTTTAGCATTAAATGTTGAAAAAGCTAATAAATTTTTCTTTAATTTATGAAATATAGAACTGATTTTTTTCTCTTTTAAACTGCAATTGAAACTTCATATTCTGATTCTTTTTTAATGTCTGAAACAGTTTCAAGTAAAACAGGTATGATTAGGCTTTTGGTATAAGACTTGATCTCCGAGAAATCCACACTTTTAAATATTTTATCTGTCAGAAAAGTATTTGTCAAGTTAGATTATTATGCTATAGTATTATTATGCTTGATTAAGGAGTATATTAACTAAGTTGTAGAATAACCAGGTTTGAAAAAAATTGATGCTATGTTCTGTCTATTAGTGTAAAGAGTTGCTAGTGTTTAATGGATAGGATTATTAACAGAAGTGTGAGAGCATTGTAGATAAATAAAACTAATGAAAGATTTTACACACACACATATTTTATTTCATTTTTTATTTATTCTTTCAAAATGACCCTATGTAAAGATGGTCAATGATATGAGATACATAATTTAAAATGTCTTCAGTTATATTCCTAGTAAATGTTTAATCTGTAAATTAATTGCTAATTGGCCCATATTGAGATTAAAATGATGTTTCATAAAATCAAATGGCTTTTATTTCATTTATGTCTACACTGAAATCTCCCATCATAATAGTAGAAACATCTGTATCTACAATAAACTCTTCATTGATCAATAAAGTAGTCTCTGAATATTTCATCAATGTCTTAAACAAGAACATCTTCGGATCTCCTGTATTAACAGTATACAGATGTTAGAATAAATTTTGACTGTCCATTAATAATTACATCAAACATACAAATATTGCCTGTTTCTGAATCCTGTATTTTCTTACACTGCTTAACAGTGAATTCTCTTGGTACAAATCTGCTTCACTCATCGAATTTCTATAAATGCAACACCACTAGTTTGGTAAAATAAAATGAAATACAGCAAGCAACTTATTATCCAGTTGAAATTGTGGTTTTGCATCTGTGAATCTACTTTTTTAAGTATTTGAGTAAAACGGTAGTCTATTTCTTTCATATAATTTCTGGTCACATTAGCTATGAATTGAAATTTCAGCACCGTTTTGTGAAGCATTTCCTCTTTTCATTCTAGGTAAGCAGTAGTAGGTAAGTTAGTTTTGTACCTGGAGAATGCTCTGAAAGTTTCTAGATCATTTTGAAATTGTTGGATGCAGAATATTTTGCTAACTTTGAAACTGGGTCAAAATTTGGTGCCAAGATTCATTAATTGCCGTAAATTTCTATCTTCTATAATTTCTAAATTTTCTGTTATAATATGTTGGTAATGTTGATCTACATAAGTGCTGTATTCTGGGAATTACAAGTATCTGAAGCATCAATCTAAAGGTGGTTAATTATTAAGCTACCTAGTGTTCTTTCATAACAATAGCTTGGTGTTGCCTGTACTTTGTTTGGAAACAGATGTTGGTGTAGTGGAAAGATCTTATTAATTTTTAATCGGTCATAAATGGGATGCTTGAAGTGAATAGTACAAAAATGTTTATTTTCAAAAGATTTGTTGCTATGTAGTTTGTATTTACAAAAGTCTATTATGATGTCTTTTAGTAATTGGGGGCCTTCAAATTTAAATTGAAAGTGTTATTCTGATTGCTTAAGGATTTTGTGTTTGAAGGTGTGGAGTAAATTGATAATACTTTTGGTGAAAAAATGTCGTTGAAAAAAGTTAAGAAATTATGTAATCAATTTTTCAAAATCTAAAGTAAAAAGTTGTCTTTTACTTCTATGTCCTCCTCTTGTTCCTCTTATTGTTTTTGCACAGAAACTTCCAAATTGATTAAAAACTGAATTGTCTTTATCTCGTAAATTATTCTTTATATAAGAATTGAGCCCATATGGGTAAAATATTTTATTTTATAATATGTAAATGGATTCTTTAAAAATTCTTATTTTAGTTCTGGGAATAACATCCAAAATAGAAATGATAATTTGTTCAAAATTGTGCAATTGGAAATGTTCAAGAATTGCTATATTATTATCGGCATCTTTCTGTTGTTTATGAGGCAGGCATTTAAATTTTTTAATGTGAACTTGGTGGTTATTAATCCGAATGTTAAGTTTATTCTTGGTCTGTCCAATGTAACTTTGGTTACATTTATTACAAGTGATTTTGTAAATACAATTAAATGTTTTTCATAGTGTTTGTTGTTTTTTAAGGAGCAAAGAAGAAGTGGTATTTAATTTGCATGTTTTTCAAAGTGAATTTGACATTCGAATTTTTCAATTGACTTGAACTGAGCCCAGGAATAAAATTAAAGAGCAGGCTAACCTACTTTACTGTAGTCCTTTTGAAAGAAAAACTAAAAACCTAAAAATTGATCAGTATTAAAAAGAAAAACCTTGCAAATTGGCCAATCTGAAATGACAATATATATATATATATATAGGAAACAGAAATAAATAGGGCTGAAAGCTGCTAAAGGTAGTAAGTACAAAAAGAAACATAGTAATAGGCCCAATAATTAAAAACAAAACTTTTTTAACCAGCCCTGCACTATAGCTGCAGGATTGAAGCAAATTAAACTTAAAGCATCTAAAATTGAAATTAAATTGGAATCAAAGCAAGGTAATTCGTCAAGAATATTAATAATTGTTTATGAATTTTATTGTATTTTAAGCATATATGTATATATTGTATTATAAAAGGGCTATATTAAATGACAACTTATTTGTTTAATGCAGATACTACAACTGCCTGCCAGGATAACAGTTGATCATATCATTGCAAGTTATGTGAAAGAAAAAGTTTCCGATAAGACTTTATCTGCAACAAAGTAATTAAAAATATCTTTTTATCAATTAATCTTCTTGTTTATATCACGTATATATGTATATATACATGTGATGAAAACAGTAGAAAAAGACATAGTAAATGCTGATGGCATAGAATATAGATCCATACTGAAGAGGAAGAATTCTGATTGTGTAGAATGCTAAAATGTTGAATCCATAATGAACAGCAAACTTGACAGTCAAGGCAGATTAAATCATCGTTTTTACTTCAAATGACATTTATGGCCACAATTTACTTGGCACTCTAATCATGCCTTTCAAGAATATTTACATTTTTGTTATACTGTTGTGACAGGAAGAGAGCAAGGGAAATAGCATCTTAATCAGAAGAGAAACAGAAGCTAAAGTATCCAATATGGAAGCTCACCATGGAAGGTTTTGGTCTAGGTTAGAAACTTTTCAAGTAAGTGCCTTACCACCTCTAAGCGACTGGTGCAGAACAGACACACTAGTTAGCTCAAGTGGATAGCCCTAATGACGGAAATGTTTGTTTAGAAAAAATATGAGGCCTTCCAGTTTGATAAAATAATGAATTGCAAATAATTTTAGAACTAATTAACAAAAACATGTTCTTCATCCCACATGATCATTGGTACAGTACGCACCCACAATTTTATATAGAGTATCACATTTTAGATAATGGCATAGTTAGTAGCACCACAAAGCAAATGGAGTGAAGTAGCATCTTGACTGCAGGAGAGCTGAAGCTAAAAGTACACAATTATCCAGTATGGAAGCTCGTCAGATGAAGGTTTTGGTTTTGGTTAGAAAAGTTTCAGTTCTCAAAATTTTGAGCTCAAATACTGAGTAAGCTGTGTCATCAGCTTTACACAAGCTCGGTGGCATAGATTAATCTAGAAATGGGCCAGTCCAGAAATGCAATTATTATATTTATTTAGAATAGCGAGAGGAAATACCCAAATTAAAAATGAGGAATTAAGAGATTAATGCTAAATTAAATTATAAAGCTGACTTACATGCTTTTTATATTACATATATATATATATATATATAACAGTATGACAATTTTTTTTAAAACAAAAATATCCCAATTATTTTCACACTATATGCTGCTTAAAAATTAATCAGTTACAGACAAAAAAGTAAGAAATTTAGAACCTAATTCCCCAAGGCATGAACAAATTAACACCAGTAAAATCCCAAAATTTCTCAATAAAAATATCAACTAATTATTTTCAAACCAGAAGAATTTCCGAAAACAACATAAAAATACAAAAATAGGAAGAGGAATTCAATCAAAATGTGATTCAGCAAAGAGGAGGTAGATCAGATTCAATTGAATCCCTCCCTATAGGAACACCATTGCATTTCCATTCATCCAAAATTATCTGAAATATCTTAAATAATTTAATTATAATGTTTCATCTGAAAATTCTGAATTCCTTCCTGACACAATAGATTTCCAATAGATTTTGTTATCCATGTACAAAAACAATTCCGTATGAAATAACTTCTACATCCAAAAAAGTAGAAAAAAAATAGACACACATATTGAATTAAAATTCAAATATAAATTCGAATTGAAAAGTATATTACTATATAATAAATAACTAAGAACCATAATTTTGGACTTGCCACTGTCAGAAACAGGGAAACAAAAGACAGCTATCCAAAAAGCAAACGTAGATGCTAAAGGTTGCAAGTTTGGTGCTTTTGGTGAAACAAAATTATGGAAAATTTGAAATCTCCCAAAAGGTGAACTTTTTAGTTTTAAATTTTGAAAAGCATTATAGAAATGCAAGTGAAAAAAAGAACCAAATGTTAGAAAAATTAAAATTTTCACATCATGTGCTTATTAAGAAGACTTAGAATAGAGTAGGACCTCTATTAATATTGTCAAGGAAAATGCACAATATATATGTAATAAAACTGCATTATCATTGAAATAAGATGACTTGGGGAGAGTTGTAACGGATTGCCATTAGAGAGGACTGCATAATTAGAGACTACATAGTTAGCAAGATGACCTTAAAGAACACACAGAACAGTAAATTCTACATATAATTTTATTTTCTGGATAATGCACACTGTGGGTGTGCTATGCACCCCCAAATTTTGTACAGATTACATGTTCCTAAAGGACGAAAATTAGAAAAGTAAACTCTGCCATTGATAGCAGCAAGGTGACATAAGCATCTGGAAGCAGAAGGGAAGACAGAAGAGAGAGAGTTGCTATGCAATTAAGCTTTTATACTGCATTCCATTTCGGCAGTTTAATGTACAGGTGTTGGGTTCAGACTTCATCGATAAGCACACAATACTGATTAGATGACAGAACTTTTTCGTTTAGTTAGAAAATTTATTGCTCTGCTATTTTTAGAATGATGACAGAAATCAAAGGGCTATTAATTTATTATTTGAAAGCTAGATTAGATATTTTATATTATATATATATCTAGAATGATATGTAATTGAATCTTCTAATTTTTATTTTATAGGGAAGCTGTTATAGTAACAGTAACTAACCAAATTAGAAATTGTTTCAATGTTCTGCTAGGGAAAATGCTGTTGTATAAATTTGAACGACCACAATATGCGGAAGTAAGTGTAAGCAAAGTTAATATATTTTAGGAATACTAATATTTCTTTATTTTTATTTATATAGAAAGCAGAGTATTTAATTCTGGCTCACCTTTTTTTATTCTTTATTACATATTGTCAATTCTGCACTTAAAATTTCAAGTGCAGTTTTTATTTTTTTTCATGTACATCCATTTTCTGTGTTGTCCTTTAAAATGAAATAAATGTTTATTTTATGAAGTCTGACTTCTGTGAATAATCATGTACATCCATTTTCTGTGTTGTCCTTAAAATGAAATAAACGTTTCTTTTATGAAGTCTGACTTCTGTGAATAATTTTACGATAGCCTGATTTGAAAACCAAGTGCATGGCACTTAAATGCATATTTCTCAAAGCAACTGTTATTCATGATTTTGATTTGTAGGTAGTAATATGAAAACAACATTATATGTCTATATACTTTGTATGAAATTATGTCATATATGTTAAGTTTAATTTCAGTTTGAATGTTGTCATTTATGAATAAAAGCCTTTAAATATTCTAATCAGGTTGAGGGTTTAGTAAACCAAGCAGAAAAATAAAGGAAGCCATCATCAAAGAGGTATTGAATGCTCTGCCAAACTGTATTTACTAGAAAATTTGAATTTGAGAATTAATATACTAAAACGTGTTTTAATTCAAAAGTTTAAAACTGAATGGTAGATGTAAATATAAAATTATGCATGTTAAAATATTTGTAATTAGGCACGTAGGTCAATTTTAAGTTTTTATTAAATGGGGTAAGGCATGCAAGAGCTATCTGTGTAATGGGGGAGATGCCATCCTTGAGGAATTTCGAAAGAAATCTTGGTATTAAGAATGGGTATTAAAAAAATAATGCCATGTACTTTTCATTCAAATTATATTTATACATATTTCTTACGTAAAAAATTCTGGTATATGCTAAATTATTGTAAATTAGTTTACTCGAGAAAGATAGTGAATGCACAGAAATAAAAGACTTGCACATGCCAAAAATGAAAAATATTAAATATATATGGGTATTTATGCATATGCTTGCAAAACGCATGTATCTGACTTTAACAAAAGATGTAAATATTTATTAAATTATTTATAAATGTGTTTGAAATGAAGGATTTATTCGTTCATAAACTCCTGTGAAAGTTGCTGTGAAGAAATCTGGTTATTTAATATATCTAAATTTATAATGATTATAAACATTATCTAACTACATAATAAACTTAATATTTAATTGTAAGCATAAATTGAAATTCTGTTGACAAAATATGTTTGAAAACTATTTAAGCAAGAATTGTTCATACTGAAAAGCAATCTGTTAAAAGGTATTGTAAAGCAAATTCTATGAGATGCGTACTTAAGGAAGTAGCAAAGAAGAGTTTTAGAATATGTATTGTTGAAATTAAGGATAAAAAAAATCTGATAAGTATTAAAATAGTATTAAAAAAAAGAATCCCTTTTTTATTACCTTTCAGAAATATTCATAAAAAGTTAAGCACATGGAAATCAGCACATATTTAACATATTTCACTGTTAAAATAAAAGGTGCTCTAATTTGAAATGAACTAAACAGAGCATTAATTATAAATTTACTCAGATTTTCGATTTAAAAGATGCCTCAGAAGCTAAAAATCATCTCATATTTGAGAAAGTATTTTAGGAAGAAGCTTTGTAAATAGAAAAGTAATAATGCATAATTTAATATTAATAATAATCTTAATTTTTGTAATCCTTAACCGAATAAAATCGAATTACTCAAAATTTTTTTTCTAATGTTAATTAACAAAAACTTTTGAAAATATTTGATTCAAATTAAACTGTTTAGGAGAAAGTATAGCATTTAATTCCATTCAGAATGAAATATTATGCATGCATTCTTTTCACATACTTAGGACTCTGAAATATTCTAGAAAAAGAAAATAGGCACATTTATGCATATATTTACGATGTAAATACAAAATGTTTACATCCAATCATGTCAAAACCCATAGATTGTCACTGAATGTTTTGGTCTGCAGGAAGGGATAGCCATTGCTTCAAAACAGTGAATGGGAAAAACCAGTTAAGGCCTCTCCTCTTACTACCTCCATGATTTACACAGCTGTAAAAAGTATATCAGTTGTCAATCTATTACTCCTTTTGGAAGAGGAGGAAAGGGCAAACAAAGCAGCTTTTTCGGTAAGCAGAAGTGTTTTTGCTTATCTCTAAATGCCATGTAGGTATCCTAAAGGAGTGAAGGAAAAATTATAACTTGTAGAGAAATGCTCAATTCTGTTTTCACTTTGAGTAAAATTAGGTCACTTTCAGTAAAAGTTGTGGAATTAACATGGAAAAGCACATAACAAAGAAATTAACCTGATGAATATTATTCAAAGTACAAACCTCTTGTGTGGAAGTTCATGATTAGGTAATGAACGGAAAGATCCTCACAGATACATTTTTTAATAAACACACGTTTCAGTTCTTTGAATCTCTTCATTATCAAAATAAAAGTTCCTTCAGCAGATAGTTTTAATTTTTGAAAGAGAAATTAGTCTCTTATTTGACTATTCAGTGACTTATAAATATTATTCAGATATTCTAAGAAAGAGTATTATTTTTTTCTTTTAGCTGTCTCTAAATCATTATTTTAAATCAGTACTGCAAGAGATTGAATTGCTATGATGTGATGTTTTGTGGAAAAAAAGGAAACTTGTTTATCTTATTAAAGAAGGCTTCAGTCCTATACAGTATTACATCTTGAACACTGAGTTATTTCACGTACTTCATGAGACTGATTTGGCTATTAGACACAGAGGCCGTGACAGAATGCTGAAAGAACTTTTAACCAAATGCACATGTAATGATATTGAATTTTACATTGACATATAATGACATTAAAATGTACATCCACCTTTTTGAAAACCCTGCCAGGAAAAACAAAAAGTGTTAAAAAGGTCTTGTTGCAAAATGTATGATTTTTTCTAAATGTAATTCCCATTGTGATGTAGAATTTACTGATTTTCAGTCAAAGCTGGATACAGAAAACATATTTATTAAGGTGTACCAAGATAATCTAAATTTTTTTTTTTTTTACATATTTTGAATAAAAGTTTATTAATGACAGTCTTTCGTTACTTTTTCAAAATAACATTAAAGAGTATTTGTTATTCTATAGACTGCCTAGGTATTACGTACAATGCCTAAGTAAAGTACACTATAATTCTCATATTTCATACTTTGCCTAAAAATACCGGGAATTTCATAAAATATCTAGGTATTCCATAGAGTGCAAGCGTTTCATACATTGCCGGCAGCATACATATGTAATATAAAAGTTGAAAGATATCTTTAAAAAATTTTTGTACGTTTTCATTCCAAATTCAGCCATACTGTTACTTTTTAATGTGTCATTTCTCAACTAACAGCTTTCTACTGTTTCTTCTAAAACTTTATTATATAACCATTGCATAATGGGTGAATTTTTATTCAATAACAATTTAATGATATCAATTATTAATCAGTAGACTAGTTTTTGGTAAGTCCTCAAGCTATTGAAAGGGAATCGCATAAAAAAGATATCATTCTATACCTTAGTTTTAAATCATGCAGATATATTGAAGCATTTCTTTTCAAAATTGTTCGGCTTTTCTGTTTTAACTTTTTGTCAGTGAAATGACTTTTTTATTGTTATAAATTCAACATCCATTTCATATATTTATGAATCATATAGATTTACTCATCACACATATACATCTTCATTTTAGATAATATGGGGTGTTAAAATATCAAATATTTTTATTCTGTACTTTCATATACTAATGCATTTCTTATTACCTGTAAATTATAACTATAATTTAAACAGCCAGTGCCAGAAAACAGCATGAAATTTAACCCTGATATTAATTTTCAAGTGCACTGATATAGGAAGATCTGTTTTGAAAATTGAAAAGACTTCTCCAGTTTTAGTGTATTAATAATAGCATGCAGAAATATAAAGATTAATTCTTGTAGGATTACATTAATATATCATTTCCAAATTGATGTTCCATTCTCAAATTATCCAATTGTTGACACTCCTGAGATCTGAGATAATGCAGTTTTACAGATCTGTTATTTTAAATCTTGGAGTAAATGATAAATATAATCAATATAAAAACTGCTTTCTTTCAGAGCTTGTTATTTTAGTGAAGTGGTCATCAAGTGAAATCATTATATATATAATACTTATTCATATACTTTAAAATAATAAATTATTGTGTTGCTATTAAGTTTTAATGCTTTGCTTTATTTGCAGATGCTTGCAGAATATCCTGAATCCAGCATGTGCCAGATATATGGAGCTATTCATTTGCTGCGGATGTTGAGTAAGTTATATGCAATTATTTTACCAGAGTTATGCTGTGTTATTTTTGCTGCTGTATTTTTTTGAAGGAAACTGAATTCCTAAATTTTGGAGTTAGAATGTGGGTTTTTGTTAATGTAAATTTCTTCTTAAAATTGTTCTTTCTGATAGTGAACTGTAATTTGCTTTAATTTTTTGCTCTATAATTCTCATATAATATAGTTCTATTTTTCATTTTAGAATGGTTGAAAAATTTTTAATTTTTGTGATAGCTCAAAACATATAAATTTGTCCATACGTGTCTGCTTTTATTAACAGTGCAATACATATTCTGCAAGACTTTTAATTAAATGCACTGGGAAGTTTTGAAACATTTTTAGCTGTCCTGTCTTGGTCTTATTTGACTAAAAGTAAAAAAAAAAAAAAAGTATTAAAAAAGTATTTGCATATACAAATTCAATACAACATTAACAGAACTTCAAAGAACAATGAAAATGATGGTGTAGAAATGGTATCTAAAAATTATTGCATTCAGTTTGCTCTATTTTTTTTTTTGAGAATTTTGATTTAAAATTAATCATTGTTTGCATCTCTATAATTATTTTTCTTATGTATGACCAAGAATATTACAATGGCATATTTTAAACTTTTTAATGTGTGTAGTTAAAAACTACATAATTAAATATTTTTTATATATATTTTATCCTATTTATCTATGGTTGAGTCACTAGATGACAATAAACACAACATGACATAAATCAGAGTAATAATTACATAGGTTTTTTTTAAGTAGAATTGATTTTTATTTTCATAAATTTTGAAAATTTCTTTTAAAATAAATTGTAAAAGTTTTGTGGTATTTTTTTATTTATTTAAAATGTGTATAGTCTTTTGTAGAAATATAATTTAATGCCAATGCTATTTTAAGGTAAACTTGGTGGAATGTTAACTTCAATTACTACTGTGAAAGGCATGCACTCTCTTGTGGAGCATCTTGAAGATTTCACTAGGTAGTTTTTTTATGATGCACATTAATTACATGTAATATTTATTAATATAACATTTGAACAATTTAAAAGTAATTATTTTTAACGGAGACAGCAAACTCTTGCATAACAGAGCAATGTATTTTATGTTATCTGACTTATTCTTTTATCACCTGATGCATTTAAAGAGCAGCATAGTAACACAGGCTTTACATGATTATCTTCAGATACATTTAAATATAAAAGTAAAACAATCTTGTTTTTAGGAACCTTGAATGCAGGTTTGCCAGTTTTTGAAATATGAATGTGTATGCATTTTGTTCCCTCTCTTTTTGAGTGAAATTGTCAGTGTTATGCTCATCTACAATATAATTTCCATATTCTGTCAATTTCATTGCATTTTTAAAATTAAATTTTAAAAATTGCAAAAGACCTATTTTGTGGCTGAAGTACTAGAGTTTTAAAACTGTGTAAAGGAAATGCATTCTTAAATCTGCTAAATAAAATTTTACAATTTTAAATGCATTCTTATGATTCCTTACAAGATACATATTAATGCTTTTTAACACTGATAAAACTTTAGCACCTTTAATTTTATTTCATTGTACTTCTGAAACATAGTCTTTGATCCTCCTGTTCATAGTGTTTCGAATTTTGCATGCAAATAGATGATGTTAGTGAAATTATGTGTGAAATTGTTGTATTTCTTTAGTGTAATGTAACATGAAAATCTAAAGAAGCTGAGCTTGCCAGAAAAGTAAAAACAGAAGGGCAATATTTTATGAACATTGAGTAAATTGCTGTCTCACTAATGTGGCAAGGTATCGCTAAGCTGGTAATGGCTTTGATGACTAATTTTTGTCGCCAAAAGACACGAAACTTTGCAACATTTTGGTCCAGTCTCTGTGTCACTGTAACAGGTATAGTAGTTGAACAACTGTAATTGATATTCTGTTTAAGTGTAACTGTACCTGGCCCTCATATGCCTTCCATTAATTTCAAGAACTACTAGCTATTTCTTGGCATCTGGGTGGAAACTCTACAAGACGGAAGAGAGAATCTGCTTTCGGTTGTTGTTAGCTGTTAATTCAACATGAGTTCGGAGTACTGAGATATCTTTGGGTTAGCTTTGCATTTCATTGTGGTTAACGTTCTTATTAATTTGAAGTGTAACTACTGATCGTATTTTGTGATACTGTGAACACCTGTACAAGTATCTCTGTGAAAAGTTCGTAACTTTGAAGTGTTTTATTTGATAAAATAAATTTATTTTTTATGAAGTGGAAAGTTTTATGAAATAATGGAACTTTTGTGATCTTAAGGGAGTCAAAAAATACAAAAAAAAGCTGAATATATATTTGTTTGCTTTATTAAATATTCAAGTCCTTTAATTGCTGCATCAAGATTTCCCACTAAATTATAAAACAATTTTTTTTTTTTTTAAATATCAATAACCTCTCTGTCACTTTCTTCACTATCGGTAGTGATATTTTCTGAGTTTAGAATCATATTGCTAATTGCACTTTTTGTGATATCTGAACACTTTCAAATTAGTGGCCATCACTATAAATCTTAGCTAACATCCACCATGCATTTTTGGCGACTTATCATGGGATTGGTGACAAAAGACATGTTTCACTAAATTTTGTCTTCCTTCGATGGCACACTGATGAAGTTAAGCCTGAATTATATTAGGTAATATACTCAATGCCTATGTCCTGTACATGCTTCAGGCATAGCTGAGTCTTGAATAAATAAATTCCCATATACACGTACAGCTTATCCAAGGCTGGCACTAGACATTTTGTGCCCAGTGCAATTTCTGTAGGTCCGAAATTCTGTATCTAAGTGACTTCCCTGATTCTAAAAATTTTGCTTCTTTCCATAAATTTTAAAGATTTTTCCGTCCCTTAATTTTGTTGTTCAGTGCTTCAGTGCAATTTTTAAAATTTTGCTGTCCAGTATAGTTGCATCAGTTATGAGCTTACCTGAGTAATAGATCAGTTATTCTCAGTTCAAGCAGCACTAAATGTAATCTTTTGACCTAGTAGTATCATTTACAAAATCTATTTTTTGCATATGAAAAGATATTTCTGTTGAATTTCTCCTCATTGTGTGACTCAACACTTTAGGAGGAAATTAACTGAAATCTGTAATCATCGCCAAATGCAATGCCAGTATAAAAGGCTATCACGCTGTTTGGTATTCAATTACTAATATAAAAAAAGTGTTTAGACATTACTGCATTAGTCATTTCTCAAGCTGCTGTGTGTTGATAGCCATGTAAGTTATCAAAGCAAAAAATAATAAATAATGATTCACCAGGTTGTCATAAGCGCAGAAATGGAATTAAGAATCAGGACTCTCCACATGTTTTATTTTGAAGAAATATCAAATTTGCAAGTGTAAAACATAAACAAAATTTCTAAAAAAAAAAAAAAAAAAAAAAAAAAATCTATAAAAAAAAAAAAAAAAAAAAAAAAGATTGCAGACAATCCAGAAGTCCAAATTTTTTATCATTTCAGACATGGGATTGTCTGGATTTCAGACTTATACTGTATTCCTTTTTTCTTGGAATCAATTATTTTGAAATAAGTTTGTTTAATATATAAAATCTGAAACTTTACATAGATATTCTTATTTTATTTGCATCATTATTTTAATAACTATTTCCATTAAAAAATATCACAGCTGCCAACTTGCTTAGTTTTAAATTTTATGGCCTGTAATTTCCCCAGTTCCCTTAATCTCCCAGTTTTCAGTTTTTAGCCTGTTGTCGCTATGGATACGGCTTCATCTTTTCGCCAATCAACCAGCAGCATTCAACATGGAAATGCAAGGCATTAGATGAAGAAGAGCACAAAAATAGGCTGCTGATATTGAATTTGAGTATCGAAGTGAAGGGATTATAACTGAACAGTTTTACGGATGATGTTTGCAAATGATTAAATTAAAAAAAAATAATGAAGTTCATGAGTCAATAAAACAATGTTAAACTTTGCTAGAATGGCAATATCACTGTGATATTCTAAAGATTAGATATAAAAATCATACTGCAAGAAAAATGGATACTTTTCTGATTATCTGTACTCCTACTAACTCACAAAAAAGTAGTGATGAGGCAACATTATGTGTCACTAAAAAGTAATTCTATAATAACCTATGATGCTGCAAAAAAGTATTTATGTGGCTTTCCTGGTAAGCATCAGGGTTAAAGAAAAAAGCTGGGTCATTCTTTTGAGTGACCCCTAGCTGATGCAATTCTCACAAGAAGAGTTAATAGGAATTAATCTGATGTCACTTTGCTGCATCAGTTCTGATTTCACATGTTTAAAAACCATTCTACTGCAAAGTGATATTTGAGCAATGTGAATATCCCAAATTAATTGTAATTAGTTATTTTGCTTTTCTAGTAATGTAAAATATTTTTGAAATTTTATATCTATAATTTTAGTCAGTTTTTATTTTAAATATTCTTTTGTATCATTTATGTAATATGTCATCTTGCACTGTAGCAAAGTGCCATAACATTCTTGGAAATGAGAAAGGTAGGGATATTGTATTTCATGTTTTCCCAAAGGACAATTTGCTTTTAGCAAAAAAAAAAAGACTACATTTATCGAAAGCAGGATTCTGTTAATGTGAAGAATGTTAAAATTTGCAGAGAACATTTTCTATGCAGGAATATGAAGTAATATGAAGATGACATGAAAAATTGCTTACTTGGATTGCTCCGAGAAAAGAAAAATATTACAGGGTGCTTTTGAAAGACTACATGAATTAAGCATGAAGAAAATTCATTTTGAGGCTAAATATGAAAATGATGAAGGGAATAATAAATTGGATATCAATGATTTTAAAACAGAACTCACAAGTGACGATGAAAATATTTCTGAATACCCTAACTCTGAAAGTAAACAAGAATGCATTGTGATAATTGTAAAAAACAAAGTTAGCTGACCATTTTGGGTAATTTATAATTGTGTAAAACATCAAAGTACTTTTCCATAAAAAAGACCTTTCTCCTTAGACCCTGTTTTGAAAAACTAAGTAATTCTCTACAGATACTGTGAGCGAAGTTGTTTTGTCAATCTTAAGACAACGATCTTGCATATTGTATTTATTTAAATATAATCTATGTATATAGATTGAACATAAGTTAGAAAATTATTAAAAAAATCTGCCAGTGTAAAATTTATGATTAGTCCAAAAAGCAGTCTTAGATTAGATTAAATTTTAAAGAAAACTTTCGATTTCAAGGGCAATCAAAGAATAAGTTCTTCTTTAGCAACAGTAGGGGAAAAAAAGCCATTATGTTCAAAACTGGGCCAAACTAAGGTTGCTTTAGTTTTCTAACTTTAAAAAGCTGTTATTGTAGGTAACATAAAAATGAATGATAGAATTCTCTCACTTAGTATGCAGATAAAAAAAAGATGAGAAATGCATACTTTTTCCCCATGGTTTACTAACAAATGTACAAGGCCGGGGGGGGGAACTGCAACTGTTAAAAAAAGTAGCATATTTTATCTATTATAATTAATAAATAAATATTATTAATTAATAAATGCATACAGCAATAACATCTTCTCATCTAAATTATAGCTATTTTTTATGCATAATTTATTTTAAGACTGGTTCTTCAAATTTTAAACGCTAGTTTCTTTGCTGCGAATTGCATCATCACGGTCAGTGTCAGCATGACTATGTCATCACTTCTCATTTCATGTTTCAGGGGAAAAGCTCTATGAGCTAGCCCTTCTAAGTTGTAGATATGCACGTAAGCATACTCCTCGACGGCTTTCCACTTCTCTGGACATTTTCACCAGAATGAATGCAGATTGTTATCCTTCTTATGGGAATTTCGGCTTTTAGCACAGTGGTGGGCTGCATACTGCAGTTTTCGTCATCTTCGGTGAAATCGGGGGACTTAGCTTTTCTTGCATGTATAGACCATTATGTGGCTTGCTCAAAGACATCACAAGCCCTTTTTTTTTTCTTTCTCATTTTAGGATTTGTTGCTGAAGTTATGTGTGATGCCAGGTTTGTGTAATTCTGTAGTATTTTGTAGTGAAAACTGATCATTGTGTGCATGGGGAGAACAACAGTGCAAAAATCTGAAATGTGTGCACGTCTTGTATGGAGAAAGAAGAATGTAAAAAAAAAAAAAAAAAAAAAAAAAAATCCTCTGGATACATAGTTGAAATAAATGCAGAGATATCTAAACAAATGTCTGTCACTCATTGGCGACTTTATTTTTGTTTGAAAGAAACAAATGAATACTCTCCAGTCACCAGCGAGTTTGCAAATTTTGGGTGAGAGAGAGCACTGGCATTAAAATAATTACTGTAATGGCAAAACTGAAAATAGTATAATATACTAGACAAAAAATAAATATACATATAAAATTGATCTTCAGTTCATAATAATTTATGCTAATATGACATTTAATATATTATTAGTGAAATTATTGAATTTTATTTAATGTTTTTAAGCAATTCATGAGTATTTTTGTAATAAATTAAAATGTATTAAAAACAAGGTCACATGGAAACAATATTAACATAATAATCTTAATAAACATTTGTGCATAGATATACAGATAATAATAAATTCAAAATTTGCTATTTTCGTATTTATCCGCAGCACTTCATGTTCCTCTTTTATTATTCCTTTAACAATGGATTTCATTTAAAACTATCAGAACATTATCGTAATGTAATTTACTGCACAGTGAGGTTTTTGACAAACAAATTATGCTTAGTTTTTTAAAGATAATTCTGATTTAACTGTAAAATTTTAACAAATTCCATCAGTTTATACATTTTAGCAGAATAAATATATATTTCTTAATATGTGCATATATATATAAAGATGCAGTATCTGTACAGCAACTTACAGCTTCATTAATGATGAGGTTTAAGTTGTGAGATGAGTTTTATACTTATTCTGCACTTAGCTGAATAGTTTTTAGCATTTGATGGAGGCCATTATAGATGCCACTCATAACATACACACTGTCATATCCTTGCCCATAACACTTTTTAATTGAAATTTATTTTTCATTCAAGAAATTGAGAGTAAATTCTTTTAACCCTTTAGAAGAATGATATTATACAATATAAAATCCGAGAAATATTTCTTTAATTATAAATTTTATGAGGTTTAAATTATCATCTCTTGCAATATGAATAAGACACTCATTTGATCCGCTTTCAGCATATCTTAAGTAGTATCTAATAATTCAGAATAAAATGGAGATAAATTTATGTGGTTCATCAAAATTTGCTCTAAATTATAACCAGCACATTGAATTCATTCATTTTATATGGTAAAATATTTCTCACTTTTTACTGGCATTTCAAAAACTTGTTTCATTACATTGTCATATTTACTTAACAATTTAGCTAGTGGTGAAAGATTATTATGATTAGTATTTGTATCTTCCTTGTGCCCACAGAAATCTAAAGCATTTTTTGGCAGCATAAATATGAGAGCAAAAGGTTTACTGTAGCCCATAATATTTTGTTCAGGCTGCTCAACCTTATTGGCAGAGATGATATCTACTGGCAGAATCTTCTTTTGGATAGGATGTTTTAATAACAAGTTGTTTAATTTTGAGAACTCATTTTCTTTCTTCTGTCTATTCTTTTCTTTTTGATTTTTCGTTTTTTCTTATCCATTTTAACTAATAATTATGTATAGTGTTCTATGAATTGTTATAATTATTTTAATATTTTGTACCTTCAGTTTTTTCCCCCAACCAACAGCTAATAAAGCAGTTTGTAAGGATTTGCCGAACTAAATATTGCACGCAGACTACTATAGGATGCGGCACTTTAACTGATCTGGTTCCCCTTTTATCAAATTGACAAATGCAATCTAGGCAAAATTAGCCTATTTGATTTATGATAGCAGTTTACAAAATGATTATCATAAACAAAATAGGCTAGTTTTGTTAACTGTACATACATATTTGATAGCAATGCTACTATACTCTAGACAGGTCAATACATGTAAAGAATATTTTTTTGGAGCACTGGAATTAACAGCAAGCAAAATAGCCTGCTATGGTGTTAAATTTTATTTCTAATTTTTCTATGATTTGAAAAGAAAATATAACACACTTTCATAATGAATAACATAATTTATTCAGAAATTTTAAATTAAATCTGTATATATAAAATATGAAAGATGAATTTAGCAACAAATTTATTAACCCTTCGGCGGTTGTGAGACTAAGCAATTTCTACTTTTCTACTGGGAAGAATTGAAGTATTTGTATGATTTTTTTATATTTCTAAATTTAAAAAAATGATGGTAATTATTTTATGAATTATTAATCTGAAGTTTTTGGACTACACATTAATTTCTTTGTGATTATTGTCTGAGAAATACTATTTCCTTTCAGATGTAATCATTTGAGAGATGAATGAGAAGCAAATCTAGCTAATTTTGCTTACATCTCTCAAATAGGCTAATTTTGCTTACATCTCTCAGATGATGATTACATCTCTCAGATGATTACATCACTCGTCATTTCTCAGATGCAATCATCTGAGAGAGTTGATTATTATGAAATATACATATATTCATTCTTGATTTGTTATTGTATATATTTTGTATCTAAGTAATGCATAAATAGAGGCTTTATCAATAACTATTAATTGACCAAAATTTAAAACACTTCCTTTAAAAAAATATTTAATGAATTGTGATAAGTATTTTGATTATTTAATATTTTTTGCACATACTGATAAAATTTAATGATATATTAAATTCAAGATCTTAATCCTTGACGTGGAAGATGATCCTAAGTATCAAATTCTATTTGCCAATAAATGAGAATCTTAATGAACTTCTTTTCTAGTCATATGGCTTGGGCTGATTTTCATTAACTTTACAATCAAACCATTATTTATTTTCTACAGCTTTTATATGATTCAAAATTCATGTATCAAATTATTTTCCTATAGAATAGGTAAAAAAATTGTAAATTAATATCTTTCGGCAAAATATTTCTAATTCATTAGTAATATTAGCTATAATTTAATATGATAATGAGGTAATAGTAAATCAGAATATTTATTTTTTATACATAAACTTTATTTGGAGAAGAATTGTTTTATTAGTCTGTGAGTGCATCAGCAGCCAAGTAGAAGAATTATTGAATACTGGCAGCCTGATCTGGATTCAAATCCAGGTGAATGGGTTATCTACATAAGAATTTTTGTGTGTGTGTGTGTGTGTGTGTGTAAAATGAATACAAGCTAGTTTCCTTTGAAACATCCTCCATGAAGGTATCTTTCTCCTTAGCAAATAGCCATTGCATGCTTTGCCGTAAATCAAATATTGCAATCTATCTGTTTATATTTTTATATCCATATAAAAATGTTTTGTATGAAATCTTTGAGAGAATGTAAAGTTATGCTAGTTTTTCCTAACAATAGTGGATCTTTATTTTTTGATACAATGGCATTTAAAACGTGTAATATTTTAAATATGATGTTTGTATGTAACTCTAGAATTACAAAAAACACTGTTTTAATATTTTTTCATGTTCCAGATACATTTCTGTAAATCCAAATTTCTTCAGCTTGAATGACTACGTTGTGGCATCTCCAGAATATCACAGAAGAGCTTTATGATAAGAATTTGCTATTGTAATGTATTAAGACTGTTGACCTTAGAAAAGGTTAAATATTTTCCTTTTACTCCCCTCCAAAAAAAAAAAAAAGACGTAATATATATATATTTATTTATTTTTTATCTGTGTTGTAGAAATACAAAATGTTACCTGTAATTTGTTCATGTCACTTTTGTATGTTAAAAGTCTAAGATTTATTGTATTTAAAGTTGTCAAAACTTTTTAACAATGAAAAATTGAAGGGAAAGAAATCATGAAGGGTTTTTATTGTGTGTATATGTTAATTAAACATTTGTGCAAAATGTTTTTGTCATTCTTTTAAATATCAACTCTAGCAATTTAAAACTTCCTAGGTATCAATGAAGAAAATCTTGTATATTGTCTTCAAAATATCTGTAATTAAAAAGTAATAGTGTTAAAGTAAAGGTAAATACATTTTCATGGTCCAGGAAATAGTCTTAACAAAAAAATTTAAGTAACGTACAATAAAATTCTGCTTGACCAAAACAGTGAAGAAAACATTTCCAGTTATTTTTAAACACAATACATTTTTCATTGGTTCATTCTATGAAACCAAATATACATTTTATAATAAAAACAATTGATTTTAATAAGTATTATGTAAGTATTGTGTACTGTGAAATAAATATTTATTTAGGAGATGACCTTTATGTATGTTTTGGATTATGCCAGTTAAAATATGAGTTATATTTATAGGAAGCAGTTAAATGAAAATGACAGACTTTATAATGAGAATAGTGTGGAATTTGGTAATGCAGTAGGTTTGTGTATAGAAGTGCCCACTATTGGGAATCAGGAAGAAACAAGGCAAATGCTCACTGCTGTGTCATTTATCTGTAACACATGTTCTAAGTAAGGTTAGCTAGCCATATGTGCATCTGCCACTATGGAGACTAGGAAAGAGAAATAGTATACTGCAGTGCATTTTTTGACTGTGGAAGAAATGTCAGGCTGTGAAACTTTTGCCCAAATGAGTGCTGTAGGTGGCGAATACAGTATGTTACATGGGTGGGTGAATATAATGAATAATATTGAGAAGGTCAGGTGTCATTAAAAGACAGCAGTTGGCCAGAATAGGCTCACCCCTTCTGTTATTGCTGTGGTGGATATTGCCATCAAAGAAGACCGATGGCAGATGATAGAACCGCTCATGCCATCTTGACAAAGCATCTGAAGTTCCAGAAAATTTAAGTGAAGTGGGTTCTCCACAGCCTGGTGGAGGACAGAAGTTTAACAGAATGTTGATATCACTGCAGGACCAGAAATAGTATCACAGTGAAGAATATTGTTTCCTGTCCCATATTGTCATGAGAGATGAAACATAGTACCATCATTTTGAGCTATAGAGCAAGCATCAAGCCAGCAATTGAATCCCCCCCCCCTGAAAAAAATTCCAAAGTCGTGCACAACAGCTCTAGGAAAGTCATGCTTTCTTTTTGCAAGAGCTCAGTGCTCATTGATTTTGCAGCATGGCGTTACAATTAACACACAGTGGTACATGGAAATTTTGAAAAGTTGAAGCATGCTATAAAGTCCAAATGTGCAGGAATGTATGCAGATCGAATCATTACATTGCGTGATAATGCCTGCTCAGATGTTGCCATGGTCATTAAGGCTACATTGCAGAAGTTTTGCTGGTAAGCACTAACACATCCTTCATACAGTCCAGATATCTGTCTTTGTGATTTCCATATTTTTGGAGCCCTGAAGAAAGATACTTGTGGGTGTCGATTTGCTTCGGACAAAGAGAAGCACGCCTGGGTTCAATCATAATTCCACATGCAACCAAAAACATTTTCCCATGACAGCATTGACCGTTTTGTCTCACAGTGAATAAATGTATTAATGGTTATGATAATTACTTTTGAAATAATAAACAGTTTATTTACTTTTTTCCATCTGTCTCATTTTCATTTGACTGCCTTTTATATATTAACTTCTAACTAATGTAATATCTGAGAAGTACCTGTGTTACTAATGAAATCAACTTTTTCTTTTTTAATTGGAAAATGAAATTCAGCATTTAATTTGCAATTTCTTAGCAGTATTTTGGAAATAACTCTTGATGCTGCTCAAATTTAACTATCTTTAAAAAATAAAAACAATTATCTGGCAGACCGTGCAGCAGAAGTGAAATCAATTTCTAATAACAGCAGTTTATGTCTATTGTTAAAGTGCTAAAAAAGGAAGCATTAAGTATTTCATTAAATTATAAAAGTAATTGCCTTGCATCCTCAGCAAATTTTTGGACATTCTGTGAGGAACTGTTTTTCAGTTGTTGACCATGAATGTTGACAATATCAAGAAGATTTCAGAAACTCCAGAATTGTGATCAATCATGAAATATTATGAAGCTTCTTGTCATATTTTAATGAACTGTTATTTTTTTAATGTATAAGGACATTAATTACATTGCAACGTATTTTCATTTTTCATGTTTAATTTTTGGACATTTTTATAAAACTTACAGTAATATTAAAAATAAAATTTTAACTGCAGGAAATCAAAATATGCTTTGTCACGATCAAATAATGCAAAAATTGCCATTTCTCTCTCTCTCTCTCTTTTTTTTTTTTTTAAATTGGACCTAACGGATAAGAACTGCATTTTGTGCTGCATTGGCAAAGGTGGAAATGGAACTCACCAATAGTCACTTATTTTAATTACTAAGTAATTCTTAATATAAATGTCATTCTTAATTAATATTTTTTATTCAATCTTGCTGACACAACTGATGGATCAGAACAAAACTTTCTATGTAGGCAGGTACTTGTTTCATCCAGTCCATGGGCTATCAAACTTCATGAATATTTTGTACATTCCTTGGGTGCCTAAAAAACTGTATAAGCAATGCAGCTTAATGAGGAACATGAGCACAAGAAATAAGGAATTTGAAAGCAATTCAGTAACAAAATTTTGAAAACCAGGAAGAATACTTAAAACGTTTAAGAGATATTCTTAGTGATCAGTGGAATAGCAACTGCAAAAATCATAAAAAAAATTATAAATTCTGTTTCTGCAACTTTACTTTTGTTGTGTTTACCGTAACCTGGGGCTTAGCTTGGTAACACTGATTGTACAGTAAAGGGTAATATTGTTACGAAAAATTCGGCGGTTGCGCCTGTATGTAAGCTTTCCGGCATAGCACTAGGGTTGCCATAAAATAGTGTATGGTAGGGTTGCCAGATTGGCGACTTTATCGCCCCATTTGGCGACCAGATCGGCGATATCCCATGGTCCAATCGGGAAGCTTCTAGAATAACTTCCTGTCGAGATATTTCTCGAAACGTGTCGAACTTAAAGAAAAGCTATATAAACCCTTGCGTTTCTGAGAGCAGTTAGTTGCAGAGTTGCGAAGAGATTGTGAAGTAGTGTGAGCGTTGTGCTTACTGTGAGTGCTAAGCTACGCGAGAGTTCTGTGAACGGAAAGCAATCGAGTAGTGCTTTGCCGTGAAGCTATCTTTACAGTATAGCTTGACAGTGGATTGGTGATTGTTCCACGGTGTTTATTATAAGTTTAGTGTTGCCGTGAAGTTACCTGTACAGTTACAGCCTGAAGCTGTGTTGCTGATTGTTTCAGCGTATTTATTGTAGATTTTCGACGCTTTTAAAGGTGATTTTGGAACTGTGCTGTAAATAGTGATTCCTGTAAATAAATTGTGCTTTTTATTGTTCTGCATCGTGTTTTCATCGGATACTCTCAAATC
>KK121841.1:164357-234374 GCA_000611955.2 Stegodyphus mimosarum
GGCGATATCCCATGGTCCAATCGGGAAGCTTCTAGAATAACTTCCTGTCGAGATATTTCTCGAAACGTGTCGAACTTAAAGAAAAGCTATATAAACCCTTGCGTTTCTGAGAGCAGTTAGTTGCAGAGTTGCGAAGAGATTGTGAAGTAGTGTGAGCGTTGTGCTTACTGTGAGTGCTAAGCTACGCGAGAGTTCTGTGAACGGAAAGCAATCGAGTAGTGCTTTGCCGTGAAGCTATCTTTACAGTATAGCTTGACAGTGGATTGGTGATTGTTCCACGGTGTTTATTATAAGTTTAGTGTTGCCGTGAAGTTACCTGTACAGTTACAGCCTGAAGCTGTGTTGCTGATTGTTTCAGCGTATTTATTGTAGATTTTCGACGCTTTTAAAGGTGATTTTGGAACTGTGCTGTAAATAGTGATTCCTGTAAATAAATTGTGCTTTTTATTGTTCTGCATCGTGTTTTCATCGGATACTCTCAAATCTACGAACCCGTATAAACGCAACAATATGTTAATTACTGTAATATATACATTGGCTTAATATTAAAAATATTAATTTTATCTTGAACTGCCAAGAATAATTATTATGGGTTATAAAAAAATGTATTACCTGGAATTGGTTCATCTATACTAGTTCAGAACAGAAAGTTGTACCGTATTATGAAAGCATTCTTTCATTGGAAAGATGAACACATTTTATCCGTAAAATACAGTTGTGTTACCTGTTGCCAGTCTATTCTCTAAGTTGTCTCTTACTAAAGGGATTAAGTATTTGTTTCAGAGTACGTAACATATACAATTCATTAGGTAATTAATTCTTTTTCATCACAACTACGAATCAAGCCTTGACTGGCTGAATAATGAGGTACTTGTCATATCCCCCCCTCTTCCTTATTTGTTAATAACTTGCAGAATACTAGTATGACTAAAAATGACATGCCAAACAAGTTAAAATTCAGTGAAAAAAAAATAAAACAGCAAAAACCTTTGTTTGAAATTAAATTCTGAAGTGGCACTCTCTACAATTTTGGTTTTATAGTTTTCTTCTACTGCTGACAAATAGGACTTATTAGTAGACGAGGAAAACAATGCAGTAAAATTATTGAAAACACCCAGAATTTAATTCCAGCTACCATTTTTTGTTATTTTATTTTTCCCTTTAAGGTTATAAGTTATTATTCTTTGTGAATGCTTTCTTCTGGAAATGTTATTTAATTTTGTAAATATTTTCCAATAGTCCATTTAAAGAAATATTTTTCTTTCTCTGTAATTTGATCTACACTTATATCAGAAAATTTATTTTCACTGAATAAATTGTGCTGTAATTATTGTTTCCTTTATTATTCTTATATATTTCTATTTCATCACTTGGTGTGTTTCTTATAAAGTAGCATGCATTATTTTGCTCTTTAAAGACTATAGATCCTTGTCAAATTTCTTCAAAATGATAAGAGTTTTTGTATAAAATAAACATCAGTCTGAGATTGAATGTTGCTTATTTTTAAAATCCAGTAATCTTAAAAATTCAGTCTCCTCTTTCCAGCTACAAGTGATGAAATAATTTAGAATAAGAAGTTATTCCTTCATTTATATTGTAGATTGGATTACGTTATTTTATTTAAGCATTAGATAGTTATCTATATAAGCTTTGTCCTAATATAGATTAAAGTTACTCTGGAGAGATGATGGAATCCAAGAGTTTCATATCACTGTAGTTCTCCATTAAATGATTAAGAGAATTTGTGGTTGAACAGATTTTAAGTGCCTCCGTGGCACAAAGATGCTACAGTCACAAATTTCCATGTTTTATCTGAAATTTAAACCCAGACCCAATGGTATGGGAATCTGTCATACTGCATTAGTCACCATATTATCACAGGATAATATGGTTCTCATAGAAAACGATTACAGCTTAAATTGCATTTTATTAAATTCTGCAAAAAAACAAATCACAGTCGGGTCTTTCTGAAAATTATAAAACAAAATCTTGAGGTATTATAGAAATTTGTGCAAAAAAGGAAACCAAAAACATGTTGAGGTTATTGAAGTGAACTGTAACCGGGAAAAGCGTTAGTTGCTTCATCTTTTGACTGCGTTTTCAGTTTAGGTGCTGATTTTGATGAGCTGCCACATGTAACAGCATATTTAAGTTCTCGCATCAGCAGTTTGAATAATGACATCTGCAACAAAAAATAAAATTTTGTGATGCATGTACAATTTAGTATATTCATTCATGATAATGAATGAAACAAAATAAAAAGGAAAAATTAGGTGTTACAGAAAGAATGCACTACACTTAAAATATTTTAGAAGGAAGTTGAGTTACAAGAAAAATCTACCATCGTTGTATCAAAAAATATTATTTCATTTGTAATAGTACCTGATATTTATGGATAAAAAGCATCAGTTGCAAAATTTTGGTTTACTGATTATGTGAATTTAACTATTATTTTCTTCGCGTGTTTTACAGGGTGATTCATTTTAAATTTCAGTACTTTTTCTTTCTTCCACCCTTTCTGAAAAGTTCTTTGTGAGAGAGAGTGCATTTACAAAATTTTAGTACTGAATGTTTTCAGTCACTCACTAGAACTGCCAAATAGTAGATAGTGTTAAAAAATAGACTGTAATCCCAATTTTTTTAAAGATCAATCAATCGCTGTTAATTGGTAACGCTTTAACCCAGAGAAAAAATATCAATCACTTATAAGGGTAAAAAAAATTCCTACTACTAGAGAAAGTTAGTACTTTAAGTAAAGCCATACAAGCAGTCCTCAACTTTCGAACATATTAATTTTTGAAAATATGTGCAGATGTTAAAAAAAATTGTATTTTTAAATATTTATTTTTCAGTATACATAATTAAGTTAACGTGGCTTGTTCACGTATTTCCTTTATAAAGCTTTTCATGTATTTTCTTTATAAACTTGTCAATGAATAGCACTCAACTGCTTATTTTCCCCCACTTTCATTGTGTATTTCATTTAACTCTTGTTGCACAGTTAACTATCCATTCAACAGAGGTACTGACTGATAGTCAATTAACTGAACATTTTCGTTGTTGATATTCAAATTTAGGTCATTCATTAGGCTATTTGATATGTGATAGTCTCTAGATTTCTTCGAAATTTATAACATCACTATCATTTGTGGACATAATGTTTTCCAGGAACCTTTCATTGTGACTCTACCCAACGAGTTTTTAATATCGTTTATTGCATTCCATATATTCTGTCAAAATCTCTTTGTGTAGGCCCACCATCCATTTCAGTTACCTTGATTCATTATTGTTCTCGCGTAATATTGTTTAAGCGTAGCTATTACTGTTTGATCTGAATGAGGCAGATAGTATTGCAAGGAGAAACATGACATTGATTTCCGGATATGAAATGTGGAGAGATTTTAGGTGTTTTGGAGCATTGTTTAAGTTAATAATGCTTTGAATTATAAATTTTTATTTTTACAAAACTCCTTAACTGCTGGTACGAAACAAAAAGTGAATTATTTTTGAAATATTAGCCCAGTAACCAGTTCAATAGCTTTTCTTTCCACTTTCTGGAGGTTTAAAGAAAATGCTTGTGCCATTACGTTTTAAATTTCATACAATTTTGCATCATTAATATGTTCATTAACATTTTTTGCTGATGTGCTCGCACGAACTGTTCTTGATGGAAGTTGGGTCGAGAAGAGAACTCCAGAAATGCACCATTCTTATCAATGATGTGAATCTAAGCAGCAATCAAACGCCTGATAGTAGAATTGCTTGTAAAACGGGAAAAAAGAAAAGTTCATGGCTAATTTTCCGTTACGTGAATATACAAATATTTCCCAAATATTATATAGGACTAAATTTCTCTTAAACACATTAACCATCTTTTTTTAGAGCTTGCATGGATTATTTTTATTTAATGTTCTTGAGTGCGTATTGTTTCTAATTTCATATATATGTAACTAATTTTAATGAAATTATATGTGAAACTGTAGTATCTTCCGGATAATGTAACATGAAAAGTGTGACGAGAATGAAGCTCTTCCAAAAATATAGGGTTGCATGGTCAAGTCTTGTTATCTTGCTACATTGGCAAGATATCGCCAAGCTGGCGATGGTTTCGACCACTAAATTTTGTTGCCAGATTTGGCAGGAAACCTCTAAATTTGTTGACATTTTGGTCTAGTCTCTGTATAACTATAATAGGTCCTGCATTTAACTGTTATGTGAGGGTGCAGCTAAGGCCCTATGGCCATTTTACGGGCTGCACTACATATAACTGTAACCCTATGCAGTCCTGTGCAACTATAATAGATACTGTGATGTGGTGTGAGGGGCGCAGTCCAACCCTCCTGGCAGACCTTATGTCGCCCTATGGCCTTTTTACGGGCTGTGCTACATGTAACTGTAACTGTATGCGGTCCTTATATATAACTTTAACAGTATATGCCTTCCAGTAATTTTGAGTAATAGAAGGGTACTAGAGATTTCTCGGCGACCGGAGGAAAATTATACAAGCACGGAGAGAACATCGTTTCTCAGTTCTGAGCTGACTGCAGCATTAAGATTTCCGTGCCATCTTTGCCTTTTAAATGCGCTTTGCACTGAGTTGTGGTTAACATTATTAGTAGTTTGAAGTGATAACTACTGACTGTGCTCTGTCCTACTAAGAAGACTTGTGCGAGTACTTTTATGGAAAGTTCCAGAGCTGTAAAATGTTTCTTTTGAGAAAAATAATTTTTATTAAGCAATCAGCGGTTCTGTATGCATTCAATCCATTATGACCCCGTACAGTACTTTTCATTTTCATAATATGTTTTGAATTTGGTAAATAGCAAAGAACATTTGCTTGTTTGTGAGATTTACTAGATTTTACTCATGGTATATTGAAAGCTATGGTATGCGATTAAATATGAAATATTGTGTATGAACTTTTTAGAATGAAAACTGGTGAAAAGAACTACATTTAAAGATAAATCGTTTATTTTGCATAACTCTCACTATCCAGCGACTCTCCACTTGTTCGGAGTTTATTTACCTCCTTTACATATACACCGCCACCAGTGCGGCCAGATCACCTGGTTTTTCGCAAATTTACTGCTTTTGACAAACCTATATGACTAAAATTTATGTGTATGCAATTTTGAGAAATGTTTGCTACTCCATCATTTCCTTATGCCTGTTTTTCGCGAAAATTTTGTAATGTATCGTAAAACGCTTTCATGGTAAAATAATATATGTATTGAAATGAATTTATTTTGCCTACCAGCGGCCGAGTGGTAAGTGGTAAAGTCGCTGAACACTGGTAATTTGACCTGAGTTCGTCTCGAGACGAACGGGCTGGCTGCATGGGCGTTTGCGTAGTTTTCTCCATGTGTAACATGGCTACGAATCAGTACCAAACCGAAATTCATTTATAATTTAAAATAACAATTTATTTACACTTAAATAGGTTGGAGTTGATATCTATTAATCCTGATAGTCTGTGACGTGTTCACGTGTTTGATTGATAGCTTTGTGTAATCTTCTGAATAATCATTGGCTAAAGTAAGCGTGCGAAATTTGTGTCTGATTATAAACAGTGACACAGTAAGAAGACAGTTTTTCTTTAAGAATACATTTTTCTTCTTTTTAATATGATTGATTTAAATAAAGATGTAGTAAAATCATGAGTTGTCTAATTAGAAATATTCAATATTTTAATGAAATTACTCTAGATGGACTCATTTGAAATCATTATATACTTTTTCTTTTTATGAAAACTACAGAGTGGTTATAAAAGAACTTAAACTAAAAGAACTTCTCCGATATTATTAACTTCTAACGGCTCAATTAATCAAAATGAAATTTCAAATATTGTTATTTGAAGGTATGCTCTGATTTGAAACAGAAAAGCTCTCGCGGTTACGATTACAGTAAAAATTTTCGAATGACAACACCTACTTATTTTTTTTCTCGCATACAAAAACCATAGACGGTGTTGGAACAACGCACGTATGACAAAAAATGCCGATGTAGAACATTTGCAAAGAAGAGCATTGTAAAGGATGAATGACAACACAAGAGAGAGAAGAACTTTTATTAGAATTAAGTTTTTCAACGTGCCCACTTTCGCAGACGATAACGCATTGCATGCGGGAGATTGTTGACAATGATAACAAACTTAAAAGTTGGATAACTTCACGTTTTATGGTGTCTTTCAATTCTGGCAAATCTCGTGGATTTCATGTATACACCTTCGATTTTAGAGAACTCTCGAACTGGAAATCCATCGGAGGATTGCGGTAGCCACGAAACTGCAAAGTTTTATGGGAGATGACTCAAAGTGCTGTTACAGCACTTGCCGAACACATATAGGGACTTGTGGAAGAGCACTATCTTGCATCCATACAATGCCATTAACGACATTTCACTTCTGCAATTCTGATGTAATATTTGTCTTTGTTGTCAACAATCTCCCACATGTAATGCGTTATTGTCCGCGAAGGTGGGCACATTGAAAATTTGTAATTCCAATAAAAGTTTTTTTCCGTTCTCCTCTCTTGTGTTGTCGTTGGTCCTTATGATGCTATTCTTAGGAAATGTTTTACATCGGGAATTTTTATCAAACGTATCATTACAAGCCTCTTATGGGTTTACAATACGTTGATCAATTTGCGCAAGAAAAAGGCGGGTGCTGCCATTCGAAAATTTCGAAATTTTTCAATGTAACCGTAGCCATATGAGCTCTATAGTCTTAAATCATAACAATTTCGTGCCCGTGTCTTCAAATAACAATATCTGAAATTTCACTTCGTTTGCTTGAGCTGATAGGCCACTAAGGCTTCATATATCGGGGAGGTTTTGTGAAGACTATCCTGTATTTGAGGGAATTTTTATATCAATTATCATTGAATTTATATATCCTGTATTTGAGAACATAGATATAGTAATACTAATTTCATTGGTCATCAAAATTAAAGGATAGTGAGAAAAATATGCTCACTAAGTTAGTGTTGCAAACAATGCTCAATGCTGTAATTGTTTATGTTAATTAAATCCAGTTGAAAACAGAACTGCACTTCCATTCATACATTAGCCCTGGAAATATGCGAATTCGGTGATTGACAAGGTGGCGCGCAATGGATGCGTGTTGGAATTCCGATCTGTAGTGTTGTTTAAATTGAATGTGGTTTCTGAGAGTGGTCAATATTCAGTAGCTCTGGCTCAAAAGCATCATTTGAGGAAGGTCAAAAGTGGCAAATAATTAGTAGAATTGAGGGATGTCAAACATAAATGGAGGACGCCTAAGATTTGGATATCCCTCAGAGTGTCATATCAAGAGTTTGCAACCTCTTTTAAGCACTGGATCACTTGATAGAGAACCTAGGCAAAGGCGACTAAGAGCAACGACTGCATTAAAAGACCGTTTTCTGTCATTGTTGGCTCGAAGAAACCGCGAAGCGACTACACGAGATTTTGTTTTCGACCTTCAGGCTCCCATAGTAACTCGAATTAGCCGTTCTACTGCTGCACGAAGGCTTAACGAGATTGTACTGTATGCGAGAAAACCCAATGTTTTTTGGCTCACTCACATCAGCTTCTAGAACGGCCCATCATAATACTGAATGACCTAAGATGACTGGGCCCGAGCACTGACGAGTTTACTGACGAGTCCAGATATAGTTTGAGCAGTGATTCTAGACGTGTTTTGATCTAGAGAGAGAGAGGATTATACTGCTTGCCTTCCCTTGTCCGTGAAATATCTGATTCCGCGACTGCCGTTTAATGGTTTGGGGAGGAGTATTCAGAAATGGTCACACCAAGTTGCATATCTTTCAAGCAGATTCTGTAACCGTTCAGAGATATGTGGACGAGGTATTGGAACCCAAAGTTAGACTGTTTAGGAGTGCTGTTGGTCCAGAGTTTTGGTTAACTGATGGCAGTGCTCGGTGTCATCAACGTATGTGGTGCTTTCAAACAGAAGATATCATTCGGGGGGATTGGCCACTTTTGGACTCACCTGATTTGAATTCGATTGAGCATGTGTGAGATGTGTTAGGGCGCCAAATTTCAAGGCATCAAATTCTTCCCCGGACCCTCCAGTAGCTGAAAAGTGGCGTACCAGCTTCACAAAAATTAATCAACACTTGTAAAGTCTACGAGTTTTTTTCTTATTTATAACAAAAAAATCGACATAACAAGAATGAATCATCCGATTGCTTTGAAATTTGTATGCATAAATGTTTTGACCAAATATGCAAATGATTAAAATTTGGAGTCCAATGAATGAATAGTGCGATCTCCAGCGCATCCAGCAGATGTATATAAAGAGCTGTTCTTGAACTGTTGTTTAAAATTTCTGCTGCATTGCGATTTAGGATACCTTTCAACGACTGAAAAAATACCTCGCCGCAGGATTTGAGCTCATTACGAGCAACTGTCAGTGTTGGAAAGAGGTCGTATCATTGGATTGAAAGAGGCAAATCGGAGAATCGTAGGTCATATCAATCGAAGTGATGCGGAGAATAGGAGATGCTGGCAAGAATGGGTGGACAAGGGCAGATTTCAGCGTCATGATGGTAGCGGTCGACCTAGAGTTACAACAGATCGGGAGGACAGAGAGATTGTCAGATCTGCTGTCACAGAGCCTGATTCATCGTTATGAACCATCAGACGTGCGATCCGCACACGAGTGTCCACCATGACATTCACAGACGGCTGATAGAGCGAAATCTACACTCGTACCGACCATTACGCCATTTGCCACTCACGCCTGAACAGTGTAGAGCCAGATCACAGTGGTGCTTGGCTCGATCAGGTTGGAATGATGCTGACGTATAGTCTTTAGCGACGAATTCCGCGTTCAACTGTGTCGTGACGATTATCGAAAATAATACTCTGGAGACACCCAGAGCAGCGTCTCCAGAGATACGTCTGGAGACGCCCAGAGCAGCGTGCCGATTCTGCTTTCCCTCTTGTACGCCCCACATACCCTCAGCCAGGCGTTATGGTCTGGTGTGCCATTTGCCTTGATAGCTGGACCCCTTTGGTCGTCATAAGAGGCACACTTACAACACAGCGGTACGTCGACGACATTCTGAGACCTGTTTTGCTACCGTTCATTTGGCAGTATTCTGGCCTTATTTTTCAGCAAGATAATGCCAGACCACATACAGCACATGTTGCTATGAACTGCCTTACAGTTTCTCAAATACTTCCCTCGCCAGCCAGATCACCAGATCTCTCTCCCATCGAGCGTGTCTGAGATATGATAGGAAGGCGACTGCATCTACCAGGAAATGTTGAAGCCTTAGCCCGACAATTGGCGCAAATTTGGCAAGAAATAAAGCAGGAGATCATCCGGGAGCTTTATCAGTCTATGCCACGCCTTGTGGCAGCTTTCATCTAGGCTGGAGGTGGATCAACAACTTATTGAGCTCGTTACTTTGCAATTATGTAACTCTGAAATAAATCATTCAGTTGTTCTGAAATTTTAATCATTTTCTATTATGTACATAATCTTCCTACCCACCAATTTTTGTCTCCATCGGATAACTCCTTCTTGGTGCGTCAACGTTTTTGTTATAGAATGTAGTATTCATAAATTATGCCATATTTTTTGGTTTACCCTGTTTGAGATTGGATCAGATAGGTTCCGAATCTGATGATACAAATCTTTCAGTTTTAATAGATTCGCTTCGCGTTTCTTCTTGGAAATTATACACCAGTCAGTGCCTGGTATTCTTTAATTGTATACATTTGCATTATTTGCATTTGAGCCTAAATTAAGTGTTCTCTCAAGTTCTTTACAGTAGGGCATTTTGAAATGGCAAGAATTTGAAATGAAATCTGCAGGCATCTGGGATATAGTTTGATTGTAGGAAACTGCAGTGTTTATCATACTTCATCTGTAACGTGCAACGAGCCATAGTGAAGTCTCTCATTTGGTTACTCGTTTTTTGAAGGACATGTTAAGATTTCAAGAAGGCAGTATATCAAGAAGATAAAAGCATCAATAACGTGTGGCAAGCAAAATAACGGAAGAAGACTGTCGAATGACATGTGAAAATGTTGCTACAGCGATTTACCAGCATCATTATGTTGCGTTTTGACAAAAGGATTTTAGAAAGCATGTATAATACTGTGCCCGTTGTATCCATCATTGCTTGATGCAACATTATTGAAATGGAATTGAAAGTGAAATATTTCTGTCTCCAATAGTCGGTATTGACGAAACGTGTGTCAGATTTTAAACCGAAACTGAAATCATGTTAGTCCAGCAAAGAAGTTCATTCATGTCACGACTTCAAAATATCGATATGCACAATCTCAAATGAAGTGAATAATAATATCTGCCTAGAATTACTAAGGAATCATCATAAAAAGATAGAACTCCGTATGGAAAAAATTGTGATTATAGCTTATTATTGTGAGTGATTATGATATTTCCATAAAAAAATACATACCACAGCCAGATTTGCTTAGGCCATGGGCGATTCATTTGAACGTTAACGCACACCCCGTGTCTGAGAAGGTGTAATAAATCCACTGACCAAGATATGCTTTGAAAATGTTGATTAATCCTGTTATGAAGTTCATACACAAATTCACTATACTTGGAATTCTTACAGTGAACCCCTGTGTGAACAATGTTCAATTCGATTGTGAATAATTTTGCCTTCTTTGAAAGAGATTTCATCGGCGGAAAGCAAGCAATTCCAGAATTGAATGAATGTAGTAACCTTATATTAAAGAATTATTTAATTTTTTGAGACTTTGGATTAAGGATATTGAGAAACTGGGGAATTGTGTAGGACTATAAAGAGAAACTGCCTGAAATAAAATAAACCTCAGAAAAAAGAATAAGTGTACATTGTTCTTTAAATGATCTTTCCGTATATCTTTCATACTGTCCCAATTTCAGTTAAATTACTAACCGATAAAAAGCGTGTCGTAGCACGATTTCCGTTTTAAAATGGAATTATGTTATAATTATTTAAAAAATGAAACTATTATTTGATGGAAGAAATTCACACTAAGGGTCCAAAGAATCGCATGCTGCTTGCAAGCGTCGCAAATAAGGGGCCAGAGAATCGCAATTTGGCCATGCCTGACTTATAATCTGCCTTCAGTATAGGAACATCAGGATATTAGCTCGAATGATGTATATATATATAATGGAAACTCTTATATATAAAATATTAATTCTATATATCACATGGCATTAAAAGTAATTTTTTAAAAATTTATTGAGTTAAATTTAGTTTAAAAATATAAAAAAAAGAAATGTTAATTTTCCCTCCCCGCTAGAGGTGTGAATCTGTATCACATATGCTATTACATTATAATATTAGCCTTTGGAGAAATCCCATTTGAATAATTGGGTATTTCCCAAATTCAGAGTTGGCTACGTCTCTGCCCTTATTGAACGTAGCTGACTCAAATTACCATTCAGCTGCATTTTTGTATTACTATTTATTTTAACAGAAAACTTACTTACACAGTAATTTTATGTATGTGTTTTTAGCTAAATCCCAACGGTTTACTTGTGTGTATGAATTCCATTCCCCCTATTAAGTTGTTAATTCATTTAATGGTATTTTTATTTTTTAATATTTATTAAAATGTTTTTCTGTCTTAAATATTGAATAATTAACCAAAATCCTCAATACAAGTTGACTTATGTTTGTGCAAATATTCTGCAACTTTACAACTTTACTTATATGCTGGAATAATCTTAGAGCACTTTGATAAGCACTGCTGTCAGAAAAATGCAAATATCGCTTTGAATAATTTACTTCAACATTTAATTCGATTCATTTGGATTTTATAGATATCATTTTATAAAGAAAAATTTGAACAAAAGATGTGTGAAGTATTTTTAATGTTATTTGTTGTGGTAACTTTACGAGCGTTAATAAGATCACTACATAATACGAGTGATGTATTTCTCAAATCTGAGCACACATTTAAATTATTAATTGAAATTGGTTCGCAACTAATTAAACATTTCTACCCCTCTATATATGTGATTTTATTTTATGAATTTTCACACATTGTGTACCCTCTGTTTGCATATTCTTATTTTCCAAGAAATGAACATATCATTTAAGTTTTGTACGATAACTCTATTTTTTAATATAATCGTTGTGCAATCACTTGCAGTTTTATTCTTTAAAGATTGATCAGTTCTTTGAGATCTAAATGCTGTATTTAAAAACACTGTATGGTTTCAGAGACCAAAAGACTTATGTTTATCGAACGCAATTTCTAACTAATTTAAAATACTGCGGCAGGCCATTCTTATTGTAAGATCCTGTTCTATGTGGGAGAAAAAAAAAGCAAAGTAATTTTAAGAAAATGTATTCCTCCTCCTCAACTCATTTTAAAATATCACAAAATTAAAAATTAGATGAGATATCAAAATCTAATTTCATTCTAACATTTCGACATTTGTAGCCCAATTCATAAGCACACTAAAAAACAAGAAAGCATCAGGAGACTATAACACTTTAAATGCATCAGGATAAATACCCAATAGAGCTCTTAAACACATCCCAATTAGCGGAATTACTTGTCTCATAAAAATCATTAATATTATAATTGAATTTGCATGCCTTCCCACAGCGTAGAAACAAGCCACAATAGTTTTCCCTAAGCCGAACCAAATAACATGTTCCTGCAAAATTATCGCCCACAAACTTCATTAGCAACCTTTACAAAAATCGCAAAAAAATTATTCTGTATTTAAATATTCAATAATTCGGATTCAGTATAATATTTCGGATTCAGGACACACACATAGCACAAGATCCTCAAATTGACATGTCCTCAAAGTTGACAACTCAAGACACAACTTTTCAGAGTAGTAAATTTACATAATTTGACACAGCTTTTCAGATTTTTTTAATGTAAAAATTCTTACAGGGATAGTTTTCCTTGATATTTCTAATGTATTTAACAGAATAGGGCAATAATGGCCTTATTTAATAACTAATTAAACTTAATCTCCCTGAATACCTCAGTAGATCCATCATGGCCGACACAATAGGGCATTTGCTGTTGAAATTCATAACACGCACTAAACCCCATTATTGGAGGAGTCTCCCAAGGCTCAATTCTCTCCCCCTTACATACTTAAAATGAATCACATTCATCTCCAGCTATAAAGTTCCTTGAGCATTAGTTCCATTGTAAAGAATTCCATTAACACTCAAAAATCAGATACCTCCTTTTTTGTAAAGGACACACAGACTGCATTTCCTTTCTATTTTTTTTTTGGCGAACAAATCAAGTGTATCACCGAGGTTAATACCTTGGTGTCACACTCCATAATAAATTAGCATTTCAGAAGCAGAAAAATTTTAAATCACCATCGCAATAATGAGACCACTACTTGGATGTCATAGCAATTTTTCATTTTCAATAAGCTCATCCTTTGCAAAATGATTCTTCGCCCAGTATTATTTCATGCCTGCCCAGTACCAGAAAGCCACATAAAAAAGCTTCAAATTTTACAAAACAAAGTCCTCAGAAAAATAGTAAATGCCCTCTGGTTTATTCTTAACAATACAATTCATGCATACCTTAACATTAACACCATTACTAAATATATATGCGCTTTAGTTACATTCCAACCCCCCCCTTTATGAGTCCAATTTCATTATAATCCTGAAATATCTAATTTCCGCCACTCTCTCTTTCTTTTCTCTGAGAAATACAAATACTCCGCTGACGTTTTATAGCTTTAATACGCGAACAGATATCAATATGGATAGAAATCACTTGCTTTCCCAAACCTTTCTTAAATTAATTTAATCGTTTTTATAACCATTACATAATTTTGAATAAATAATAATAAAAAAAGCATTAATTATTCACGTGCGTAATACTCCACCCCACCATTATTCGGTGAAAGATCAGAGGCAACAGAAACTTTGTCACCTTACTAGTCATGACCTCTTTCTGTTCTGATAAAAACTAAGGAGAAATGTAGAAAGCGCTTTTCGTTCTGAATCTTCGGAAGAAGAAACGATTTGATCACAACAGAACAAAACTGATATAAGTACGCACTTCCGTGAACGAAAAATTATATACTTTTACTCTTAGATGGTAAGATAGAATCGAAGTAGTATTGCCTTTCCCACTGAAGACAGTACGAAGCGATCGTGTGTTTCTTAACGATTTCTTTTCCATCCCCTCCATCCCTTACTTTGTCATGGAAATAATAGAGTCTTCGGTTTGGGTAGCCGTGAGCTATTCGAACTGTAATTGATTTCCTATATTTTTTTTCAGTAATTTTTCCCAATAAGATTATTGATCAATAGATTTTTTTATAATTCTTTTAAAGTACCAGTTATCGATCACTGCTTTTCTGTGGGCTTCTCAACTAGACTACTGGTTCAGAATACTCGCCACTATTATCTAAATTGGTACAGATTGAGATGGTTTTGATAAATGTTGGTATGGACCCTGAATTGTTTATTGTGTTTTGATATTAGCAACTGTGTACGATGCCCCAGCATTCCTGTTGGATTTTCTGACAAAACTATATTATCAGAATTGAATTATCAAACGACGGATAGACATTTCACAGTCTGATACATAGCGATTGACAACGGTATACTAGGTCATATTGTGTTGAAGATAATAGGAAAAATCGTGTTAACATAAGCCAAGAGCAATATGAAGATTGTTTTATTACACCAATTCTTATAAATCTTAAAAGACTCTGTTTTGCAAAAAAGTTAATATTTCATACGCGTTGTTTCCAGAAGAGTGGGGCACTTTCAAGGTGATGGTTAAGTCATTTAATCTGCTTCGTATGAATTTTGGAGATGACATAATTTTCCATATTCTTATCACTCACTTAATATTTCGTAGAATTTTTCATATTCTTATAATTCACTTGATCTTATACTATCAACACTAAGTTTGAGGATAAGCTAAAGGAAGTCATTTTTCAGAAGAACCATTTATGAAACCTGTGAGACTGTTACGAGATAGTGTCTATTCTTTCACGGAACACATTGGGAACAATTTCTTTGTCTGACTTATATTACTGTACCCATGTACTATTCCTGTTTAATAGCGCTTTTTACTATAAAACTAACTTTTTGCTACGGTTATTTAGATATTTATTATAACATAACCTCCAGGGTTTACTGCCTACCTATACTGACCCGTAATGTGCTATTTAGATAAAGTGAAAGCAAAATATTTTGTTCTCTGTATTATTGATAGAATCACTACAGTATTCCTTAATGAAACGTTTAATATATTTAGAAATCCCATTTAAAAATTTAGACTAACCTCTGGATCCCTTCTCAGTTTCCTCTGGAACCAGAAGAACTCGGCTACGGCAACGCAGGCTGAAAGAAATAATCCAAGTAGCATAACCACAAAAACTCCTCCAACGTTCCCTAATCCCAGTTCATTAACTGTTCCTGAAGCTTTTTTTGTTTGCGTGCAAATGCCACCACCTTTCTTTTGTTTCCACCAGCGTTCTTTGATGTTATGGAGGACACCATCTTGCTGAAGCCGCAAAATTCCACCTGTCAGCCAGTTCCGAAGTTTGCGTTTACCTGCAAAAGAATCCACTGTTAAAGATTAACTCAAAAAGATGCAAATTATATTCTATAGGATATGCTCGATTATTTACTTGAACTGCATTATTAACGGGAATCATCTTTTTAATCTGCAAATGCATCTTAATTTACAAGAAATATAAATTACGCCCAGTTGAATCCATGAAACGTCTCTTCAAATATTGTCTTCAACATTTCTCTTCATTTGAAACTTCAGTATTTCTCTTTATTTGAATGCATGTAAGAGCTAAAAATACACTTTATTTATATAAATGTGCTTTAAAACGAAGAAAGCTTATCATTCATTATAGCAAGGATGACAAGAAATCGGACTGCACTAGGCTATTTTATAAGTTATTTCTCCCGCCTTCTTATCATGTCTTCGTGATGTAGTGGTCAGCACGCTCGGCGGGTATTCAAGAGGTCCGTGGTTCGAGTCCCGACGAGGACATTGCTCTATTATGAAACAACCTAATGAATCTATAATGGCCCTCGAACTAAAAAAAGGTGGTGGATGATGATTCTCCCCTACCAGGATTTGGTGATTGGGTCCCCTAATCCCCAGTCGCCTTTTAAAAGGGGCAGTATATAAGGTATTTCTCCCGCCTTCTTAGCATGCCTTCGTGGTGTAGTGGTCAGCACGCTCGGTGCATATTCGAGAGGTTCGGGGTTCGAGTTCCGGCGAGGGCATTGCTCATTTTTCACTTCTCCTACTTCGAAGTAATTCTAATGTCCTTACAATTTAACTCTGCCAAAACAAAGTAGGGTTATTTATTTTCGAGGAAGTCGAATTGATAAAAAAGCTAATCACTGGCAGTACGACCCTAGTTTGAATGCCAGCGTACCGGCTAGTTGCATGGGAGTTCATGTTTTGTGGTTTCTTCATGTGTAACATAATACGAGCCAGTCTCTCTTCGAAAGCTCTCCATAAAAGCACGCCTTCCGTAGACAGAGAGCCCTAATGTGTTTTGCCGTAATATAATAAGTCTAAATCCTGCTTTCGAGAAAGTTTCTCTGAGGAAGATTCATCTCTAAGCGCATAAAAAAACCGCATAAAGATGTATGTAGGTAAAATTCAACTACCAGGGAAATGTATCAGAGCAAGCTGCCGATACTTTTCTCTCTTTTAACTACTGGGGTGTAGTGGATAAAAGTATACGAAATGGATCTAGGAGTTAGACCAGAAAAGTCAAGTTAGGAATTTGGTGAATAAGGTGTTTAAAAAAAGTGTCTTTGGTTTCCTTAAATATTGCTGCTAGACATATATTTGCAATTAACAAAATTTCTCAAAATAAAATAGAAAATTTCATGAAAATGATTTCAATACTTATAGTGGGAAAATTTTGTATTTACAAATGAGCAAAATGTCATATCAATAAAGTATTTATAATTATTTTATTTTATAATCAATAAATTAAATGCAGAAAGTTTCATACCTCTATGATCAAAATTCACCGAGATGCTAGAAAAAGAAATTGATGACTTAAATCCGTTTTCTGGACATTCCAACCGAATATCTTCATTTTTCAAACAAATCTAAGGAGGAACTCCGAAACAACAGTGGCTTGTTTGGGCGATTAATGGCTTTATATACGGTAAAGAGCAGTCTTAATTAAATTTGTTTACTGTATATATGAAACTATTAACTACTCGTATCGTTTATGAATTTTGGACGTAAAGGTTATGAAATCTTTTGTATTTAACTCATTGAAACATAATGAATGTTTTACTAATCGGAATTCTTGCTTTACGAGCACCAAGTAAAATATTAGATTTTTATGTCTACAAAACCTTCCTACTTACACTGTTCCACTACTTTCATAAAACTTTCTCTACCTTATTTTGAAATGCGTGTTGCTTTATTAATCTATGATCTTTATAGTCTATGGTCCATTTTATAGTCCAGATTTTCTATGATCTTTATAGGCTACTTTATGTGTCTATGATCAGCAATTAGGAAAGTAAAGCCTATGGTTTCCTTTCTAAGGAAGCCTTTGCGTTCCCGGTTGCTTTTTGGTTTCTTCTATTAAGGAAAAACACGTGATGGCTATATTGTCAAGGGCGGGGTTCTTTCATAATGAACTTTTTAACGGAAACTAACTTGTTATTCATGTTGTATGTATGCCAAACTATAAGAGCACTCATGCAGCTAGTTAGTTAATCAGGTTTCGAACCTTAATGCCTGCCTGTATCTCATCGCATATTCACTCAAGAGGTATCCCAGCAGGTACTAGAACTTCCATTCAGTTGTAGTATTCCCTGTAATAAATTATTCTTTTGCTTTATTTTGTAATCACTTTATTTGTATTAATGTTGCATTCATATATATCAAATTTCATTCGATTCTAACAAATCGTTCTTGACGCAACAATTTTTATGGCAGTGGGCGTAATTTAACCGTCATTTGACTATCTTTCAACGAATTTAATATCTCGAATTAAAGAAATCTGATTTATTAAAATATAAACTAACTAACTTCTACAAGAAATGCAGCATTCATATCACAGTTTCGAATTATAGAATCTCGAGAAGTTGCAATTCTCCTGTATATAACTGTTTAATTAAAAAAATCAGATATGTACATTAATTATTAAACGTTTAATTAAGAATTTTTATTGTTTCCAGTTTTACTTTATGTCAACGATTTCACCAGTTTTTCTTCATGTCAAACCCAATAGATGTGTTGTGAAAATACTCATATCAAATCTCAGACTAATTGCCAAGATCTATAAAAATCGATGCTGCGTTTATTAATTTAGATATATTGCAGCATATACAAAAAAACTAGTGAAAACGTACAATATGCATACTTCAGATATACAATAACAAGGAGTCATTTCGATGAACTGAAACAAAGGGTTGTAAGTTTTATCCTAATTTTATTAACAGTTATTTTAAGTTGTGCAACTTTCCTATCTATTCTAATTTCAGCTTACAATTTCCTACCAGAATGTAATTTCAGAAGTGCAGTGAATGCAAATGAGTACTATTTAAGTTGATGTTTCGCCGACTTCGAGAGAGAGAGTCTGATTTTCTGACTAGCGAGCATTTGCCTTTTAGCTACGTTCTCTCTAAGATACTAGGCTCGGCCATACTTTAGGCCCTTGCTTGGCTTCGCCGATTTAATTAATATTTAGGGGCCAATTACTTAGAAACCTGATAGCTTCGGCTATATCTTTCTGATAGCTTTAGTTAAGCTTAGTTTAGTTTAATTTCATAATCATTTGAGTTCAAGCCCAAGTGGAAGCTTTGTGTACGTTCCGAGCTAGGAACTGATTGTATTTATTCTGAGAAATAAAAGGTAGTTAATCCTTCTTAAGTCTTATTTATTTATTCACAAACTTAAGAGATTACTCGCTTGTTAGTGTTTGTGGGGTTCTAAGATTGAGCATTGAATTAAATAAGTAAAACCCCACAGGATTATTATTGACTTGATTTTAAACTCTTATCAGATTGAAAGACAGTTCAGATAAGTCTCAGCATTTCCTAAAGTACTTTCTTGAAGAGCTGTTTTAAATGTATAATATTTTACCCGCAGATTCAAACAGATTCAAAGGATTGCTCTTAGACTGATCTGGACGTAGCTCGAACCAGATTAAAGTTGTTCAAAATTTTCTATCACGAATGTTAGTAATAACACTTCTGTTTGGTGTCTGAACTGAAACACCGATTGAACATGCAGCTATGTAAGCAGAAGTTATTCGAAGTGGTCCTGTTATCCTACAGTTATTAAACCTGACAAATTTGTTACTAAACCTGACAAGTCTTTTACTTGCAGGTTAATGAGTGTTGCAGTTTTTTCGGACATGTTATAATGGACTTTAGTGATAATTAAATATATATGCTTTATAATAAATCTTATACTAACAATATAACCTCCTTCCCACCTTGGTAACATTTCTGCGACTCACGTAACTTAATACATCAAGAAAATGCTTTAACAATATACAAAAATGCAGGAGAAAGAAGAGGTAATTAGAATTTTTCGAAAATGCGCTTAAGTCTGCACTTCAGAAAGTTAAGTACTGCACTTTAATTTATTAGTTCGAGAGTAATCAATCCCTGTTTGTGTCTTTTAAGTTGCAGGTAAATAATTTAAATACATCTACGTAACTATTACATATATATGTTCATACATAAGGATGAGCACCATTTTTGTGCTTATATAGAAAACTGTACATTAATGGACACAAATATGGTCGGCTATTTATTTTCCGATTCTTTAGCACAAGGTAATAACCAATAGCATGCTAGAAATAACGAATCAAAGCGATGGTAGTAAGTCATTTCCAGAAATGATTTCTTTGACAAAAATTGGTGAAGGATATAGGAAAACTATTAGTAATTCCGAAGCAGTTTGATGCCCCATAACTTAAGTTAGTTAGTTAGTTAGTTAGTAAATTATTACTTCAAGTCAAAATCTTGAAGATAACCTCAATGTTTTTGTCTTCGTTCACCCGCAGCAAATTTAGGACAATGATCTCCAACTTGGTACTGGACCTATCTGTTCAGGCTTGTGCCTCTGCAATGTAACCACGTGACATGAGGAAGAGTCGCCGTTGGCGGCATACGAGAGAGACTAAAACGGCTCGTTGAAAGTCATCAGTTATTAATTTTATAATCACGAGTTTGAGACATTGTAAGATCAATAAAAGACAGTTACAGTCAACTTAGGCTTTATTATTACTTTTGAGATGAAACTTAAAGAGCTAAGAACATAAAAGGATGAAAACATAAATGATTGACACGAAGCATAAAAGGTTTCGTGAAGAGTTGAGATAAAACATAAGAAAACAAAGGGAACTGATAAAATTTAAACAAAATTCATTAATTTAAGTTAAAAATTAACAGTTATACCCTTAACAAGTAAATATATACATGTGTTAAACAACTTTTATGTTTGTTTGAAAATGTCTTAATGCTTCCTTCATTTTTCAGTTTAAAATACTGAATTTGCAATGTAAAAAATCTGACGTGTACACCACATGACTTCCTTGTACGGAATATTAAATTTTACGCATTTTCCCCTGCACTTCTTTTAAACTTCTTTCCTCGTATTTCATTAGAGATATCTTTCTCATTCAATTAATTTAGTTCTCACTTCGTGGCAAAACAAAAATACATAAAAACTCAATATTTTCAATAAAAATTTAAAAATATAGAAAAACATAAAACACAAAATACAGTTAAAACAATTTTAAAAAATTTTATAATTAAAATTACAGTATCTACGCAAAAACAAGCAAATCGGCCAGCAAACTTGAAGGCAGATTTTTCGCTGCACAAAACTAAACGTTTCGTTTTGCTCCCACCCGGTAAAAAAAAAAGGTGCAGAAAGCTTTAATTCACTATTCTGCTAAGTTTCAAATGTTAAACAACTATAACTGCTATGGTAAGAAAAATTAGGCTTAGCCACACTTAAGGAACTTTTAAAGTGTTGATAATTCTACAACTATTGCTTGCAGATTAACTAAAGGCATAAAAACATTAACCGTTAGATAAGAATAACATAATTCAATTATTTTTAAAGCAAAAAAATGCGCAATCTATGAACATATAAGAAAAAAATTTGATGCGTACATCACATGGCTTCCTTGTACGGAATATTAAATTATACGCATTTTGCATTTTATTTAAACTTATTGGACTGAATTAAATCTACTTCGTCGGTAACGCATAAGCCACCATAGAATAAATTCACTCTTAAAAATTCACTGTATTTGTTTATCAAAGCAACATTCTGGCGCTAGGTTCACTTAACAGCATTACATCTCATTCATTTTTTAACTCAGAATGCACAAAAATTATGTATATCATCTGATGAATTACCTAATCGTTGCCACACGTTCTATTGAAATACTATAATAGATCTAAAACTATGTGTAAAAAAATTAAGTAAACAAACAAATTAAAAATTACGAAAACGCTTATTTTCTCGAATAAATTCCAGAATGGATTAAGCGTGATTTAATTCGCAATAATAAAAGAAGGCGTTATCTTTGTTGTTGCGAAGCTTAGTTTCTCTAAACTGGCAAAAAATCCACTATTTCCGCTAAGTTTCAAATGTAAACAAATATGGCCGCTTTGACCAAAATAATTAGGCTTAGCCGCACTTAAACAACTTTTAAATTGTTGGTAATTCTGCAATTATAACATGCTTGTTAACTAAAGGCATAAAACCCTTAACCGGAAGATAAGAACAACATAATTCGACCATTTTTGAAGCGAAAAATGCACAATTTACAAACATGTAAGAATAAAGAAACTGAGCTCACTGAGCCGAGTAACAAAGTGGATATATATATGTATATACAAACACTTTTGATGCGACCGATTGTAACCAAAATAGGAGGTGCACATCTACATGTTATAGCAGTCTTATATACAAAATTTCAACGTTCCGAGGCTACTCGTTTTTGAGTTATACGAGATACATACATACGTACGTACGTACAGACGCCACGAAAAAGCGGTTCTGAATCTATTTTTATTTATTTAAGTCAGTTTTACAATTTGTTTGGGAAAAAAGAGTCCTTTATTCCGTCCTTACGTACAGATGTCACGCAAAAACATTGTTAAATTGCATTCGATAGCGGTCAAAATGGATATTTTTTTTGAAATAAGATACCTGGAATTTTTCATGATTACAATACTTCCTTTGTTTTGTACAAGGAAGTAAAAAGTATCAGTGCTGCACAGGTTTTGGGAAATTTGTCAGTGATAAGACGATTGATGGATACATAACTGACTACTTCCCTTTGCATATAGATGAAGTTATTTCACACAGGTAAAAGGTAAATCAAACTCTATAAAATTGCAATTTCGAAACATGATATGCTACTATGCTTCTTAGGTATTACAACTGTACTTTTCTGACAATAGATTTTGTAAATAAACCCCAAAAGTTAAAAACTACAAACAATATTCGACTTTTTTCGGCCACCAATAACAAAATAAGCCGTTATATTCTTTTCTTACTTACCTTTCTTAACGGCTATTCCATAACCTTTCGAGTCCAAAAGGCCTCCGATTTGAGTAAGATTGCATTCACGTTCGGTATTGTATTCAATGGATGTGGCTTCCATCAAGTATGCGTAGTTACCTTTTTTGACTTTCTCAATCCCTTCGGTATTGCTTGATACGAATACTTCCTTGGCGTGTTTTATCATAAATTTGTGCATTTTCTGAAAGGTGGATATGTTGGATTTCTATAACAGGAAAGTAATTAATGCAAATTTTGTAATGTAACAGTGTGTTATATATATTTGTTATTCCTTTATGAATTTGTTTGAATATGAATTCAGTATGACAAGTAAACATTTTTTAATTTACTATATCAAATTGGAAAACTTCTGTATGTTAGTATGTGTTACGGAGTTAAACAACATACAGAAGTTAAACAACATACAACTTAAAATCTAAATGAATAGACCGTATGAAAAGAAAAATTTGAATCTCTACTTTAGCTTTCAGCAATAATAATTTTTACGGATGGGGATAAACAGTTGATAATATATTCAGAAGGAATAAAGAGATAATGCTGATAGTTCTCCTAAATACAAAAATAAATATCGTTAACTTTGTCCTAATAATTGCTACACTGGTGAAATAAATTAAGAGAATTTGCATATTTTATCGAATTGCATGAGAAGAGCTGAACTGAAGGAAAAACCACTGATTCTATATAAAAATGCAAATCCTGTACGGCAAATACGTAAGCGTACACGTGTATGTAGGCGGAGCCAGCAAAAAAACAGGCTTTATAAGCGCGTGGATGGGCGAATTGCGTTCGCTAGCACACCTCGGCGAATTTCTTCGTATTATCTTGCAATCGGTTAAATTCACATGGGAACAGAAAAAATTTTATTAACGCCCACCAACGTTTAGATGATGGAATGAGGTGGCGAGTTGTTGGGGAAGCTAGAGGCAGGCCAATCGCAAGTCCATATATGCAGACAGTTTAATTTAACGCTCAGCGTCGTGTGTAACCTATGGAAACAGTTCCAGGATACTGGACCCATCGAGAGAAAGCCTAGGCAAGGTCGTCCGAGACCCACGACGGCCAGAGAAGATAGCTATTTGTCCATTTTTAGCGAGGCGTAACAGAGGGGCTTACAGCTTCTCAGCTCTCTCGGGACCTGTATACAGTCACAGGAACCCGTGTAACAAGGGTGACTGTTTCCCAAAGACTGAATGAGAGAAGGTTGTTTGCGTCCCACTCACGTCTACGGACAGGAGAGTCCGATTACCATGGTGCAGGCAGCATAGTGATTGGAGTACGGAGCAACGGGCGACCATTCTCTTTACTGGCGAGTCCCGTTTTAGCCTCAACACCGATTCCTGCCATACTTTCATATGGAGAGAGCCAAAGACCCGCTACCTAGCCTCCAATGTCCGCGAAATCAACAATTATGACGGTGGCGGTGTAATGGTCTGGGCAGGCATCATGTTCGATGGCCGCACACCTCTCCACGTCTATGACAGAGGCTCTGTGACTAGTATGAGGTATAAGGATGAGGTCATGCAGCCCTATGTTCGCCTTTTCTGGGGTGCAGTGGACTCCGAGTTTATCTTACAGGCCGATAACACGAGGCCGCATAAAGCTTTTCTGGTCGACGAATTTCTCGAGAGTGAGGATATTCGCCGGATGTTCGCCGGAACCAGCCAGGTTCCCAGACCTCAACCCTGTAGAGCATGTCTGGGACGCTCTGGAAAGGGCAATTGCAACTCGCAACCCCCCTCCGAGAACCATCCAGGAACTGAAAACAGTGTTGCTGAATAAGTAAGACCAGTTGCCACAGGCACTGATAAACTGCCTTATTTCCAGTATGACATCACGCTGCGAGGCCTGTATTGCTGTAAGAGGGAACCATACCTCCTATTAACCCATTTCGTTTGTGTCTTGTGTTCGTGTGTTACACACGAACATGTGGGTCTGTTATAGCTGTTGAATGTTTATTTTGTTTGTATTATATCAACCTATGTTCACATCAAATTTCATTAAAATCTGTCAAGTATTTCTGGAGATCGTAGATCAAATATGAAAATTCTCTTAATTTATTTCACCAGTGTCGATAACTGAGTTCATAAATCCCCATCTTTGAAGTTGTAAAAACGCAGAAATTTCTTAATTTAATATCCTCATAGAGCAAAGCTTAAATCTCCCTGAGTTAAATTCAAAAACTTTCCAACCTGCTATATTACTAAACTGTTAAATAAGTCACTGCTATTCGAAATCTCCGCGTTTGCTATAACCAAAGAAAGGAAAGAGAAGTGTAGGAGCGCTACCAGAAAATTCTTAAATTGATCTTAGGTTATGAAAAATGTGTTTTTTTGAAATTTTCGTAATCCCACCAAATAAACAAGAAAGCTCCAAAAATTATTTAATGTTTAATCCTTTAAGCAATGGACTAGAACAGAAGTATAGAGCTGCCATTTTCCTTTGCTAAGCCGCAGCCCCCGATTGGTTAAGATAGCTGAACACTGGTTGTTCGATCCAAGTTTAAATCTGAAGAACGAGTTACTGAATGGATGATTTTACTCATATGTAACGAAAATGCGATCCAGTTCACACGAGAGCGTTCCTTCCCTCAGGCAAATAGCCGTCGTGAGCTTGGCCATGTTCAATAATCTAATCTAATCTTACCAGATCAGTTTCCAGTCTACTTTGAAAAAAAAAAAAAAATGTAAAAGCATTAGAGAAGAAATCAGTTAAGAATTAAATCTGCCAGTAGTGATTCCCTTGATTATCTGTTGTTTTCTAAAATAAACACACATATTACTGTTGTACGAAGGAAGAAATTTCCGCATTTTTTTCTTCAGGAAACTAAATCAGGTGAATTTTTTTTCCCATACGGCCTGGCACTTACTTTTCAAAGATTTGCCAGAAATGGCCACACCCATAGAACATTTGACTATTTCATCCTGAGAGCACTGACCACGATGCACCGCAGGGCTGAGACCGACACTACATCAGCGGGAATAAGGAAAAACACGAACATTCAAGTATTATGAGGAATTTAACTCATCATGAAGTTCGAACTAGCAATTAATCACACAGTTAACCACTATACCAACAAATTAGTAGTATGAATACTCCGTGGTTTTAGTATTTGAATATTAGTACAGCACAGAAGCATAAGATTGAGTTTTAGCAATCATTTTATAATAAAGCAGATTCAATACTATAGAAATAAAGAACACTTACTTTAAAGAAACCACTTGTAGATCCATCTTCTAGGCATCCATATTTTATTTTTTCTTGATTAGCCAGATCTTCAACATTTTCTATTGGCGACACTAACTTCTCTACAGTGAGGAAAGCAGCCAGATTGGCAGTATAAGAGGAAATCATGATCAAGCAGAAAAAAGCCCAAGTGCTGCTTACAGCACGAGTGGATGGAGCGCTAGATTAAAAAAAGAAACAATGTTAATATTGAAATCAATATATTAAGGTTCTGGGCATAAAAATGCAAATTCCGAGTTTGAAACGTTTCCTCATTATGAGTAAAATGGGATAGCTTTATGAGTTTTTATGATATTTAGATCATCCGTTAATTTTGAAAGGAAGATCAAAACAGTAAAGTAATAGCTTAGTCAAATACTAATGGCAATAAACACTACATGTGATCCAAAATTAGAGATGTGTTTCGTTTAAAATTAGGTAAAACAGCAGCATCATTTTCGCGAAAATTTTGAATAAAATTATTTTGATTTCGAGGGCGATCAGTCAAAGATTCCTCTTCTTCAGGAGAAAGAGAGAAAAAAAATTCTGCAAAATGGGAGGGGGGACGAACAAGCACACGTTTTATATCGAAAACGACCAGTGAAGCAAAGTGAACAGTAACTTAGCGCTATCTGTTGAGAAAAAAGAACGAAACATGAAAAAATAAGGTATTATAAATCTAAAAGCGTTGTTTTGAAATAATTAACTATATTGGATAAAATTAAATAAAGGAGATAAATTTTTCGTATGTGAAAAGCTTCATGAAAGCCAATTCATGAACTGAAGAAACTTTGCGGAGAATTTTCACAGAACCAAAATCAAAATTGTCACTAAATTTCGAACTTTGTTTAAATATTGAAGATTTGTTCTTTTCGGACGTAAGAAGATTTCCCCTTTTTGGATATGAGATTTGTGTTCCCTTATGCTAAATTTCAATGATCCTTTTAGTTCTTGAAGAAGAGGGAACCTGTATTATCTGATTATCCTCGAAATAGACACTTTTTATTCAAACTGTACTCCAAAACAAGGTTGCTGTTTTGCCTAGTTTTAAAGTTTGCGTCGGTGTGTGTTTCTTCCTATTAGTGCCTATTCTTGAATGTGACATATTTCAAAAATACAAATAGAAAAAGAGAAAGGTAATGATAATTTCAATTATAATAGGCATTTACGGATTTCCGAATCCTGTAGTCTCAGATTACTTTTATTAAATTGACAAATATGATACTGTTATCATTATTCAGACTTCTATAACATTATTTCAAAAGTTCTTTTAGAAATTCTAGGCAGAAGTTTGTTTTGTATGGGTACGTCAGGAACGAGGTTAAGAATGAAAACTGCTCATGCAGCAAAAATAAGAAAATTTTTGTTTTATTTTTCTAAATTTGTACAGCATTTTTAATATAATTCTTTCGTTTTATGTGAAAGTCTCTATACATTCAGTAACATCTTATGTATTATCATAATTTTTTTCCTTGAAAGAGAAATCAAGTATGTATAAGTAAAAGCAGCATTTTGGGTGAAAAATGAATGTATTATCCGATAAACACTTACATATAGAAATATCAAAGTAGAAAATTTGCGACTTGAGAATAACAAGTTTTGTAATCTTGTTCGAAACCGCTTCCTAACCATTCCTAACCATGCTACTGCTTCCTAACTCTTACACTAACGAAACCTACTCGTAAATTTTACTTGCGTAGTAAGTACATCTATAAATTTTACAATTCCCTTTTATTTCTGATATTTCGGAATATTCTGTATATATATAGACAAAGGGGAGAAAAGGAAAGAAAGGGGAACGTATCTGAATGGATTCAAATTTTAACATTGCACTGAGGATTTGTTAAGCTTTTTTATGCTCTCGCTGAGTATCGTAGGTTACCAGTTTGCTTTTGGACTGACACAATATTTTTTAAGTTCAAAGAGGCGTTAACTGAGAAGGTCTATTAGTCTCAAAACGGCATTTTGCGTTGGTTCACTGTAAATGTCCTTTTCACTTTTCAAACCGTTGCCACTAAATATTGTCGCCGTTCAGACGATGATTCAGTTTAGACGTTTTTATTATAAGCAGATGCTATTTTTGGAATGGAAAGGAGAAATACTCAAAATAAAATTGAGAATTGCAAGTTAGAATTTAGCGTTACATACTTTTTATCTTACATGTATGCACGTTTTCAGAAAAATTGAAGAAAAATTCAAGAATGAAAGACCTTTTTTTCCAACTTTCGCTTAGCGAGCAGTTTTGGTAATTCAACTGCGTGTTTGCAACTTCTAAGTTCTGAATTTACTATCAACTGTCATTTTTCACCTTTAGGATTTGTAGTTCGGTCCAGGGTTCGAATTCGGGAAACGGGCTGGCTGCATGGATGCTTTCGTGGTTTCCCCCATTTGTTATAAATATACAAACTAGTTTCCCTCAGCAAGTCCCCCACGAAAGCATCCCAGCCCTTAGGCAAATAGCTCTCAAGTACTTTGCTATAATTAAGAAATCCAAACTCGAACCTAAACTTTTAGGATCGAATCTGCGATATTTGTTCTCGTGTTTACACTGAACATGGCAATTCTGCTTGAGTTACGTCTAGTTTCGATACCCTTTATTTGAAAAAGAAAAAAAATTATTAATTAATTAGAATTGCAATAAAGATTTAAGCTTCTTCTTTCATCTGGGCTCTTTTATTCAGGAGATCCTAACAAATCGTGAACACGCAACAGAAAGACCAGTTACGAATTTAAAAATGTAATTTCCTTGAGTATATATAAGGTTCTTTTAGAGGATTTGTAAGCATTTATAATGATTTAAGAAGTTAAATGTCTTCACATGTACTTTTTGGTCCTTTCTGGAGAATTCATTCAATTGTTTAAAAAATTAAGTAATAGGTGAGCCGCCATTGCTTCCTATGAAGACAATGGACAATTACATCCATACATTCTCCGGGATTCGAAGCCATGTCCTTTAGTATGGCAGCCGACTCCTCTAACCACTATACTGTCTGGGTGGCTAAAATTAAATATGTCATTTTTACAGCATATAATTACATTCTTTTTGAAAAAAAAATATTGTTAGTGAAACGCTTTTTAAAGCGGGCCACTTTCGTTTTTTTTCGTTTGAAGTAGGAGATACATTTCATGTGTTAGAAACATTTTACCACAGTCGAAATGAGCTGATGACGAAAATAGATTTTTTTTGCTGAAAGTCACATACAGACTGAAGCATATAGAGGGTGGTTATAAGTAAAGTGACCCAAATCAGACTTTTCTAGAGTCCATTCTAGTGGACGTATTTTATTGAGAAATAGTATATACGTTATATGGGCAACATGGAAAAGAAAACTTAAAAATAACAATAATTCAGACTTCGACCATTTAGATAGCACTTTTCATGCACTCTAGGAAGGACATAATACGAATTAGGAACTCTGAAAAAAGTTAGAAATCATTCTTCATCATATATCTAGAAAATAAAGATCGAAATATACCATCAAGTTGCGTTTATCAGAACTGCAATAATAATTTACCTGCACTATGAGAATATCGATTTTAGGACAGCTTGCGAAAAGGACTGATATTGAAGACTGGTTTGGAAGAGGAGATTACTAAATTTGAAGAGAGTGGGCAGTTAGGTGTGCTACCAAAATGAGAAAGGAAACATGAACTGTGGAAGACGTTGCTTTTGCTGTGATTGGCAGAGCCTCTTATTAGTCATATTCTTCGGCAAGTGCTGTGTGGGTGTCATTTGATTTGTCTATCCCTTGATGTAAGGTATGAAAAGTTCTGTAATCCGTTTTAAAGTAATATCCATACAAGATCCACATGGTGTACAAGGTGTACCCTCAACACACTGATTTTGCTTGACGATTTTTATCGAGAACAGCCTAAACGATGGAACATTTTGTAGTAAAAAACAAAGCGTATTTTTCACTAAACGAAGCAGTAAATACTCAGAACTGTCGCATGTGGGAGTACTGAAAGCCTCAATGAATATCTTCTAAATTCTGATTACGGAATGTATAGTGTGATTTTACTACTAATTTCTTTCTTGGTTCCTTTTCCTTTGAAGAGAGTGTTTCTCAAAGCCATAAAAAGTATATTGCGATCTTCTGCAACAGCAAACCTTTTCTACCTTACAAGAAACAAAAATGTTTAGGGTCTATTCTCCTCATCTAAGACGGTACAACACCTTATACTGACAGACAAGTGAAATAATTGTTTGTGCTCATTTGATTTCTAGATGTTTGGGATGATGGATATTTTGGAGAAGTTTTCTGAATGCTTGTCACCCTCGTTCTCCGGGCTTGAGTCCTTGTGACTTTGGGTTGTGGGAACTCCTGAAAGATGGTGTCTGTGGAGGAAGCATGTCGATTCTACCTGAATTGAAAACAAGCATAACATGCTATGTTGTTGCAATTCCTCAGAGCTTTCTTGTTGTTGTTGAACATATCATAAAGCGCTTTGAACATGTGACTGACATGAAAAGAATGTTTATTGGACAAATCTGTGATAAAATAAGGTTTCATACTTCCAGTTTGTGTGTCTTGTTCTTTTTCCGCCATTTTCCAATTGGTGCTCGAAATTTGGACTATTTTTATTGCAATTATTTCCCACCTTTCCTAATGTTCATGTAACGAATATACCAGCTTTCAATGAAAACTATCAATGAGAACGGGCTTTGCATAATGGGGGCACCTTAATCCCCGTAACTTTGTAGAAAAAATTGTTTCGTTCATATTTCTTATAATGAAAGAGAGATCTAAATTAAGTTTACAAACGATCTTTATCGAATGCTAAAAACATTTGTATAAAAAATGCAAATACAGGGCGACACATACATATACAGGGGACTATATTCATTACTGAATGAACATTGCATAATTAATTATGACTTTGATTTGAATAGATGTGCAAAAGAACTCCATTTGTATTAAGTAGAAAAAATCGCATCTGCAAGATGATGTCTATCTGCATATCAAAATCTAACCGTTGGTTAAAGGTTTTTGCAAATAATTGATGTACACAAATAAGCTTATATGAATGCAATTTAAAATCGGTATTTCAAAACTGTCGTAATTCTTCTCGTCTCGAAAGTAATACCAATGGGTGGCGCCAAACCTAACATCAAGAACTAAGCAGAAATGTTATTGTATCTCTCATCACATTCTCACGTTTTGGTGTTTTTGGATGTATTTTTGGAGTTACAGAAATTATGGTCCAGAATTGTGTAGTCCATTATAAAGTTAATGGTATTAGTTCAGACACATTTTGCAGCAATAATTATGAAGTCTGATATTACATTAGCTGTATAATATTCATTCACGTAATGTACTGCGTATCGTACGCTCTTCTGTGTCTATCTGTTCTTTAAAAAATTAATGAAAAACTTGAAGAAATTCTTCTATTTTATCTTATTATTTTCAATGAAAACAAATATGATAATGGGATTTAACGAACCAATGATATACGTTGGAAAAAATTCTCACATTGGTGCAAGATCCGAGCCTTGTCTCATAAATGAGCCAATGGCAAACCACATGCTATTCAACAAGCTAAAGACGTTTTCTTCCACCAAATTCTCTGTTCTGCAAGGATGAGGGTTGAACCACTCGTAAGGACTTAGCCTACCTACAAAGAAATAACTGAGACTGATAAAAGTGTACGCAGCCAGGACAAGAAGCCATACTTCTCCGGAGAATGGGGACAAGAAAGATAATAAAGATGTCACTTTTTCAGTTGGTTTCTTGAACAGGATGCTGATACCAGTCTGCATAAAAGGCAAAGTGAAGTCCACACCTTCCAATCTAGCTTCTGTGATGGTCAAATCAGCAACAGCTAAATCAGCTTCCTAAAGGAAAAAAAAATGTACGTTTTGTAATGTTTTGAAACTTTCTCATTAGAAAGACACTTTCTTCTTTCTTTTTGGAAAGAAATAACACAATATTTTATAACTAATACAGGAAATATTACCCAGTGTAGTAACAACTAGTTTATTTTAAATTTTCTTACTCACATTTCATGCATATAAATTGTATTTTGTAACACGATAAAACAGTTCTTTATATTATGGTTAGAATTTAAATGTTTAGAATGTAATTATACTTCATAGTTACTGATTTAATTATAATTACGGAAATCTGAAATTTTATTTTCTGTGTTAAATATTTAAGAAAAAATCTTAAAAAATATTCATTTTTCAATATCTAGACGGGGAAAAATATTAAAAAATATCCATTTTTCAATGCTTTTCCCCGTCTGCGTATGTTTGCCCTCAGGTGCAGATTGTTTCCTTTCCATTCATCGCGAATTTATAGATTTTAAAACTGTGAATTTATCTTAATGTGATGTAAAAGAGAGTTTCTGAAGTTTATATGAGTTATCTTTCGGTATCGAAAAACACCTGGTCATCATCTGAGCTGCAATCAAGAAAGTTTTTATTTTCGATTTGGAATGCTGAGCTGCAATCAAGAAAGTTTTTATTTTCGATTTGGAATGCTGAGCTGCAATCAGGAAAGTCTTTTGGCATGCTGAGAATATTCGTTTCGATTGGTATACTCAGTTCCATTTATGATGAGTTTAGGAGAACTGCTGGTAAAAATTAGGGTTTAATGAACCACAGTTGACCTAATTATAGCAAACATTGGTAGACTTTAAGCTTAAGACTTTAAGACAGGCTCTTTATTTTGATTGAAGAAAGGATTAAAATTTTACGTTAAAGTTGCATTTGAATTCATTTATAATTTATATATTGAGAAGGAGATAGATACGTATACTAGATAAAGAGAGGAAATCATTGAAATGGTTGATAATATGAATTTTCAGTTAAAACAGAAGCTGTGTGATTCAAAATATGTGATTGTCATTTCAGATGAAATTCTAAGTGTAAAATTGCCAAAAATATGTTTATCCATTTTCAGTGGAACCAAAATTGTCAGGCTTGGTACGCCAGATCCATTGTAAAAGGCGATGTTTTTCGAATTATATAGCATATTATTACTACAAATTCAAATATTAAGATCTCGAGTGTTCATTGTTATTCAGATTAAAGGCAGCAATTATATGAGTATATAAAAAGATTTCTTAACACATCTAGCATGAAGAATGTGTCTGCTATATTTCTAAATTTAATACATGACATGTGTGAATGTGATAGAGCGCTGGAAATCTTAGAACAAAAATTAACTAGATTTGCGTGTGTTAGTTTAGTGGGAGAGGCGCATTAAAAAAAGACAGTTTGTCTGTTTTAAGTTATTGTTACAGTTTCTAATAAATTTTGTTAATAAAATGAAACAATCTAAAACACTGTAAATGTAAAATGTAGTTTCATTGCGGTTATTGTAACGGTTAGGGGAGTTAAAGTAAATAGTTCAAAATGTGTTTTGTCCAATAAAGTAAATAATCAAGTTGGAGATTCGTAAAATACTGTTAAAACATATTTACCTTGGCTACTTGATATAAAGTAATAGAACCCAAGCCTCAGTTATAAAGTTAAAATTGTATACGTCTACAAACTTTATCAGGCGTATTACACTGACCAGCTCAAATAAAGCTTTGATATGGAAATAGTTGGAACTGCAATCGTATTCCTTTGGAAACTGTTGAGCTTGAAGACGTTACTGAACCTACAGAAAGTTGGCAGCAATTAAAGAGTGAATAAAAGTAAAAAGACCTTTCCAAGCGGTCACAATACGGTCGTGAAATTAAAATATCTAAGAGACTGAATTTATCATTATTTGTAAAAGATTCACGGTACCATGGATGAGCTACACCATGAAGGAGATATACAGGGTGTTTATAAAGTCCCAAATCCATTTTGATGTTTAATACCTCATAAAATAATGAAGATATAAACAAACTTATGTCATTTATTGATGGAATAATTTATATATTTTCCTTTTCAGGTTTGAATATCCTTACTTTTGTAAATATCGTATGCGCGTGTGGTTAATTTCAGATAATTTCATTTTCCAGTCTAAATATCTGTACTTTTCTAAATATCGTCTGCTTATTAATTGAATTTTTCTATCTTTTGTTTGTGATCTGAAAACCCCCATGAATGCCGTGAGGCACAAAGGAATACCCTAAAGTTTAATGTGTGATGTGGGCTAATGCACGACCGAGTCATTGGGCCTTTCTTTTTTACAGAAAAGACGGTCTCATCAGTCGTATACTTAGACATGTTGGAAAACTTCGTATTTCCACAACTAGAAGAGCTTCAGCCACATGTCTTTTTGCGACAAGATGTTGCACCACCTCATTGGGCTACCATCGTTCGTAGTTCTGTGAATGAGGTAAATTACAAAGTCCCATCAAAGGTTGTACAAATTCTGTAGCACTAGATTTTTCCCTTGGAGTGCGTAAAAATGACTAAAGAACTGCACCTTTAGGATCTATAGTTTTCAAGGAGAATGCGAAAGAAAAAATATGTTGTTACGTCTGGTGTGCAGTAAATACGATTTATTGGAAACATAAAATTACACGGTGCATGAAAATATAATAAACGCGCATTTTAACTACCATCATGCTTTAGAAACGGCAAAATTTACACAATAAGCGATTGACGATAGGTACATGTCTGTCGTGCAAATGAAAAGCTGTCGTTTGCCTCTAAAGAAAAGCGGCATCTGGAAGCTATCGGATAAGAGCTATTTTTCGCATGCTAATAATGTACTTGGTTCGTGAGTATTGTGCATATACTTTAGGCTACGTAATATTTATGCTGTGGGTATCGCAAGGGGGTATACCGAACGATATCTTTTATGCTATTATCCCGATACCAGTGTTAAACGTAGATTGAACTTCAGATTGAAAAACAGAAGAAACAGTCTGCCGACGAAAAAAATCTCCACCCCTCCGAACCAGGATAGTGGTTAGCGACGCTGTCTGCTGTTCCGAAGATCCCAGGTTCGAATCCCGAAGAAGGCATGGATGGTTGTAAATGTATAATGTCTGTGCTGCACGGGAACACTCTAAATATGCAGCGAGCTGAAAGTCCTCTCAGGAGGCTATTGGTAGGGGTAAATTTTGGGAGATCCGCGGACCCAATCAAAACTCGGTATAGAAATGAGCAAAGTCGTACTGTCACCCGCATAGTGCTCAAGGCTCTTGCAAACCACAGGCACAGTCTTGCGCTGCTTATCAAGATGAATTTCGTGAGCTTATTCTGATGTTACTGTCAGACAAGTGAGATAAGTCACAACAACAACAAAAATTTCCACATCTTTGGTGGTTGAATTCGTGGAGTTGAAGTATTAGATAGATCTTGACCTTTTACGACCATTTTATTGAAAAGACAAAGTTATTAAAAACTGAATGCCATTGTTGCTGATATAATGAGAGAGAATTAGCTTATTTTTCTATCAAAATATTTTATGTGGGTTCCATATCGCATCAGACTGAAAAACGTATGACTATGAATCTTACTTTTTGCATCGTTATTAGAGAAGGATTGCAGCGGTATTGTTCTCTCTGTCGTTAGATGCATTACTTTCAATTTAACTTAACTGGCATCGGATACTTTCGCTGGTTACAGCCGAAATCATGGCGGCAAAAACATCGTGGACGAAAACGTCGCGGAGAAAACAACGCAAGGCGAAAATGTCGTGGTACGAAACATTGCGGGAGAAATAAAGCAAAGAGAAAACATCACATTTCTAAAACATGGTGGTACAAAATATCTTGGTCGAAAATAATGCGATTCAAAAACTTCGCAGTTTAAAAACACCGTCCTTGAAAATAAAAAATAAAGTGCCTACAAATCATCGTATGACGATAATATCGCACACATGCATTTTTCAGGTTTTAAAAGCTGTAAATGTATATTCCCATAATGATTTGGGAGCGCAGGAAGGATAGAGGGATATTTTTATTTCTATATTTCATATTTTTGAATAAAATAACAATTTTTTTTAAAACGCTTAAGAAGGAAACTGAAGTATTTAAAAATTGAAAACGAGTAGAAAATCAATGCAACTTATAGCACTTAACAGAATTTTAAATTTACATACTTAATTAAAGAAGGTCATTAATAAATTAATTTTTTATTACAAAGTTTTATTGATAATTTTTCAAGAAAAGTACAGTCTAAAAATGTTTAGAAAAAGAAAGATAAATAACAGCATGAGGTTATCCCTATAAAAATTGCTTTGTTAATTATAAGCATATTTTCTTTCACGTTTGTTAATCTTATATTGTTTTAGTGAAAATACTACCTTGTTTTGTTTCCGTTTATTCTTAAAGTATCGTTAACATTTTCATGTATAGCGTGCAATTAATTATTTGGATGAAGATTTATTAGTTATGAAGAAAGTCAGTTACATAAAATGCCACTATGGGATTTGAATTTATTGAATTATGCCAAAACGCGATAGGGCTATCTGCTTAAGAGGAGGCATGTCTTTATAGTGTACTTTCTCAGGAACTGGCCCATATTTACGTTATACGTTAGGAAAATCTTTAAAATCTCATGTAGTTAGCTCGTTCGTCTGATAGAAATACCAGTGTTCAGTGACTTTACCGCTCGAGCAGTGATGCTCTGTTCAGCTGGGAAATATTAACGGAAACTAGCTCGTTTTTTACATCAGTATTCAAAAGTACACTCAAAAAATTTAAACGCATTTTTTTTCTTAGAAATAATTTGTAATTGCAGTGAATCCTTCTCAGAAATACTGTTATCTCCCTAAGACAACTAGTGTTTTTGAGAACAGAAAGAAACATTAAAAAGATATGCTGAAATCCTGAGTGGTCGATTTGAAGAGAATTCTTTACATTTAACTTTACATTTATACATTTCTTATAAGCACTTCAAAAGTATTATTTAATTTTGTGGATAAATTTTATTCGAAATGTTTTTAGTAATTGATTGGATTTTTATAACATACAGGAAAGCAGCTTCCTAAGACGAACAGCTCTGTAAGTGACTAGTATAGGTATGAAACTTTGGTACCAAATCTCATCCTTCTAAGATGACCACCATCATAGAAGGGTAAATTATTTCGAACCGTAAATGGTCGCCTTGAACTTAGCTTTCTCATTTAGGTATATTTATTTACTTTAGTAAACATTTAATTTTTTATTGCTTTACATGAAAAAACATTAATTATTCCTTGTTCTTTCTTAACACATATTGAATCATTTCGTACCGACGTTCCCTGGAAGTGACCAGTAGTCGGTTTAGGATGAACGATTATTCTAATTTTTGTTACTAAGAGGTATTTTAATATGGTTGCTGCTAAGCCGTTGGGGGATTATCACTTAGGAAACTCGACTCAGATAAGAATGTTTTTAAAGGAAACTGGCTTGTATTCGTTATTCGAACATGAAGTACTGGCTGATGCCTTTCATTTCTTGATTGGTTTATTTAATTATAACAAAGCATTCAAAGGCTATCTGCCTAAGGGGATGCATGCCTTCGTGGAGGACTTTTTAAGGGAAATTTGGCTCATGTATATGTTACACATGGGAAAACGACGAAAACGCCCATGCAGCCAGCCCGTTCGCCAGGATTTGAACCCTCAGTCCAAACTACCAGTGTTCAGCTAACTTCTGTTCCTTAAAGTCATGCTTTTGCTCGGCGTTTCTTAATTTTCAAAATATATTAATTTCCGCGAGCCAGAAATCTATAGCAAAATTACATTAATATTTCTGAGTGAGATTTTATTTTGTGGCGACTCTTTGTCCTTGGAATTTTTTCACTAGTAATTTTGAAATTATTATTTGTCAATGAAAATTTTTAATTAAAATTTAATGGAATAAATACTTCATCAGACTGCCCTTAGAGTAGACATATCCACCCAAGATTAAAAATATATGGTGGAATCTTGAGTGTTCGCTTTAAAGGGAATTTGTCGATTATTGTTTTAACTTTTCGTTAAAGAATCAATGACATATTTTCGATTCCAAAAAAAGATTTGAAAGCCTTAGATGTTGGATATATTATCATTTATTCTTTAAGGGGCTATATGCAATTCTAAGTTTAATTTTTTTAGATTAATGTACAGGTAACAGACATTGTGAACAAGACGGATAAATGCTGATATCAGGTATCAAAGAGGTAGCAACAAGCCTTAGTTTTCAGCAAATCAACAGTACTAGTAATAATAAATAAAAAAAAAAACTTCAAGGCAGCTATATTACGCCTAGACGGGCGTTTGTTTCATTTACAGACATGTACACGTTTTGAGAGCATTTGAGCTAACCCTACTTTGCGCTAAAAACATTTAAAAATAGCATATCTATCTTTAGAATTTCCGACAGACAATCTCATTCGCTAGAAATAAAAGTGTGTTATTTCTTGCAGTGTAGCCACTAAAAAGTTTTGAGTTGAAATTTTTTAATTTTTTAATTCAAACATTCGTAAAGCTTTAAAAAATATAAAAAAAATAAATAAAACAAATCCGAAATTCAAAATTCGGGCTTCCAAGTGCTCATACTCGCGTGGAAGGCTACGCTATTCAAAATCTGAGAGTCTAGGTACCGTTGTTGTTTCACAACAGGGGAAACATGCATACATTCATGTAGATTCTTCTTTATTTAGTTTCTTTAAATATAATACAGGGAGATAATATTTGGTGGAAACAATCTGAAAAGTGACTCGGCGCAAGATGCCGTTTTGAAACGAATAGCCCTTCTGGCCTAATAATATTATACGATTAGATTTAATTAATATAAGAATATTAACACATTACATGAAAGCAGCATTCCTTCCTCAAAAATCATTAGTCTGAATTCTCGATTATCCGTGTGTGAAACACGCGTCTTGCAAATTACGTTTTTCATTGCTCCTCAAAATTATTAACAAAGGCAAGAAGTGGACAATTTTTTTGAAGAAACTCACATATTTGATACACTGAATAGTAATGAAACACATGAAATTTAGTTAAAAGAAAATATGAATTAAATCAATCTTTTTAATACAATTAATTGATAAAATTATATATTAATTTAATGAAGCTGTATTCATGAATACACATATGCAAAAAAGCAGAGGGTTTTATCAAGATGTAAACAAACGGCGATGCAAATATGTTTGGTAAACGCTAGTAGAAGTTTTTCTGGCCATGTTAGCTGTAAAACATACAAGTACAATTAAGTTAAGAAATGACATTTCTGTTTGCCCAAGTGGCTAAGCACTACTTTGAGCATAATGATCGAAACTTTTAGCTGCCTTTTAATAACCAAATAGCCTTCAGCTCGCAGATGGACGGGGTTCAGACGCTGAGTACAGCTGTGACCTTCGGGAATTTCGAATCCGGGATGCTTCTCAGCTGGCCCTGGTACAGCACGCAGACTGTCCGAAGAAGATATTTGAAATTTTCATGTGGCAAAGACAAAAAAACTTGTTTTTCAACTCAATACTCAGAGCTAAAAGCTGCAAGCGTTAATTTTCCGAAAATTTCGTAATTACTTTCATCTTGCTTACAGATTCTCACTTCTTATTCGAAACAAATTTCTGCTGCTATTGACGAAAAAAAAACTTTCATCTTACGAATAAAATAATTGAATTTAAAATGCGAAGCTAAATTATTAAAGTGGACTATTGTAATAAAGTGACGAATCAATATTCTGCAAATTTTAAGTGCAGTGACACAGAGCATTTAATTCTCTCCCTTAAACGATTTATTAGCCCAAAGGGGCAATTTGCCCAGAAGAACTATTAATTTCGTTTTGGTATTTTGCATTGGTTCACTATAAAAATCTGAATCACTTTTCAAATTGTTGCCACCAAATGTTAGAGCCCTGCGTTATATTTAAAGAAATTAAATAATGCAAAATCTGCGTAAATGTATGTATGTTTCTGGCATTGTAAGAAAACAACGGTACCTAGAGACATCATATTTTGAATAATAGTACTCTACTCGAATATGGGCATCTGGAAGCAGAAATTTGGAATCTGGGCTTCCACATGTAATTCCAGATTCGTTAAATTGTAAAACTTTAACGAATTTTTGATTAACAAACTCAACGATTTCAAACCGTTCCATTAACATTATCATCGCGTGCATCTTCAAGTACGGATATTTTATGCACGACGTTGCTTTACATTTCTTACTGATATTATGTTGGTAGCGTAGCAACGCAAAGACGTTACAATGTCTAACTGTATTTTGCGTCGAATGACTTTGAATGTTTGTATAACTTTTCAAGTCCCGTTTCGAATCGCCCGTGGAAGAAATGCCCCTTTGGACGTAATATAAAATCTAAAAGCTTTCAGATTAATTTTTTTTTTAAAATTTCAGTAGTTCAGTCATTCAGATTTCAAGAAGCAATATCATCTTCTCCAAATATCATTAGTAAAATTTATTTAACTCTTCGAAGATGTTGTTGCTTTCATTCTAGGGTTTATATGACATCTTATCTAATTAATAGTTGCATGTTTTCAAATTTTCATAACGAAAATATCTTTATCGTAAAAAAACTTCTAAATTATGCTCATTACACATATATTGCACTGCACGTAAAATTATACTTCTTTGCGGAGCATAAAAATTCATAAATTCAGAGTCTGTTTGACTTGATTGTATTTCTTACATGCCAAAGATGTTGATGATGCTTATTAATTGAATTATATAATATATTTTCAATGGGAAATATGCATTAACATATAACCTGCATTAAAATAAATGTGTCACGGAATCAGCCCGAATTCATGAATGTTATTAAAATGAATAAGGACAATATTCAATATAATAAAGATTGTATGCAAAGTGAATAAGAACTATATACATCTCCTCACATATACGCATCATAGCCACATATAAAAATTAAACATGTTGCAACAATAAAATGAAAAAAAAAGAAGGAGTTTGAGCAATCTAATACTCAAAAAAAGCATGTGATCCGAGTATATACAACTATAAATGTATAACATGAATCACAACCAACATACCAATTAAGCCTTGCATGAGTATTAAAAGAGAACGCATATCGAAATATAAAAAATGACTTTCTTCATAAAGTTACAAATTTATATGCAAGATTTTCTTCCTTTTATTACATGCAAATGCAATAATGAACACTTCAGTTTTTATAGTGAGAAAAAGAGAGAAAAAGTTTTTTTTTTTTCTATTTTTTCCTGTGAAATGTAAGGTGAACGAAATGTTTTACCATGCGAGTAGTTCGGTGAGATGAAGGAATGACATAAGAAAATAGTATATTAGTTGTTCACAGTGGTGTAGCTGGATAAAACAGAATTCGACATTTACCTAACAGTACAACTCACAATGATTCAGTCTAATTCAGAGCATATCTTTGTTAATTAATATGAACTGAGAAACTAAAACTACATTTAATTACATGTTAAAAAACAACAACAAAATCTGTAAATTTACTAAATAAAAAGATAGTTTTTGTTCGATTTGAAATGGAAATCAGTACGTCTTCTTTAAAAATACCCTTTTTAAAAATCTTACATGCTTTTAGTTTAATGCGTAAGAGCACTAAATAGTTTTATTTTATGAACAAGAATTCTGATCACTTTAATTAAAAAATGATCATGCAGGAAGCGAACTCGGTTATTAATTTTTAGTCTTGATTGACACTCAAAATCCTACGCTTATAATTAAATATTTAAAACGATTCATAAAAAATAATAACATTTTCTTATTCCAAACAACTGGTCATTTAAATACGTAAAATTGTACTTGAAACGCTTGATTCCTTGAAAATACCAGTCAATGTATAGCATGTGGCCCACAAGCGGCCGAGAGTCCCTAAACATTCGTAATTCCTGAACGCTCGTAACTTTAAATCCCTGAACACTCGCAGTTCGGTCCGAGGCTTGAATCCCGTGAACGGGCTAGCTGCACGGGCGTTTTCGTGGTCCTCCTCATGTGTAACGTGTTATTATGAGCCAGGTTTCCTTAAAAAGGTCCTCATGAAGGAATCCCTCCCTTCAGTGTAAGGCGAAACACGAGAATAATAATAACAATAATGCACAATACGTGCAGTTTGCTTCTTGAAAACTGTTTACTCTAAACGCAGTCCGTCAAAATTTTTATTTTACTAAATTTCAATTAAAAATTTTCATTGACAAATAATAGCTTCAAAATTACTTGTTCAAAAATTTCGAAGACAAAGAATCGCCACAAAATGAATCTCAAGCAGAAATATTAATATAATCTTGCTATGGATTTCTCGCACGCAGAAATTAAGATATTCTGAAAATTGAGAAACACCGAGCAAAAGCATAATTTTAAGAAACAGAAGTTCGCTGAACACTGGTAGTTCGGTCTGGGTTTCAAATCCTGGCGACCGGACTGGCTGCATGGGCGTTTTCGTCGTTTCCTTTAAAAGTGCTCCACGAAGGCATCTCTTACCTTAGCAGATAGCCTTTGAGTGCTTTGCCGTAATTAAATTAACGAAACTAACCAAGAACAAAGAGACATCGGCTAGTACTTTTTGTTCTTATTACTATTATAAGCCAGTTTCCTTTAAAAACATTTTTATCTAAGCCGAGTTTCCTATGGGATTATTCCATAACAGTTTAGCAGCAACCATATTAAAATACCTCTACCTAACAACAACTAGAATAATCATTCATCCTAAACCGACTACTGGTCACTTCCAGGGAACGTTGGTACGAGATGATTCAGTATGTATTAAGAAAGAATAAGAAATAATTCGACCTTTTGATATAAAGGAATAAAAAATTCAATGTTTACTAAGGAAAATAAATATACCTAAATTGTAAAGCTAAGTTCAAGGAGACCATTTACGGTTCGAAATGATTAACCCTTCTATGAAAGTGGTCATCTTAGAAGGATGAGTAAAAAATGTAAAGTTAAGTGTGAAGAATTTTCTTCAAATCGACCATTCAGGATTTCACCATATCTTTTTAAACTTGCGTGGATGTGCTCATCTTCCATAATAATTAAAAACTATGTTTATATCAGTTCGTAAAAAACACTAGTTGTCTTAGGGAGATAACAGTATTTCTGAGAAGGATTCACTGCAATTACAAATTATTTTAAAAAAATTGCGTTTAAATTTTCTGAGTATATTTTTGAGTCTTTCAGTGACTGATGTAAAAAACGAGTTAGCTTCCGTTAATATTCCCCCGCTTCACAGAGCATAAGTGCTCGAGCTGTAAAGTCGCTGAATACTGACTGGTATTTCTATCGGGCGAAAGAGCTGATTGCATGAGATTTTAATGATTTTCCTAACGTATAACGTAAATATGTGCCAGTTCCTGAGAAAGTACATTACAAAGGCATTCCTCCTCTTAAGCAGATAGGCCTATCGCGTTTTGGTATAATTCAATAAATTCAAATCCCATAGTGGTATATTATGTAAATGACTTTCTTCATAAATAACAAATCGTCATCCAAATAATTAATTACACGCTATACATGAAAATATTAACTACACTTTAAGAATAAACGGAAACAAAACAAGGTAGTATTTTCACTAAAACAATATCAGATTAACAAACATGAAAGAAAATATGTTTATAATTAACGAAGCAATTTTTATAGAGATAACCTCATGCTGTTACTTATCTTCCTTTTTCTAAACATTTTTAGACTGTACTTTTCATGAAAAATTATCAATAAAACTTCATAATAAAAAATTAGTTTATTAATGACCTTTTTTAATTAAGTATGTAAATTTAAAATTCTATTAAGTGCTATAAGTTGCATTGATTTTCTGCTCGTTTTCAATTTTTAAATACTTCAGTTTCCTTCTTAAGCGTTTTCAACAAAAATTTGTTATTTTATTCAAAAGTATGAAATACAGAAATAAAAATATCCCTCTATCCTTCCTGCGCTCCCAAATCTTTATGTGAATATACATTTACAGCTTTTAAAACCTGAAAAATGCATGTGTGCGATGTTATCGTCATACGATGATTTGTAGGCACTTTATTTCTTATTTTCGAGGACGGTGTTTTTAAACTGCGAAGTTTTTGGACCGCATTATTTTCGACCACGATATTTTGTACCACCATGTTTTAGAGCTGCGATGTTTTCTCTTTGCTTTATTTTCTTCGCGGCGTTTTCTTTCACGATGATTTTGCCGCAATTCGGCAGACGCCACTTCCGCTAGTAATTTAATAAAAATATAAGTACTTCATGCGAAGCCTGCAGTTTTATTAACTATTTTTAAATCAATTTCCCGGATAAGAATTGGATGCAGAAACATCTCTTCGTTTTAATAAAGCCAATAAACTTCATTATTGGTCATAAAACAGTGTATCGTTACTGGAAAATTAAATTTACCGTAAGTTTCAAAGATTTTAAGCTGTAAATTCCAAATATTCATGTCAGCAATTAAATTATATTTGGTAATGCTCGTACATACCTCGCGCACGATCTCGCCAATCATGCCATCCCAGTAATCGAGCGTTTTATTGTATGCGCCGTGCTTCCCGTCCTTCACTTCATGAATCTCGTACGTAAAATGCAATATTTCTGCAAGGGCGTTCAGCAGATCAATTCCATATCCTTCGAAACGGTCATTGCCTTTCATTTGCGTTGGTGATTCCCGAAGCATGGCATAAGGATCACTCTAAGGAACAAGATAATAATATACTATTGTTAATATTTTACAAGACTAGCATAAATTAAATTACATTATGAAGAAATATGAGAAAATAATAAACAAAAGTACTTATAGTAGAAACGTATTTGTCCAAACTAATTGAAGCGAGCCATTTATAACACTTTAATAATTAATTATAAAAAATTAAGGATAACACTTTTATTAAATAACCCATGGTCAGATCCACTTCCACAAATAAATAAATGAATAAAATAAAACAAACCCAATATAATAATAAAATCTGAATGATTTCAGATTTTATATTACGCCCACACGGGCAGGTTTTTTTTTCATTTACAGACACATGCACGTTTCTACAGCACTTGGACTAAAATATTTAAAAACAGCATATCTTTAGAACAGATAACTTCTAACTATCTTTAGAACAGAACTTCCGATAGACATTTTTGGTCTTTGGAGATCAAATTATTTTATTCCCACCAGTGTTGCCACTGCTGGTTTTGAAACTGTTGAGACTTAATCAAAAATTCGTTAAAGTTTTACAAAATATGAAACCGACAATAAAAGAAATTCGAAATACCAAAGTCGGTCTTCCATGTGTCCATCTTTGGGTGGAGGTTTATGTTACCCTAACTTTGATGAGTGTAGGTCACTTGTTTTTTCACAATGAGAGAAACATACATATGCAGATTCTTCATTATTTAGTTTCTTTAAATGTAATACTGGGCGATAACATTTGGTGGCAACAATTTGAAAAGTAATGCATCGCGATTCGATGCAAAATGCCCTTTCAAGACTATGGCCCTTCTGTGCTAACATCCCTTTTGGCCATTAAAGTGAAAAGAAATAAAGCTTTTTGAGCATAACAAACATTTTTTAAGTTAATTTTAATTTGATCACTGAATCTAAAATTTATTTTTAAAACTTTTCTTATTTAAATCACTTGAAAGAAATGATACCCATCTGCAACTTCAAAACAAATCTAAAATGCTGTTATATTTATAATTTTAAATTATCAAACCACAGATGAAATTGGAAAAACTACATAAGTTGGTTGAAACTCACCTGAAGTTGGTTGAAAAATTAATACAGGTGAAGTTGGTAAAACGCATAATGAGAATTAACAGCACAGTAGTTTAGATGAAAGATTATTTTCTGTAAAACTTACTAATTAAAAAACGTACGAATTAGAAAATTGCCATGAAATAAAAAAATACAGTAAAATTATAGTTTCAGAAATCCTTTTTCTAGAATTTCTAGTCGTAGAATCGAAATATGGAAAAAAAGTGGCATGTTATTTCGGAAAAAGTCCGATTTTTTGTCAAAATACCTAGATTAGAACAATGTTATATATAAATCTAATATATATCTTAAGTCGCGCTTTCGAGACATGAAAAACGCAATTTGAATTTCGTCAATCTGCCCAGTAGAACAGGAGATATAGAACTATTTTTTTCCCCCTAATAGTGCACGTAATTGGTCTTCGTAAAATTACAATCATAATAACTGACTTTATTTATTTTATTTTACAACTGTTCAAAAAATTCCTTCATTTTACTTGATTGTTGATAAATTTTAAATAAAAGTATGTGAGAAATTGCGTAAAACTATGACTTTTTAACTATAATGACCCAAACCAAATAATTTGGTTTTTAATATATTAATTGCACAACAAAGTCATTTTATATTATTCCACAATGTTTCATCACAAATATTCACGAATTTCTCCCTCAGATTGTAGAAACATTAGGTATTTTTGAAGCACGAATATTGAAAAAGGAGCAGCGCCTTCGCCGGGAATCGAACCACGGTCCTCTCGTTTACGCGTCGAGTGTGCTGACCACTACACCACAAAGGCATGCGAAGAAAGCGGGAGAAATATCTTATAAGATAAATGAATATATAAGAAAGGAGAAGAATCTAAATAATACACGATTCCTTCATTTTTTTTTAATGATTTTTCTTTAAACTGCGATTCTCTGCACAAGAAATGCTATTTAAAACCCTCTAACCGGCAAGGTCGTATATGTATGGCCTAGAATATTTTTGTGATATCTGTAAGAACGTACATATACTTGCATATTAAAATATGTCAAAGAAATTAAGGCAATATATTAAAAGTACACAATCCAGGTATAAAATACCAGGAGAATTTTTACGTTAAAATCAAGAAAATAATTCTTTCTCATAGCAGTTTGGAAAATTTGTGCTTTCTTAGAGAAAAGACTGGCCGGTCAGAGGGTTAATATATTTTTTTTCGTAAAATAATTAAAATAATCTTCAGTTATTCAATAGAATCGGACCGTTTTCTCAGTTCATATGTCCTAAGTACATAAGGATTTTATACAAAGTATAACATTGGTTATCTGGCGTCTAAATATGCGGAACTTCTAGTTATCCTCACGCTTGCTCTTCTGTGTAGCACACTTTAGATTAAGTTCTCTGTTGGTTACTTGCGTGATTTTAATTTTCTCGTTACTTGAAATAATTTTGAAAATAAAGAAATGAAATACATAATTTTAAGCAGCTAATGAATTAATTTTATTGAATTCATATCATTTTTAGGATTACGTGAACAAATATTTAAGTTTTAAGGCGGAAAGTACATTGGATGAAACAGTGTCGAAAACTGCAGGATCTCTGCATATGTTGAACTTCCGAACTTCGTCTAGAGATTTGAAAATCTTCAAAGCCAAAACATTGAACTTTTGTGAAACATTTTTCTATTACCTGTAAAGTCAGAATGACATGGACTGCAAAAAATATTTGAGGAAAAGCTCTAAAACGGGCTGAAGAACTCGTGGCCTAAAGGAAAAGAATTCTGTTTTTGATTTTTTCATTGGTAAAGCAAGCACAGAAATTATTTCAGTTGTTGTGCGCGTTCTTGCTGTGCGTAACGAATGAAGTTACATGCCTGCTTAAGAACATCTATTATCATCTAGCTTAAGGGCCAAATAATAATTAAGAGTTTTGATTCGGACTATTTTTTTTTCTTTCACTGAATACGGTAAAAAAAACTTAGGACTAACAACTTAAAGGTAGGGATGCTTTGTGGAACCCCTCGAACTTGCCACATTTCTTTGTTCCAACCATCGTCGCCCAGCCTGCTGAAACGGACTCCGTTGACGATGGTCTGGCATCCTCTGAGACAAGAACAAATTTTCTGTGATGATTTCCTTATCAGAAATAACGACACGAGAACTGAACATACTGCAAGTCCTTTCCCTTATATTTTCTTTAAAGTGCGCTGGACAGCTGCGCATTTGTTCGGACAACTTGGTGACGTGCGTCTACCCTTGAAATTTTGCATAATTTTTGAGCCACTTCTTGGTATTGCATTTTCGATGTCGGGTAGTGTATTACGTATGAGAGAAACCATGCGAATACCCGTGTAAATAGAAGCACGTTACATGGCTATTCTCACGTTTTGAACTCAGGCTGAACCATTAGTGTTCGGCGGTTTTAATACCCAACCACTGCTGATCAGTTTCAAAACAGAGAACAGCTCATTTTTTGTAATATTTTGGATAAAGATGTAAATTGCAATGCACGCTTTCTGGTGTGATGCTCATATTAAAAAAAAGGGTTCCTGACTTATTAGGAAATTTACCATTGAAAATTGTTTTTAGGAAGTCCAGCCGAAAGGTTTGAAAAGAAAGTTAATGTGTGGCTAGAGAGAAAATACAAGCACTCAAAACACACGTTGGTGCCCATGAAGACGCGAATGATCAAACAGCCACACGAATTAAGTTGAAAAATTCTCTTACTGAAGATTCTGTTCCCTTTATTGATAAAGTTGAAGAAATGCAACATAAGGAAAACAAATATTGTAGATAGAACCACAGCAATACGTATTATTAATATCTTATCTGTTCATCTTTGGATGGTGATCAACGAACTCAGCTTACGTCCCAGTTAGGTACCGCAGAGGGCGCAAACGAACACAGCTCGCATTGCAAATTTACGACTGACAGATATCGTGCATATTTTCGAAGCACATATTGCTTAATCTCTCATTTGCCGAAGGGTTAAAATTGTAAAACTGAAAACATTTCATTCCTAGAGTATCTTATCGCTTAAAACTCTTGAACTGAATCATTTGCTTTCAAACAAAAATTTGTAAACATTTTCTTGAAACTTTTATCACAGGAGATTAATATTATTTTCGTACTCAATGTTATATAAAACTCAAAGGTAAATTCACCAATATTTTACATTATACGCTATTAGTCCAGTTTTTATGCGCGAAATTGATCGTTCATAATTCTAAATACATATTTTAAAGAGAGATATAAGCCAATTAAAAGAAAAGCTTTGAATCATGACATTTATGTTAAAAAAGGTTTCGTGTACAATTTTTATGATATGATTAAACTAACATTTAATAACTGCACATTAGTAATAATAATAATTATAATTAATTCCTAATATGAATTTTAAGAATTTTTTTTAAAGTTAAAAAAATTATTGTTTGTATATTTTGGTATGATAAAAAGTTAAGCGAGATTTTTTCACAATTCCTAGGTCGATTTTGGCGGGTATTTTTCTTTTTTTTGGGGGGGGAGATAAGCACCTTTAAATGAATACAAAGAACCAAAATTTCGCTCCTTTAAAGATTTATTATGCAATGGTTGGAGTTCTTATCCATTTTATAATCATGGATTTTTGCAACATTGTTGAAAATAATAAAATATGTCTATTTTCTCATATTTTATGCACCTTTCGTACCTTCGTTCAACGTTTTTAATTTGCAGTCGAAAACATCGCGAAGAAAAGAACAGAAAGCAAAAACATCACCGTACAAAACACCGTGGAGAAACAAAGCAAGGGAAAAACATCTCAATTCTAACTATCCTGGTATAAAGCATTGTCGTGGGGTGATTCAAAAATATCTCAATTTTAAAACACCGTCGTAAAAAATATCGAGGTAAAAAATAAAGCACTTACAAATCATCAAAAATGTGTTTCTCAGGTTTTGAAAGTCGTAAATATATATTCGCGTAATAATTTGTGAAGAATGAGGAATACTTTTACTCTGTATTTCACATTTTTGGACTAATTAATAATATTTTTTCCTAAAAACGCAAGAAGGAAAGCGTTCAAAAACTGAAAAGTAGGAGAAAATTAATCCTACATATAGCAGTTAATAAAATTTAAAATGTATGTACCTAACTATTAAAAATCCTTATTTAATTAATCTCTTTTATGAAGTTATATATTAGTAGTTTTTCATGAAAAATATTGTCTAAAAAATTAGAAATCAGAAGATGAATAACTGAGTAAGTTTACCCCTATAAAATTGTTCACTTACCTGTAAAATTATTTCCTTCCATTTTGTTGATCTGACATTCTTTTCGTAAAAATTAAATTTTGTTTCGCGTCTCATTCAATTACTCATCTCCCCTTTTCAAATATATTTAGACTATATTTTTCATGAAAAACTGCCAATTCAACTTCATAAAAGAGATTAATTAAATAATAACTTTTAATAGTTAAGTACATGAATTCAAAATTCTATTAAATTCTGTGAACTACTATATTTAGGATTAATGTTCTACGCCTTTTCAGTTTTTGAACGCTTGAGTTTCTTCTTGCTTTCTTAGGGAACAAATTGTTAATTAATCCCAAAATATCTGCAAGTGTGTAACGTAACCTCACTTGCCTGATAGAAGCATCAGAAAAACCCTATGAAATTCATCGTGGCAAGGACAGCAAGATTGCGCCTATTGTTGGCAAAGCCTTGAGCACCAAACACGTACAGTACGACTTCCTCATTTCTGCCACGAATTTCGAAAGAAAACACACAGGGGGACGGAACCGAGGGTCTCTCACCACCCTTTCTCTACCAGAAACCTCTGGAGAGAACTTCCGGATCGCGCATATTTAGAATGCCTCCATGCTTCACAAACACTATACATTTACAAACATTCATGTCTTCTCCGAGATTCGAACCTAGGCCCTTCGGTTTCGTAGTAGGCTTTCTAAAAAAACTATACAGTCTGAGCGGTGCATCCAAAAATATAAAATATAGAGGTACAAATATTCCTCATTCATTCTTGCGCTCATAAATCATTATACGAATATATATTTACAATTTTTAAAATCCGAAAAACGTATGTCTGCGATGTTAATGGCTTTATTTTTTACCACGATATTTTTTACTCTGATGCTTTAAAACAGCTATGTTTTTGAAGCGCTTAATTTTTGACGACGATGTTTTGCAATTGCGATGCCTTCTTCTTGACTTCTCTTCTCCCACGATGTTTTGTACGACGACATTTTTGTCTTGTGTTGTTCTCTACACGAAATTGTCCACAGTGTTTTTGACGCAGAACTTTTTTTATGATGTTGAATAAAGTCTGGAGAATACTTATTTATGATTAATATTTTAAGCAGTTATAAAGGATCGATGGCATGTAGTTTCGAATATCATCAAACCAGAATTTCAGCTGATATTGCAATTGCTTTATTTACGGTAGCTTTAATTGGACCAATCATGATTTCATACTATATTAAAGGTATTCATATAAAATCAATTGCCCAATAGTAACTGTCAATTGATTATCAGTTACTATACGGAAGATTATAAATTTTCAGATGTAAATCATAAAGACTTCTTTTAAGATTGAGAGATCTTTATAAGTAACTATTCTTTCTATTTTTCTCGTCCAATCTGGACGAGAAAATAGAATTTTTTCCCCTATTTCTGAATCAAGATCAGTTCATTGCTTTCTTTCGTGTTTAGCGAAAGAATCAGTCTTCTAGATTCAGTTTAAAAAAACGAGGAATCAGAGTTGCTAGATCTCCAAATAAATTCGATTTACTTTTATTTCTGAAAAAACAGGCGAAATATACATTCAAAATCCTTCAAAGAGACTTTAAAAAATTAGATTTAAAATTACCTCTCACTCCGTTCAAGTAAAACAAAAATACTACAAGGACAAGAATAGCATCGATTGTTTTGCTACCAAGCGTATCTGCTGCCACTTAATCGCCATTTTTCTTTTTCCACTTTGAAAGAAACTGACAAAGCGTAAAATGTTACTCACTCGAATGCTTTTTACTTTTTTTAGCCACAACCTTTAAATGAAGAAACAAAAAAATACATTCGTTGAGCTTCATATCAAATATTTCATCTTTAGTATTAATGTGAATTCAAAAATCTTATAGGTTCTCTATTCCAGTGGTTGTCAGAAACATACACAAAATAATTCTTAAAATGTTTTTTTTTCTGGGTTTAATACTATTATAATTTAACAACCATTTATAATAATATTATTAATTACTTAACAAATGAAAACGATTCGGAAACTCATAAAAGTCGTTCAGTAAATACGAAAATTATCATGCAATGACGAAGGTCCGAAAGATTTAAATAATTTCTCCTAAACCAAACAACTGAACAAGAAAACATAAGGATTGAATATCTTCAATATGACACTCGATTCGTTCGTTTTACGTTAAGATATGATCATGGAAATCTCAGTTAAATATTTCATTTAACTGAGCTATTAATTTACGTTGATTGAGTCTTTTCACATTTTTCAGTTGCTGGTGAATAGAAAATACGTAATAATCACTTTCTTATTAACAAAATAATGTTTCATTTATTTTGTTTGAAATATAACATTTGTTTAATTTTAAGGTATTAAAAATAATATGAGAATGTTTTTTTATATGGCCTATGTAAAAAAAAATTTAATTTTTTGGTGTTATTTTAATTGAAATAGATTGATAGTTGAACAAATACATAACAATTTCATGCTTAAATTTTTATGGGAAATAATATGCATTATACTATATCTGTTATATTGAAAGAAAATTATATATGTTTTTAACTTTTCATCTTCTGAGATAAAATAAGATAAATATATAAATAAAATATCCTGATACACAACTCTAAATATGTTTGGCCAACAGAAAATGGGGTTCAATTATCCTGCAGTCCTAGTTAGTCTAGATAATAAGAGTCATTTTGTAATTATAATAAAACCAAAAAAAGACCATCGTAGTTTTACCGAACGACTTAGGTGATTATTCCCTAATATCTTTCTTGAAACATAAGCAATTAGTAAACAAATTTGAGACACTTTTGTTATGGTGATCAAATGAATGCAAATAGTCGTTCATATAGGGTTTCTACGCGTTTTATTCCTGCAGTGGTGTATTTCAGGTGATGATAGCTTCAAGTTCACAACATTTCAAGCCGCAATACAGTACACTTTAGACGAATGCGAGGGTTACGTCATTAATAAATTGTGCATGTGGCAAAACTGCATCCACTACCACCGGAAAAATGAGTTAGGTAAGATTCAGTTCAAGAAAGGATGTATAATTTAGAGAAATCTAAATATCATAGTAATTAAAAGGAAAAAACGAAAGAAATGCTAATTGAAAGGATTTTTATTACTACTTAATAAGTACGTGACAAAATAACATTTTAAAAAACTGGGGGTAATGATTTAACATTAACTGGGGTAAGCTAACACTTTGGCTTGATTCACACAATTTGAAATACAAGAAATCATACAAATTTTAGTCGAAAGGGAAAGCCATCTATGGCCCACCAGCGCTAAATCGCTAAACACTGATAATTCGGTCTGGGTTTTGAATTTCAGGGAACAGGCTGACTGCGTGAGCGTTCGTGGTCTTCCCCCATGTGTGACATGTATACGATCCAGTTTCCCTTAAAACATCCTCCACGAAGGCATTTCCCTTAGGTAGATAGCCCTCGAAAGTTTTGCCATACCTAAATAAACCAAACTATCTACATATTTATATTAGATATACATACCTATATTAGAATATATATACTATACATATCTTATATTAGAAAAAGAGAAGAATGTATTTGGCGTAAATGCATTCAGCTTATCAATTTATTTACAGAGGGTTAAATGTTGCTTTATATGATTTTTATATTCGATATACTGTTTCTATTCGGGGTGAAAATTGATGACGATATCCGAAAAATAAAGATATACGGATTTGTTTCGGATATTTTCCCCGTAAAAATTATTAATGATTGGGGTTGTAAAAAGGATTAAAAGGTTTGGTTAATTTTTTTTCTCTTCTGTCATGTTTATTTATAAAGTTTATACGCACTGTTAACATACAAAAATACAAACTCAGTAATACTGCAAAATACAGACTCCTGTTAAAAAAATAAACAACAAAGGCAAAACACGGAATAAAACAGAAACTAGTATTTAAGGGATATGCGTGAAATTGATCCAAGAGGTTGGTGGGGAATTACTAATCTACGCAAAAAACAATAAGCAAAGCTATACTAAAACACATGTATTACGACCATCACATTGCGAAAGATCAGATGAGTCGGAAGAATGTGCAGCGGAAGCATAACGCTAATAACGCGTATGATGCCTTCCAGCAGCCACCCAGACTGTATAGTGGTTAGGGGAGCCTACTGCGGTACCAAAGAGTCCGTGTTCGAATCTCGGAGAGGTCATGGATGTTTGTAAATGTATAGTATCTTTGTGGCATAGGGGGATTTTAAACATATGGGGAATCGAAAGTTTTCTCAAGAGGTTAATGGTATGGGAAAAGAGGTGGGAGACCCTCGGAACCATCCACCCGGGGGGCCTTCCATAAAAAATGGGGGACGGAACTGAGCGAAGTCGTACAGTCACCTCTATGGTGCTCAAGGCTCTGGCCAACGATGCACGATATCCTGCTCTCCTTGCCGAGATGAATTTCGTGGGCTTTTTCTGAAGTTACTGTCAAATAAGTCACAACACAACATGCTATCTAACTGAAATTCTTGCTTGACAATAGCGAGGGAAGCTGGCAATAGTGTCGCTGATCGTTTGTTGTGGCAGTATCGTCCATTCCTTTAGTAATGCACTGCGGAGTTCGTGAAGAGTGCCCGGTGGCACACTGCGATCTACTATTTGTCGTCCCAACATATCCACACATGCTCTATGGGATTCAGTTTCCATGATCTAGCAGGCCAGGACAGGTGTCATTTTCCAGATAATTCCGCACCACTCGAGCTTTATGCGGACGGGAGTTATCGTCCATAAATGTCGCGTCGGTACCCATTTTAGCGATAAAGGGACGATCAACAGGGTGTAAAATTTCGTTGTGATAGTAGACGGCTGTGATGGCAGTACCAGGAATCACGTAGAGATGGGTGCGGCCATTCGTAGCTATCCCAGCCCATAGAAGTAAGCCTCTTCCTCTGCAATGCCTCTTTCGACGATGTCTGGCCCCCCGATAGCGTGTCATTGACATTGCCGTCAGATCGAGACTCCTACGTAAAGAGTACGTGGCCCCACTGCTCTGGTGTTTAACTACGATGTTCACGGGCCTAATTCAACAGCGCTCTGATATGCGACGGAGGACAAAGGAACACAAACTACAGGTCATAGGGTGTACAGGACATTTTAATGCAGCCGACGCGACACAGTTTGGCGAGATATGGGATGTCCTGCAGCGACAGGGAGATACGATGCCAGCTGGCCAGCCTGCTAGATCATGGCATTACGATGTACATTCAGTTCTCTCGCAGCAACTTGCAACATCCCGACAGCCCTCCAATGCATTTCATCGTGCAAAAGGTGTCTTCGACTCATGCTTTCCGCTTTGGCTGTCTCTCGGATTACACGGAGCTATCGCTGCTGGCAAAATGACTCACAGGTCCAGTATGCCTGTTTTAAAGGCGTTGTGGAGTGATTACGGGATTGCATTTTATGCTAATTTTGATTATTATTATTATTTGTAATCGGCGATGCAACCTCTACGTCATGTAAATTGTATGTTTTAATTCTTTTTCGTACCTTTTTTTAAGTCTTTGTTGCTTATTTTTTATCACGAGTGTTAGGTCAATTAAAAAGGTTAATTAAATTATTCCTCGTTTTGAAGCTGAGGATGGCAACGATTTCTAAAGCAATTTAAAGAGAAGTTTACGTTTTAAGACCTTTAATTTGAAAAATGCGTAAGATATTATTTTAATTTATTTAAAACTGTGAATTTTAAAATTTCAATAATGCAATCAATAAGATATTATGAGCCGTATTATTATGATCTAATTTTACGATTTTCATGCTGCGAATTGTTTTCACGTTAATTTTAAGATATAATAAGGTAAATGAGTTGTAAAGCATGAGTTGCCTACTTTAATTACTATGGTTATTATTTCCAGCGTTAATAGTGATATGGAATGTTGTCGAAAACAAGAACAATCGAAAATAGTTTGAAAGAGATCACTGAGCAGTAAAAAAAAAATTTAGTTCTCTCCGTACGCTCGAAGAGTAAACATCAAAGAAAAGTATTGAAATGACAGATCATTGGGAATTAAAAACAAGGGGAATTGGACGTTGAACAGGACTGAAGTATGTAGGTTGAATCATTTTAAAGCACAGATGAACAAGCTTAGGCTATACTCTGCTTTAACACATCTCAAATGTATGGGTTTAGACTATGGGATTTTAGTTGATATAAAATCTTACATAGCTTGATTTTACTTATCCCAAAGGTATTTCAAATTTTGCCGTGTTTAAGAAACACGCCTGTGTAGAGGTTACACTTTACAATACGGAAAATGACTGCGACCAGAATTTTATTTTACTTATCCCAAAGGGTCAGTAAAGTGATTTGAGGCCAAATATTACATAATTGGGTGTTAGAAATTTTGTTGCTGGGGGAAGATCGTGGTATCAAAATGTTAAAATGAAGTGTGACTGTGATAATGAAGTAAGAGCACTGAAATGTGATGAAAAACTTTTACACTTGTAAGGTTAGTTAACATTGCATTATGACCGCAGTAACCCATAAAATAAACTTAAGCATGCAAGATGAGATATGTGACCTAGCATAGGAACATTAATTACATAACTTACCCAGAATTAGAAAAGCCAGATGCAGAGTGATGACAATCTGTATCATATGGGACTTCAATTTTATTTCTTGTTTACAAGCGTTAATATTTTCTTGAAAAAATATCAGTGGAGCACAAATAAGAATTAGCCAGATTAATAAAACCACAGTTGCTGATGGATACACATTGTCCTAACCAGATCTATAAAAACTCTAAAAAAATGGCCTAACCCGTGACAAGAGTTAGATGGCCTTACTACTGTAGATACAAAACAATCCGTAAGCATCTTTTTCGAAAAAATGGTCCTGAGAACGCAAATCCGTGAAATATTTTTGAAGAATACCAGTTCTGCCGGAGACTATATTCATTTACTTGATAGTAAAACTTGTCAACGCAAACATTCATCCGATGAATCATAGGGTCGAAGAAATCGAACTTGAGCGAAACTATCATTCAGGTTTATCTCCCTCACAAGCAGAAAAAAATTATAGCAGCTATCTTCAATAATCAGGATTTTGAAAGAACCATAGTTGTCCAGCTCATCTATGTACATATATACGATATCTATACGATACGATATATCTATACGATATCTTCACGAAATTTCGCATGGTGTAAAAAATAGGAGAGAACAAACATCGTAGCATCATCACGGCGGCAGGAGAAGGAACAGGGCGAAGACGCCAGTCCTTCACCTTCGAACTCCAAGCGCAGAAAGGGACGAAGAACCGGTTTAGAAATCCCTTCAAAGGATGGCTTGATACGATGACGATTATGAACGATGTGGAAATACAGAGTGCAGGCTTGCCTGCACAGTGGGTTAATGTGCTTTCAACAAGGGATTTTAACCATCTAAATTGAAAGTTTATAATTAATTCCATGAGTTAATTTAACCTTTTATGTATGTTGTAAAATAAAACAATAAAATGACCACCTACCTTTGTTTAATCTTTATTATTATACCGATTCAAAAACTATATACAACCTTAAAATTGGATTTATTTTCTGCTTTTAAGTCTCACAATCTCCCGCGCAATTCATACCGTATCGAGTTTCATGCGTTCGCTTATTCGATTCGTAACAGAATCGCAGACTTACTTGTATTGTATATTTGGCAAGATTTAACATAGCGCATTATTTTAACAACTGCTTTTGCCAGTCGATTTCAATACCATCAAATTGAACTTCTGAGGAATTACAGCATTTATCTGAAAAAACTCTGAAATGCGGTGCAGCGCGGCAAGGTTTGTTCAAGATTCTTTCTGGACCGTATGTGGTTCCATTGACTCAGAAAAAATGACTGATGTTGGAAGTGGGAAATTTTGCGTTATCCGCAGTATAGCGAAAACTAATGCAATGCTTGGTTAGAATCGCCACAGTTTCTGGTCTCTGAGCTGAGCTATCATAAGAAGCCCTTCGTCAACAAAGCCGAAGAGAGTGATTAGCAACTTCCTTCGCCTCTAAGGACGATCTATAGAACAAAGATTCTAAATCTATTGTACTCCCGGTAGAAAGTCAGGGATAAGACTCGTACATACCTTATGCAATGACAAACCTAAATTTTGTGTAAAATAAACATTCACGTCAAATTCCTAAAAGGAGCGGAATGTTTTGAGCAAAGTGTGCTGCTAGAAAATTCTTACTATAGAGATCAGTATACAAATAAGAAAATGAAATGAGTCCAGTCCTAAACTACTCATGTTAGATCTTTGTGAGTATCCAGGTTTTCTGACCAGACTGTTAAGTTTTAAGATTTGAACATGTATAATCAAGCAAAAGAGTTAAACAAAAACTTAGCTAATTTAATAGTCCGGATGTAACTTACCAAGAATGTTGTTACTCTAAAGTGGGAATATTCTAATTCCATATACTGGAATTCAGAAGAACCCGGTGCAGTGATATTAATACTCGTAAGTCTGTTAATTCTGTTTCCTGGTAAGATAGATCCAATCTGTAAATAAAGTTTATCATTACCGCATTTATTACGTTTTTGTCAAGTACTATTAAATTGGAGATTTCAAAGCTAAGCTTGTAATCAGTTAAATTGCAAAGCTAATTTGATTAATAAGGATTTTTCTGAACACATTAGCATTCATTGGTAGAGGCTGTTTAATAATGAATAGCAGACTTTTATGAAATGTGATAAAATATGTTTACTATGATACATATCTTTAGAAAGCTTAGCTTTGAAATAATGAATAATTTGTGATCCTTTAAGAAAGAACATAAGTCACATTTTATAAACTAAGGATGGGGAGAATGTGTAATTTATTCCGATTGTTGCTTTCTAAGGTTTCACAAATTTCCACATTAGATTAATATCAAATTTTGGGAAAGTATACTTATCATATCACTTATCTATTAATCAGTTTTGATAAAAGTGAATAATTTATTTCCAGAACATAAGTTTTGCATTATCATACTGATAAGCGTTACTTTTTCTTTTATAAATTCAAAAACGAGTCCGTTTCATATTTCTTAAAGCTTCTTATATTAACATTTACAGAATCATCTTGTTGATATTCTGATAAATCTCTGAATAAATTTTATCTCTTGGAGTAAGCTGTCTTGGCATAAGATAACTAAATATAAATTTGTGGTTTGATTAAACTCCGTATCATTTCATTAGACCTATAAATTCATAGTACATTATTCAAATATTTAATATGGCTCGTTTATCGAAACAATAATCAGGCTAACACAATTTCGTATAGTATAATTAGCCAAAATTTAGCCAAAATTTCAGTGCCATATGAATGCAAACCTGCAAAAATGCAATTCCTCCGAATGCACTACATACATAAAATACATAAAATTATGTACGTAGTGCATTCGGGATTATCAAACCCTATTGCTGATAAGTCGTTTTTTCATACTTGCATTTTTATTAAAAGGTGCCATTAATATCCCAGGTTATTTATCTGATAACTTTCCCTAGCTAATTTTTTCAAACATTTTTATTTAAGGTTTCCTCTAAAAGTTATTAAAGCGTTATTTCTTGTTTTTCAAATCACTTATATTACATTTTACTTTTACACTACCTTGTTTTTCCCATTAACAACAGTCTATAGTGTCTACGTACAATGAGAAATGTAAAATACGGCGATCTAGATTCTATGGATGGAAGATTAAAAATTGAATGAATGTATAGAGTGTTTAATAAATGCGTAAAACCAAATCAAAGGAAAATGAGAAATATCTTTTGGTAGAACAGTGGTTGCTGTTAGCAAAAATGCATAATAAAAAAATATAGCTTATAAAATTGCAATAAGAGATCACAATAAAAATTTTAAAAAAGACATGTAAAACAAATTGAGGAACTGTACGACTTAATAAGCATTGCATTATAATGCTTAGTTATAACGCCTATGAAGAGAATTACATAAACATGAAATAATTTTAAATTTACAGTTATTAAGCTGCATATTTACGTGATTTTAAGTAAATTACAAGACAGATCACTTTCAAATTTTCAAACTGATTCCAGAGAACATATTATCAAGCATATTGTCATCATATGATCAAATAAAAAGTAAAATAACAGTTATATATTTGTGTATTGCGGAAACATTCTAAAGAAAGGATAATTATACGGATCACTTTTAAAATTTATCCTAAAACGCTGAAACTTTCTGTAAAGTTGTAGCATTCATTATTTTAATTAACCAAGTTATTTTTAGTTGAACTTTCCTATCGATATCTCAAAGTTTCAGTTGCTGCCCGAATTTATCGCGAGCGAGATATTTATGCAAATCGCATATATCTGATAGCAGTTTAAAAGGCAGGAGTTAACGAGGAGAAGAGACAGAGTCTTGGATTTATCGCCGTAAGGCTGTGCGCGCAAAGATTTCCTGTGTCTACTGAAAGTTTGCCTTCATAGGCAATTGCAATTACTAGTTCTTGCTAGTGAAATTCGCATTATTGCATTTCACTAAGAGTTAGGCTTCCCTCGCCGTCCTACTTAAGGTTAAACTTAGGTATTTGAATTGTTAACACACCTTATTTCATATTATTTTAGTTCAGCCCAAGTAGTGGCTTACTCTCAAGTTGGAGAGTTGTAACTATTTGAATTAAAGGGTCCTTTAAACCCTCCTTCTGACTTGTAGTTCTTCAACACTAAAGGACATAGCCTAGATTTGCTCGCTGTACTCCACATAGGGTTTCACAGCGTATGTTTAGCAAGAAGAAGTAAGAGATTGAAGGAGAAACCTTATAAAGTCATCTCGCTATATCGAATAAATTAAGTGCTTTTATTTTTATATCTCTTCCACTTCCCTGTTTAAAAAGCATGCGACGCGATTGCTGGTGTGGTGATCGGAAGTTGTTTTCTAGATCTTGAAGTTATCATGGCGCGAAATTGGTGTTATGAACAAATTGTTCTTGGTCTCCTCTTAGGTATATTAATGGCGACGCTTTCCAATAAAATGTGCTTGTGAAGGTAGCTGTTCTTGGCAGGTGCTGCTATGCCTAGTACAGAATTCACGAACTTCGGAGTCGTAGCTTGATCGTTAAACCGATCGTGTCAAAAACCGCTGTCTATAACGCGAGCAATTTAAGCACGAGCTCAGCGACCATATACGCTCGTCAAAAATTTATGTTTCGAATAGAAAAATGCATGAAATTCTTTCATCTAGAACCCAATAATTTGTATTATAGTGCAAGTAGAACCAAGCATCATTCATTATCCGGCTGGATGTCACATTTTAAGCAAGTGACATTTGATCCAAGAAACTTAGGTTCTTTGATCAGAAACAGATCCTAAGCAAAATTACCTTATTTGCAGGAATTTTTATATTCTAACCGTGTTAATTCGTTTTATTCAGACATTTCTGTATGGCCAAAATAAACAAAAAAATTCAAATTATATAAAACGATGAGGAGGGCAGACTAGGGTAATTGTAGCTATCTGGAGAACAACTCAACGCTCGCAAATTGAAAGAGTTGGAATTCTCAAACCTAGCGCAACGGAGCTCTTTTGGGCTAGTGGTGAAGTAATCGACTCGTAGTAAATGGACCCACGATCGAGTCCCGCTCATGCGATGCTACAACACTTCTCACTGGTGTCAATAGATGGCGTCACGAGCAAGCAACCGCCAAGGCTTCACGAACCACGTGATCGCTACATTGGTGTCCCGAAGTATTACAGACCCCTCCCTCCACTGAGGACAAATGACGAACTACGTCACACACTTCACCCCACAACTTAAAGGCGACACACATGTCAACAAAACGGGGTTTTTCAACTACTTCCTCATATCGCAGAGCAACTCAACGCTCGCAAATTTGAAAAAGCTGGAATTCTTGAACCTAGCGCAACGGAACTCTTTTGGGCTAGTGGTGAAGAATTCGACTCGTAGTAAATGGACCCACGATCGAGTCCCGTTCATGCGATGCCCAGCACTTCTCAGTGGTGCTAACACATGACGACACGAGCAAACAACTACCGAGGCTTTGCGAACCACGTGATTGCTACAGTATCAAAAGAAACATGCTTTGAGTGTTTTTAGAAAGGTCAGGAGCACTGACTAAGTACGTGTGCTCGATGGAAGTAGCTTTGAAAGTGATTAAATAATAGTTATTTATATTATAAACAAAACTGATCTACAAGAATTTTGCGCGAACTTCTCTAATATAAGAATATTTTGAGAAATTAAATACTAAAGCTCAAAGCAGGAAAGCAGAATAAAATTATAAATATGATACATCACTGCCCTTACTGTAGTAAACCGCATATTCGAAGAAAAGTACAATGGAATTACAGATATGTAATATTAATTCATTTAACCACATGGCATATTATTTGCGTAAGTTCTCTTTCCGACGATGCACATCATTTTGTATGAGACTTCACTTTAGAAAATGGATTTTTTTTTTGTGTGTGTGTGCGCGTTATATTGCAATGCTAACAACATTATGCATAAATAAACAGAAATGCCTTTTAATTTCCTTCAGCAAGAAACTAAATAAATTTTCTTACGTGCGATTCTAATATCGTGCATGAAAGCTCGAAAAGAACGATTGTATGCGTACTTACTTTTTGTAGGCCGTTCGATGTGACATACATAACATCAAATGAAACCACTGATCGGTATCCTTCTGCGTCAAATTCTATCAAACCAGTCAAACCCGGCGTTTGTAAGTTTACCTAAAATATTGAAAAAGAGATAAATTGTATCAAATTTCTCTGTTCAAATAAATACGAATTAAAATTGTGCAATGTTAATTGAAATCTAATAGTGTTTCTTTGAACAGGAATTAGTTTAAATCATTCTACTTGTGCAGCAACTTTCTTGCTCATAATGTGGAAAATTTCTCATTCCACACATTAAAAATACTATAAAGATTTCCAAACAATAATTTTTAAACAAATAAGATAGCAGTTCTTTGCAATTTTTTAGTGTGTTTTATACTGTAATTGTCTCGAATTACTTGTCAACACGACAGGCAAATATGGATTTGTTCTTTTTACAGGATTTCGTAGCTCCACGATTCTTTGCTCAGTGAGATCTGCCGTTAGTGAAATTATACTGAATTCTCTATTTGCGATCTTAAATAATTGTGAATACTTTTGAAAAGTGCGGACTTTTTTCTTATTATTTGACAAGTTTTAATTATGAAGAACTTAGAGTTGATCAAAGATTTTGTATTGCCTTAGAGATGAATAATTTTATATTTGCAGCATATATTAGGAAAGAGTTATAAGACACAATAAAGAATGCCAGTTTCTGCAATCTTCGATGACATGTAAAATACGAAAATTAACTTTGAATTTACTTATATTATATAATCTGAAAAGTAGCAATAATTCTGTATGCCAATCAACATAAGGCTAAATGAAGAGAAATCCCTAGAAAGCATTTAAAACTTTTTTTGAGAATATAAAATAAAAGAAAGCACGATGGCAGTTAATGGTGATCTCCCATGATCAGTTTTACTTCTTGAAAATACATAAAACAATATTCTGCAATAGAATCTTATGTTTCATGTACGCCATTTACTCCGAAACGGATTTGAAAGCGCTACATCATCCGTCAGTTTTTAGGATAAGTCAGTTTTTAGGATAATTTTTTTAGGATTTTGCGGAAAAATGGCATTGTTAAGTACAAAAGGCACTAATACTGAAGTAAAATGTATTTATCATAAAACAGGTACAAATCCTTTATTTTAGTTAGAACAAACATTCTAGTAGTTATATAAGACTCAATCAAATAAAATTCGAAATTTTGGCAATGTATCAAGTAAAATATGTAGCACGTATTTCAAGAAAAATATGAAGTTTTAACAGTTTGAGAGAAACTTTCAAATCGTAATTAGGTACGATTATTATTAGAACCGTATTTGTTTTCAGTAATACTTGTACTATTAAATTATTACGTTATCAGCAAAATTGCGTTTGCACAATTACTTGGAATTATAACTGCAAGTTGTTACTGCATATTTTAGGCTAATCGACTTTTGGGACTTTTAATAAACTTCGTCAAGCTATCATATTGATTTCGATTAGCATTAAAACCAGATTATGTGATATATAAATACGTAACATCGCAATTTACTATTCAGTTGATGAAATGATAGCAGAAAAAAGTATAGAAGTATTCCAAGTGTCTACTTACGCTTTTCATAAAATTAATGAGACTTGTTCCATCGATTCCTTTATTCATTGAATTGCAAGAAACAGGTGGGATGCTGGTAATGTTTTTCGCCTGATTCATTTGCTCCAGAGCATCGGATAAAAGAAGAACGCTGTCATAAATCAATGCTGCTTCTGTCTGACATGACAAAATGTGAAAATGGAAACAAAATATTTTTGATAAGGGTTAACAGTATTAAATTGTGTAGTACAAACACAATGTGTTATAAAATAGCGTTAAGAACCACAGGATACAAAAAAAGTAAAAAATAATTGTTCTCAATCATAATAAATATCCAAAATATTTTTAAAAATTCATTCAGTTAATTCAGACTTGTTATTTCTCAAGCATCTAAACTATAACATCTAAACATCTATACACTCTTTTGCAAAAAAATCGAAGCACCAAGAAGGACTTTTGCGATCATGACGAAATTTGGTATGCAAAAACATCTTGGTCGAACATGCAAATGATCAAAGTTTCGAGGCAAATGAACAAGAATTGCGATCATAGCGCGCATTTGTAGTGCGCAAGTCGCAAAGTATAAAACCAGTAATAGAGGCGGAAAATTTATCTTTTTTTGTTGCTGCCATTGTAGTTCCGTAAAGAAGCAACTAAAGATGCCATTACTACGATATCGAAGACTTTACAGACAACTAAACGATTTCGAACGTGGTCGCATTGTAGGGTTGCGTGAAGGTGGGCGGTGATACCGAGCAATAGGCCGCCACCTGCAGCGTACAGACACTGCTGTGCAAAGATGTTGGTAGCAATGGAAATTGTAAGAAGGAAATTGTTGACGAAATGAAGGCTCTGGAAGGCCAAGCAGCACAAATGCGAGGTAAGATAGGATGACTGTTCGCTAGACCCGAACCGCCCCAACGGTATCATTGTTGACTAATAAACGCATTAAAGCCAAGTCTATACCTCCCGTGGTACCGTTCGTCCACCATCTCACGACGCTTGTTTGAGGCGGGGTTACGCTCGCAGAGGCCTTTAAGACGTTTGTCTTTGACCCCATAAAATCGGCGGAGTCGTCTGGAGTGGTGTCGCAGCCGATCATCATGGCTGCCCTCAGACTGGCATCGTATAGTGTTCAGCGATGAATTCCGCTTCACTCTTGAAGCAGATGATCACCGTGTTCGTGTCTCGAGAGGACAGGGCCAGCGGTCCCAATCAGCCTTTGATTTACAAAGGCATACAGCCATAACCTTTGGTGTGGGGCCGCTATTTCTTATGACAGCAGGTCATCTTTAGTCATCCTCCGTACATCTTTAACAGCTCAACAATGTGTTGATACCATTCTGCGGCCGGTTGCATTACCCTTCATGGCACGTCACCCTGGGGCCATTTTCCAACAAGATAATGCCAGGACACATACCGCTCGCATATTTTTGACTGTCTCCGTGTGGTTGATACTCTTCCTTGGCCACCAGAGCCACTAGACCTTTCACCAATCGAGCATGTCTGGGACATGATAGGCCGCAAAATTCGGGCACAACAAAATATCTAGATATGGAGAGACAACTAATGAATGCCTGGCAGAATGTGTCGCAGGATGACATTAGGAACCTCTAGCACTCCTTGCCTCGACGAATTCAATCATGTATTGCCGCCAGGGGCGGTTCGACCAACTACTAATCTGAACACTCAGTGGGTGATTGGGAGCCGTGAACAGGTACTATGATCTTGATTTCTTAATCATTTTATTATCTGTCTATGAGCTATACACATATTCAATTTCATCAAAAACAACCACTTTCTTCATGGTGCTTCGATTTTTTTGAAAAAGAGTGTATTTAAAGAAATTTAGCCTTTTATAGCTCTTAAACTTTCATAGCTCTTTAATTCTTCTGCTATCAGGGAAAAGTTATTTAAATAGCGTAATTCTGAAGTAAGTTTACCGCCAGTTCTACATATTACGAACTTTTCGTTCTTGAATAGGAAAAAGATAACAATAAAGATAATAATAGAAAATTTTTCGATATAAGGTAAGCATAAAATGAAAAATTTTCTAAGCTCTTATTAAAACATCTTATGTGGTCAGAATTGTCCTTATTTGAAAACCTACGTTGTTTGACATGTTTTTAACAATGTATTATGATCGGTTGTTCAAGAGATATTATTTCGCGTATTCTTTTAGATCACCCTGCATAAATTGTTTAGATTTCAAGTTTGTTAACTTGTTTAGATTTCCAGTCTATTAACTTGTTTAGATTTCCGTTTATTAACTTCTTTAGATACCCAGTTTATTTTCAAATAAATATACAACGAAGATTCTTCTAAGCAAATAGCATATATTTTTTCTTTAATTCAATAAAATTTATATTTATAAGAAAAAATCTGAGGATTCCTTTAATTTTTTGACAACTTGTTTAGATTTCTACTCTATTAACTTGTTTAGATTTCCAGTTTATTTCTTGTTTAGATTTCCAGTTTATTTCTCGTTTAGATTTCCATTTATTAACTTCTTTACATACCTAGTTAATTTTCAAATAAATAAACAACGAACATTCTTCTAAGCAAATAGCATATATTCTTTCTTTAATTCAATAAAATTTATATTTATAATAGAAGAATCTGAGGATTCTTTTAATTTTTCCTATAATTCGACTTTAAATTTTTTCTCTTGTCATATGACACTCACGCGTTTTTTATCTTAATTAAAAATAAGGAGATGCTCCTTACATCCAAGAATTTCATTGGCATTTCTGAGACTGAACTAAACCAAGATTAGAAGTTTCGGTAGAGTCTTTTAACAATAGAAATTTCGATTTTGTAATATAAGATGCATTTCAGATACATGTTAACTGCATTACTCAACAGATTCAAGATCTTAACTTGCAATATGCATAATGTGTATTAAATTTCTTATTCGGCCTCTTTTTCACATTCCTTTGATTGCAGACGTATAATTATTTCCAATTACAAAAATGCTTTAAAGATGCAAAGATTCATGTTTTTAAATTTTAACAAAGTCAGTTTCGAAAAATTATTAGATTTAACTTTTCATGCATTGTACCGGTACCTATAGTTGTTGGATTTCATGCTAATAACACAATTATATTGTTACTATATTGCCCTTACTTTCACTTCTTCTTTTATCAACTCCTACCAGAATGCAATTTACTTAATATATTTAAACGCAGACTTCTTGAATTCGAGAGACAGCATTTGGCAGCTATCGCTGACCAATCACTCTGTTAGATCAACCTGTTACAGAATTGCAACACTGACTTTAGCTTTGTTACCCACAACTGCTTCGTAAAAATACTGAGGTCTGAGAGAAAGCTTACTCCTGTGTCATTTTAAATTTAATATTTTAATTTATCTTAAACATTTATTCAAAAATTTTCGGAAACGTTGGATATTAAGCTGTTAAGTTTTGCGTTACCGTTTGGGTGCCGTGTTAAAAAAAGCATATGTTTTGGTCACTCTAATTAGAAACTAGGTTGGGATAATAAGTCATTTGACAGTCTTTTACAGGTACAAGTGTTTACAGGGACACTAGTATGGAACCGTACATTGGAAAAGTTTATACTGGTTTTAAAACATGAAGCACAAAATGTTTCATTCCCATACAGCAAAAACTGATTGTGATGTTTAATTTTAAAGTTTGGGACCAAATTCAAGACTCGTATACAAACTAAAAGGGGAAATGTTTGCGTTTGTAATCAGCTAAAAGTAAAATATAGATTTAGAAAAAGATTTCTGATGTTAGCAGATTAAATGACGATATAAGCAGAATGAGTTAATTAATGTTATCAGCATAAGTGTTATGCAGACTATCAAGAAAGGCGAAAAGTATTCACCAATCGAACCTTTTTTCAGAAAGTAGATCTTATTCGCAGAATCTTATATAATTAGAAAAATTAATATTAGCTGAAAATTAAAAGTACGTCTAATTTAATGATTTTTTGTATGATTACTAGATCTATAGCTATATTTAGTAAATTTAAACTAAATATAACTATTGGGGCTGAAGGGAAGAAAAGTTAGATTTTGTAATTTTTATAAAAGTTGATCTTTTTAAATTTAATGACAAGAATGTTTGCATCATTTGAAACTTTTTTGTTACTGTAATAATCTACGTTCAACGACTGCGAAAATAAAGGTCGCATGAGGATTTTCATAACTAATGAAATGCCTAAATGAATATATGAATCTTGGGTACGAATTACTTTTATTCCGACCAAGATCTAAATTTGTGTAACGTCAAATTTCTGAAATAATGCATATCTTTTATATTTCAGTATATCAGGATAAAAATCGGATTTGGATCCATTGAGTAACAAAGTAAATATCCAGTTCAAATACTTGATAAAAGAAACTCCTCTCAGTTCTAGTCCAAGCACTCGGACTCCAAAAAATCGTAAATGAGTGAAAAGATTTTTTAGAAAATGTATTTAATCATTTGTCTTATTTCTTAAATTTAAATCATGCCACTTATTGAGTTCTTTTAGGAAATTTAGATCTTACTGCAAATAATGTGTGACCTTGAGTGTTTTGAGGGGCTCATGGCTTCTTTGTGACAGTCTGTGATTCACTTCCAACATTATATTCTGAAAATCTGGCATCTCATCTTGTACTAATCTGAAACTGGTAATGTTCGCTTTCGTGTGCTGGAAGTCCTCCATGTCAATAGTATGCAAATCCTGAAAGTAAATTAAAAATTGATACATATTAATGCCATTGTTACATATACATTTTTTATCCTAACTTAATATATGATTTGAAATACTACAAGCATTATGCCCAAAATAGTCGCATATAGGCACCTCCACCCCAGCGAAAGACTATAGTTAAATATAATGAACGCTTTTTGCAATTTTAGACAAACGATATTCAATACTGATGTTTAATTATGCTTTAAAAAATACCAATCTCATTCAGAAATTATTGTTGTACAGTAGTAGTCACTAGGAAAGGGTCCACTGTAGCTGCGTTTTGCTGTTTATTCATTTCAAACCCTAAAGCACTTTGGGGAATTTGCAAAGGTTTGGAGAAATTTTATTGGAACTAGAGTCTAAGAAGTTTGTCCTTATGACTGAGTCGTCTATGCTAGTCTAAGAGAGCAACACTTAAGAATCATCAGTTTCGGTAATATAGATTTATTAATGAATATAACTTATACCATGCAATTTCATGGACTGCAAAGTTTCAAGAGCAGGAATACTGGTGAATATTTCAAACATCAGTAAGGTACATTAATAAAACACTGACATTAGAATTAACAATCAACAGACCATAAGGAGTCTAGAATAAACTGATTGACAGCTAATGAGCACTTTAATCAATCAGCTACCAGGCTTCTTGCAAATCCACTCAAAGGTAGAAAATCTCGGGTAAAGAAAATCTTCGAAATTAGAGAGGAAAAGCCTCTTTACTGGAAAATAATATGAGCTTCTCACTTCAGAGAGTCGGTTGTGGGAAGCTAAATTCCCACCTCCTTCTTTTGGAGATATGCTCCAAAATGTTCGATTGACTGTACAGTCTTCCTCTTGTATGAATCAGCAAAGTTCTTACAACTCTGAGATTTTTTTCCACAGGTCTGGAACTGACAGTTATTCAGAAAAATCTGATAGAAATGTGTAGATAATAGGGAATGTGTAGATAATGGATAATAGGGCTGATATCAAAAGCAACGATATAAGTAAATTTGGTTATAGAATGTGTGTGCCAAAATGATGCATGTAAATATTACAATCCGCTGTTGAATAAGTTCTGCTGTCGTAAATTTTCATTCCCTGGGTATATTTCAAGCGGTATGCATCGTTACATGAACAAGTTCTACGACATGCATTTTATCTATGGGCTGTGAAAGAAAAAAGAACAACTGCTGAAAGGAGGCACTCGGGAATCAAACTCTGTATCTCCTTTGATTATTTACTCTATTTATTCCTCTTCTTCACAGATAAAGTGCATATTAATCAGCTTGGTGTCCGTGTACCGATGCATACCGCTCGAAATTCGCATGGGGAATGACTATTTAAGGCATCATAAAGCTTTTACCTACAGGTTAACAGCAGCCACCTGTACAACACCAAGGTGTCATTTGGGACACATATTTCATCACAAATCTTCTTATTTTGGTCCTCTCTACCTCCTTTTTCAATGTATGTCAGCTAAGAATTCTGTGTTAATTTAAGTGTTTTTGATGATTTAAGTAATCAATTATTTAAGTATTTTATTTGTATTTGCATTTGGTTTTTTTAAGTTCGAAATTGTGAAGAGCGTAATGAATATATATATTTGGAAAGTGTGTACTTCTTAAAA
>KK121841.1:241382-271999 GCA_000611955.2 Stegodyphus mimosarum
AATTAAGTCATTGTCTACAGTAGCACCTGCGAAAAACTGGAAACTAAACATTCGACCCCCCCTGCTAACAAGCGAAAAATATAAGAAACAACAAAAACTGCCCTTTCAAAGATTCAATTTACAACTTCCACCGAGGCCATAAACCAGGCGACATCACAGCGGGACGCCCGACAACAGTCTTCACTTTCAGCTTGGTAACAAAGACAAGAGAACCACGATATATTACTCAATGTTGCAACTGTCATCTTAAAAAGGCATTTCCCACAGATGTTACTTCCGTTAGAAGACGCTCCCCTCTCTGCGTTAAAATTGACCGTTGAAGGAAAAAATAATTGCTTAATGATTTTAAGTACACACTTTCCAAATATATATATTCATTACGCTCTTCACAATTTCGAACTTAAAAAAACCAAATGCAAATACAAATAAAATACTTAAATAATTGATTACTTAAATCATCAAAAACACTTAAATTAAAAGCACAGAATTCGCGACACAACACTCCTAACAAAAAAATCTGATGCAGACATCATATGACTTTCTTGTACGGAATATTATATTATATGCATTTCTTGCTGCATTTCAATTAAACGTATTTCTTCGAATTTCATTAGAGCTAGATTTCTCATTCAATTAATTCAGTTCTCAATTCGCGACAAGGCAAAAATACATAAAACCTCAAAATATCTTCATTAAATATTGAAAAATATAAAAACATAAAACACCGAATACAGTTCAAACAACTAAAAAACATTTTTTTGCAATTAAAAAATTAGAGTTTCTAGGCAAAACCAAGGAATTTGGCCGGCAGTCAAGAAGGCAGATTTTTTGATGCACAAAACTGAAAGTTTACTTTTGGTCCCACTCGGCAAAAATACACTGAAGGAGTAGAAATTGACTTAATCCACTACTCTGCTAAGATTCAAATGTAAACGAATATGGGTCCTATGGTAAAAAAATTAGGCTTAGCCGTGCTTAAACAAATTTCAAATAGTTCATAATTCTACAACTATTGCATGCAGATTAACTAAAGATGTGATGACCTTAACCGGAAGGCAAGAACAACACAATTCAATCATTTTTAAAGCAAAAAATGCACAATTTACCAACGTATAAGAATAAAAGTAAACTGAGCTCACGGAGCCGAGTAACAGAGTGGGTATATATATATATATATATTTACTTTTGGTGCGGCCGATTGCAACCAAAACGGAAGGTGCACAAACTATATGTTATAGCAGTCCTATATTTAAAATTTCAACGTTCTGAGGCTACTCGTGTTTGAGTTATGCGAGATACGTACATACGTAGGTACAGACATCACGAAAAATCTCTTCTGAATCCATTTTGAATCAATTTTATAATCAGTTTGGGGTAAAAGAGTCCTTTATTATTTTCGTTGAAATATGATGGCTGGAATTTTCCGTGATTGCAATACTTCCTTTACTTTGTACAAGGAAGTAAATATAGAGTAAAGTAGTTAATTTAATGATTTGTTAGGATAACCACTGGATAAATAAAAGTAATAAAAACTTACTTTGCTAGAATTCTTCCAGTTCTTATTAGAATTTTAATATGTTTACATAAATAAGTTGGGAAAAATTGAGGAAATGTTCTACTTTTCTCAAGAATTATCACGCTTTTCCTCTTTTCCAAGCTAAAAATATACTTTAAACAAAACCGAATAATGGTTTTAATCTTTTAAATCTCCAGTGAAAGATACGTATTAGTAAATGAAAGACTTAAAGGGACCACTGTCCCTTTAACTTTTCTGAAAGTTAAATGATTCTGAAAAACAGGAATTTAGAACCGAAATTCTGGAAAATAAACTGTACCTTCGTTCGAATTTAAGCTTGGGATCTTCAGCGTGCGGAACTAAATAACAATTTAATCTTTATAACATAAAGAGCACATAAAAGAAATGCTTACATTCTTTAGTTCTTTTTATTTCGAAGGCAACTAAGGAAGGTCTACCGACTTCCGTTTACCAGTCCTATCGGTGATGGATTATCAGAAACATTTTAGTTAGTACTCCAGTGTATAGAAGTTTTATGTGTTCTTACGGTATTATACGCATTGAGAACCATTATAAAGTATTAATTGATGCCTTCTATGCTAAAATTTGCTCATTTGGTGGTTGTGAAATTTCGCAATTTAGTTTATTTTCAATACTTGAGACGAATGAAAAAGTCGACCTCTTAAAGCCAGAATTAAAAATACTCACACTTTTAGCCACTGTGCATTGAGAAACGATGATGATGATACCTAATTGCAATGACAATAATCAAGTTAGTATCTTGTTGTTGTTGCTCATGCTGACTTGTCTGACAGAGTCAGCTCAAGCCCATGAGAAATCTCGTGTCAAGGAGCGCTAGATTACGCCTGTCGTTGGCAATAGCCTTGAGCACCTAACAGGTGACAGTACGATTTGGCTCAGTTCCGTCCCCCCAATTTTGATGGAGAGCACCCCGGGGGGGACGGATCCGGGGTTTCTCACCCGTCTCCCTTTCCACCAAGACACACGAGAGTGATTTTCGGCTCGCCGCATATTTAGAGTGCCGCCATGCCGTACCGATACTATACATTTACAAACATCCATGCCTTCTCTGGGATTCAAACCCGAGCCCTTCGGTACGGCAGTCAGCGACGCTAACCACTATACCGGTTGGGCGGCAATTAGTATGTAATGTAGTTTAACCTGGTATTAATTTTCCTTCATCAGGAAAACAAACATTACGAGGAAGTCAACTTGAACCCACAGTTGGAAACTACAAGGTATGTCAAATTGCATCCTTTTTTTTTCACCTTGTAAGAAAGCCTTAGCTCCTTAGAAGATATTTCCTTTCAATATATGTGGCATCCCTACAGCTGTATAAGGGCCGTGTAAGGAACCTTGAGGGACAAGTGTTTATTTCTTTAATGTAAGAAAACTCACAGGTGCAAACGAAAAACTTATGCAAAAACACGTGAGAAAAACAAATTCTGAAATCATGTCATTCCAAGGTTTGAAATGATGCCATATCTTCACTAGGAGTTGCTAAGTCTGTCATCCTGGCTTTCAACCATGTTTCTAAGAATTTTCTTTGCTGACGAGACAGTTAGAGTTAAGTAATTGCTGTTTGGTTAATCCAATCGGTTTTCGGCATTATACTCAGTGAGTTGTGAGTATCGAAAATCTGAAATATGACATAAAACAGCAAAGAGCAGAATATATGAAAACAGAATGAAATAAACATTTTTTACCCAATTTGCTTTCCTGCTTCCAAAATATTAAACTAAAGAAAAAAAATCAAATGCAAATGAAAGACGCCAGCGTAAAATCTAAAATTAGCCAAAACAGGAACCTTACTTTAGCGCATATTTTCAATAATACTCAAAACCAGTTTCGATAAGAATACAGATCCCTTTTCTTCAGGGGCGAAACATTCTGCATAATGGGATGAGTGATGATCGTATTTATAGCGAAGCAAAGCAAAAACCAACTTACCGCCATCTGGTGAAGAAAATAGCGCTAAAACGTGAAAAACTGATACTGCAGTTCTAAAAGCGTAGGGAAGCCTTGGATTGGAATTAATGCCATTAACTGAAGAAGATAATTTTTTGAGAATGTGAAAAGATTCAAGGAAATTAATTTACCAGCTGAAGTAGATTTATACATAATTTTTTGCAGAACCAAAATCAAAAATGCGTTTAATTTTTCAAACTATCGAATATTTGTTTATTTCTCCTTTTCGGACATAAGATTCATGTTCCTTGAAGCGAAATTTAACGCTCTTTTAGTTTGCCGATATATCTTAAATCACACTGACAGAGTGTATAATAAATTACGCAATAATGAAAGTCATTTGATAGGTGAGAAAATAAAAGGGCAAAAGTTTAAAGACGTATTCTCTGACTTAAGAAATTTAAAAGGTATCAAAAGTGTTCCATGACACCTTTTTTGAAACTTTTTTTAATCGCTCGGTACGTTTAGTAACAGCAACAAATGAACAATTGTAAATAGTTTAAGAATGCTATTAATATTTAATAGAAATCATTAATTCGGAATATCGCAGAAGTTAAACCAGACAATAAACCTGTACTAATAACTGAATATTGGGTAACATGTAAGTCACTGACCACTGGTGACAGTGACTTGCATCTGTGCGTAAAGACACTGAACTTAAATTCTCAAAATTCCTCTTATTGCTTTCACTTCTATCACACACAACCAATGGATACGCTTACATTTCGTGCATTCATTATTGCCATGTTTTCCTTTTCCTCAGAATTTTTTCATTAGGAGAATTTCTGTAAATCCGCAGCTGTAAGAAACACATGACGAGCATTGCTTCAATCTGTCAAATGCTAGTGAGCATTTTTTCAGTTTCATTAAAAGCAATAACGGAAAAATATCCAAAGTGAAATGTGGAATGTAACAATCAAATGCGAAATTTAATAAGAAAAAAATACTGAAAGTGAACATGAAACTGGTTCTCCAAGATATATTTCCGAGATATATTAGAGGGACATAGCTTGTAAGTTACATCTATCAGTACGCAAAATTTTAAAAAGCTAATTTGTTCTCTGCTATGCTTCACTAGCAATAATTTAGATATTATCATTAACATCGTAGTATCACTACGAGGCGATTTTAGGAAAACTTTCGTATTTATCGGATTTTTCCACAAATTTCGGATATTTTTTCTATTATTTATAAATTTCTACTTAGACGGTTCACTTTATGGTACGTTTATGTTAACGGGGCGTCTATTACCGCCAAACATAAATGTTGGAGAGAAATCTAACTAAATGGGGGCAACTCTAAAGACACGTAAAACTTCAAGAAAAAAAAAAGAACTTGCAATAATTAAAATTTATCATTATTTGTCATGTAATAAAATATACACAATGTTTAATGTGAGCAACGCCTTATTTGTGAAATTTTCTGACTTTTTAAATCGAAAACAAACCGATGTGTATCTAGAAAAAGCAATAATCGCCCTTCTGTTGTTCTCCAAAATGATGCGTTTTCGCTTTAAAATCATCAAAGAATAGCACAGTGGCACAATCTTCGTTTTGCACACATTAAATATTGCACAGCTATTCATAAATTGATACAAACAGCCTGCCGCATTTGCTGTTTTAGACCATAGTTGGCAGCTTGCCCCTCGTTAACAGAAAAGTACTGATTTTTTTCTCATTTATATAAATTTTATGCTGCTTTGCAATAGAATTTCTGTAAAAGTACATTGCAAAGTATTTCTGTCTCGAAAATCCTAATTAGAAAACTAAACTTTGAACTACTTTAAATTTGTTTGACTCCTGGATTGAATAGAAATTAAAAAAGTCCGAATACTCTTCTGGAAAGAGAGAGAGAAAAAAATTATGCTACAAATTTGTACAAAGTGGCATTCTGCTGCGAACCATTGTCGACAAATAACTGCGATGCCAAATGCTACTTTTATAAAAAAAGACATATTAACTAATGGAGAAATCTGTGTATCTTCAGTGAATGAAGCATAAAACCCTATCCAATCAAATTGTAAACTTTATTTAAAATAACTCTGTTAAACATAATTCAGAACTTGATTGATTCGTAAATACAAATTTCAGTTTAAAATGTGTAATATAACATTTACTTAGCTATATAAATCATCGACAGCGAACGTTTTCCGAAATTGTTGGTATATATCATGTCACAAAAGTTTCGTCAATTTTGGAGTACTTATTCCGTGAGTTTTGCTGCCCTCCCCTGATATTAAAATTACTGCTCTAATTAGCTACCTGATCAAGTGTTTCTTTCGTTTTTACATGTTATGCTTATGTTTTTCAAGTGTCATATTGAAACAATACATAATTTAATGAATGACATATCATTTAAGTAAGTTATAAGTATGCATCAAATAAAATGTTCTATTTACTCGTTTTAACAAATCAGACATCTATAAGGATGCTAAACTACAAATAATTTTCGTTGCCATTTTATGTTTTCAGAATTGAAGCTACTTAAGAAAATGTGACTATACAAACATTGCCATTTTTATAAGTGTATTTAAGCTTAAATCATATTTTTGTCTTTGGAATAGATATATTGTTTTGTCATTTAAAACATCTTACATAAAAAATAACCCAGAAAAACTTAAAGACAACTTCTTTTAAACCGTTCTAAATAAAAAAGATGTAAAAAGTAAAAACAAATAGATATACTTACAATTGGTATTGAAAACGCAATTTTTTTTAAGTTTTTTGCACACCGAAATGCAATTTTTTATGCTTTTTTAGACTTTTTTTGTACAGGAGAAACCTCGAAATTTAAGAAAGCAGACGTCCTCCGTTCTATTTCTTCTCTACGCCATTTCACATTTAAGTACCTCCATTTTATGTTCATTTCGCTATTTTTAGATCTTTTCTTAACAAAGTTGGACGGTTTTCCTTTCTTTTCTTTGCTGTCGAAGTTTAGTCATTTAAACTAAATGCATTGTCAGTAAACAAAGATTGTTATTCTAGCTGGTCTCCATTCGTGGAACAGCTTTTTTTAGCGAATGTTCAGACTAGTTTTTAGATGTGGATATAATTATTATTTTAAAAATATTAACAGCAACAAAAAAAAAAAGCATTTGGCCATTTTAAACCCGAATTTTATTACTAACACTTAATGTGCTTTTGCTTACTTTATTCTTCATGTATTTTTTTTTCATTTTATATGTCTTGAGTTTTCTTTCCATTGTTTTTTTACCATTTACGTTCTGTTTCTCAACACCTCATTTTGCATTTCACCCTTACTCTTTAAGTGCTATTGTTTATATATATATATAAATTATATGTTTTACTCCAGTTAATTTGTGCACAATGCAGGAACTCGTAACTTGTTATAGAAGAGACATGACCCTTTGCCGTTAAGGCTATGTTCCTAGGCAATCTGGTGTGTCCGAACACCGTTCACCCAATAAATGTATGGGTATTGTACAGGAACTCTACTGAGTTCCATAAAAATTTGCAAACATTTATCTGTACATTCAACATTTATCCAAATATAAAATTATAAGAAATAAGTAAAAAAAGTAAAAAATGCAAATAATAAATACAAAAATAAGTAAAAAAGTTTCCGAGATTAAGAAACTATTCCAAAATTAATGCAATAGAAACAAGTAGAAACAATACAGCGAGATGAGTATATGATTGCTTAACACACAAATCACACTGCATAAATTAGTATACAATTTGAATTATTGACGACAAGGATACAATTTCTGTCCTTCCTTTTGTTTTTCCTTTCTTTAGGATTGTTTAACATACAAATCACATTATATAAATTAGTATACAATTTGAATTATTGACGACAAGGATACAATTTCCATTCTTTCACTTATTTTTCATTCCTTTCAAATTTTTTTTAAACGATGCTTTCAAAATTTATATATAAATCTGAAATTAAATCTAAAATTTGGTAGATTATTCAAATTTGCTCATGATAAGGTCTTCAAACTTACCAGTCTAACTACGTCAATCTGTCAGAATGCTACCACTAGTTCCCAGATTTTGATTCCCAGATTCCAGATTTGACCACTAGTTCCCAGATTCCCATTTGAGTGGTTTTCCAGCATGATGATCCCCATAAAGAGACAACAGCGCAGAAGAAAATACGAAATAGTATTGCACTGTATTATACTTCGTCCATTGCTGATTTTGAGCCTCTGCCAACAAGAAAGGAACTGAATGACATGATCAAAAATCTCAATCTGAGTAAAGCCCCAGGTCCGCATGGGCTTGATAACGGCATTCTTAGAGCAATGCATAACACGTATCCGGCAATACTTTTCTCCTATTTACAGGCGTGCTGGAGAATTCGCCACTTTCCAGAGGGCACAAAAATAGCAGAAGTTGTCCTCTTAAAGGGAAATAAAGATGAGGCTGCCTCTTATAGGCCCATCTGCTTGCTCCCAGCCATGGGAAAAATCATCGAAAGAATAGTACTCCAAAGACTGAATTTTTCAATTCATGCTAATAAACTCATAATTACCAGGCAATATGGCTTTACAGCAGGAAAGTCAATGGATCGCGCACTGAATCACCTACGCAACACTGTACTTAGAAACAAACAGAATAAACTTCATACTATTGTCATCAGCATAGACATTCAAGATGCCTTCGATTCGTTGTGGTGGCATGATGTTTTGAAATGTCTCAAAGATATCAATTGCCCCAAAACTTTATTTGATTTGATCTACAGCTATCTGAGTGAAAGAAGAATTCAAGATACAACGGAACGGAGGCCTCCACATGCAAAAGGTGACGAAAGGTTGACCACAGGGCTCATGACTAGGTCCACTTCTGTGGAACCTGGTAGCAGACACCCCGCTCAACCTGTTTGATGGTGATGAAACATCAGAAATAATAGCGTATGCTGACGGCTTCTTTCTTATTTCAAATGGACACAGTCGTAAAAGTTACGAGGTAAATTCCTCAAAAGCGTTAGACAAAATAGTACGCTGGGCCAGTGAACATAAGCTCACAATTTCAAGAGCAAGAACAAAAGGAATGCTGATTAGCCCAGGAAAAGGCACGAGCGTACCCCGTGGGTAAACCTCCATGGCAAAAACATACAATTTGCGAGATATTTCCGGTGCTTGGGTATGATTATAGACGACAGATTTTCTGGCTCCCTCACATCAAGGATCTTAAAGAAAGGCTGCATAAACTTTTTAACACAATGCGGAGAACAGCTGCTCCTAGTTGGGGTGTCTCCTCGCAGATGCTCAAGGTATGGTATGCCACCGTCCCTGGGCGCACAGCACTTTATGGCATTTCCGTATGGGGAGTCAATATCACAATTAACACGCAACAAGCATTGAACTCGGGTCCTTGCAGAGGATTTCGTATCTCTTCAACAACTGCCTTAAATGTATTGGCAGGTCTTCCGCGCTTGCACTTCGTAGTACAGAGGGAGAGTGCTGTGGTGAGAGCAATCAGACTAAAACAAGACGTTTCAATTTGGAGTAAGACCTATGTTTCCTCGGACTACGAGAATCACATTGCCCACTCTCCTTGCCACCCTGCAGACTTCGATATAGAAACAAGTTGTAATCCTCCACGTGCAATACAATCCTCAGCCATCTATACTGATGGCTCCAAAAAAGACCTCGGGACTAGCAGTGATAGTGTGCAATGGAGGGTGACCTCATAATCCATTCCTGGGCTAAGAAGCTGCATTCCAGTAACTCAGTATTTCAGGCAGAACTGACAGCTCTAAAAGCAGCTCTGAACTTCACTGCTACCAATGAAAGGTATAAAGTAATTTATACAGATTCAATGTCAAGCTTGCAGGCCTTTCAGGGCGGCCGCAGTAGACATTCGATAGTCAGAGGCATGCAAAAACTATTAATTTCCATTCCTGCAAGTCTGAGGCCCAAGCTTCAATGGGTTCCAGCCCATACGGGGATTAAAGGAAATGAAGCAGTAGATGTGCTTGCGAAAGGCGCGGCTAATGAACCCCATGTGAGTAGCATTAGTGTGCCCCTTCTTCACTCATACCTGAAAAAAACTCTAAATTGTGAACTAATGATACAATGGCAAAACTACTGGAATTCGAGCACCACAGGCAGAAGATTGTACAATTTTCAACCAAAAGTGAACCAGAATCTAATTAGCAGCTCTTCGTACCTCCCATAGTATCTGACAGAACATGGCCCATATAAGTTCTATCTTCACAGAATGTATCTTCACAGCGACCAATGTATTTGTGGCAGTACTGGTGACTCAGAACACTATCTGTATGATCACCCGCACACAGTGAATTCACATTTAAAAAGACCAGCCGCAATCAATATGCCGGCATGGTTCAAGAACACAATTAAGAATAAATATGCGCTCAACCGCGACTGCACTATCATTGCTAAAAGCATTGCTGACAGCCTGGAGTAACTTTTTTCCTTGGACACCGTGCCGTCAGCAGCCCACTCTGTACATATATCCATTTACTTAATGTCTTTTTTTTATTCATGTTTAATACTACGACTCATTTAATGTATTTCACAATTTGTAATGTATTTGCTTGTTCATCTCTACAATTGTACCGGAGTCTATACCATATTCTTAATATATCTGTATACCTAACATGTAGCATAATAGTGAAAAAATGTTCCTCGTTTAGCGTGGCCAATTCCCGGAGGACACAGCACTTAGCTCTAAATGTAAACAATTCCCGAAGAACACAGTACTAAGCTCTTTATTTATTTATTCATTTTTAATTTCATTGACGAGATACAACAGGCTGAAAAGCACCTAACAAGTGGGCCAGCTGTTTCGTCAATGGCGGAAAGAAAGAAAGGTTATTTTGAAGCAGTATATGTAAACAATGTACAGTGCCTTCGCTGGAAATCAAATTCTAGACTTTTGAATACGCGTCGAGTATGCATCCAGTTACACCACGAAGGTATGCGAAAAAGAGGGAGAAAATACCGTATACATTTACAATCCAATCTACAAACACGTATGCTTTTAATTGTCAATTTCAATGCCTACTCGCTACCAAAACTCTGGGAGGGCAATGAAAAACATATTTAATGTGCAGGTAGCAAAGTGTAAGGTTACATTTGAGATACAGAAAAAGATTCGTCATAGATGGAAAAGATGAAGAGCTTAACAGAACTCAATGAAATTAGACGAAAAAATTTCTCAGTAAGTTTGAAAACTATCGGACGTTTACATGATCCTCTAGATTCCTTGAATCCATTTTGCATAACATCGCGAAGTTTATTGAAGAAGTATGAAAATACGGACTTAATTGAAGCGTGATGAAATGTTATCTCAAGAAATGCGTATAATTTGGAAAGACTGGAAATAAGAATTATTACTAATACAAAGTCTAGAAATATTAAGAATGCAGAAATTTAGAAATAATCTGCAAAAAGAAGAAACAGGAAATTATCAGTTACATTATCTCAAAGATACCAGTGAGAAAGCATTAGGTACAAACTCTAATTTTAATTTGAAATTCAGAATACTATACAGAAAAACGTTTTCTTTCTTACTAAGCTTAAAACTTACAAAAGCGCTAATAGAAGCCAGATTTGTTAAGACAGTTCTAGATTATTTGAAGGAGACAAATATTACACCATATTTTCGAACTGATTATATTGTAGAGACGTTAAGTATTTTTTTAAAGCAGGAAAGGTGTGAAAAACGAGCAATGCCTTCGCCGGGATTCGAACCACTGAGTTAAGAAAAAAAAGGAGTGGGAACAAAAGGTTAAAGTCAACTCAACGTTCCATCAAGGGAAAGTTTTACGTCTCACATTTACAGAAGTTTATCCCATTCAAATTCCATTTCTTTATCCCCATGACTTTCAAAGAGTGAAACTTCACCAAGATAGAGGATCAAATCACAGTTTGGAAAAAAAGAGCCCACTGCATTCTTTAAAAAAATGAAGATCCATACAGTTATTGCAATTACTGATACAGTTATTATTATACCTTTTCAACGTATTCCTGCGAAGTCCTCTAAGCTGAGATCAACTATGGACTACTGTGCCTTTGGTGTTTTGAAAAGAGCTCTATCTAAGTGCAAACCCATCATGATTTATGGACGGTGGAAAGTAGTCGAAGATATATGGAAATCAATATCTCTGGAGATTTATTGTGAAGCCTTTCTATCATGGAAATCATGATATTCTCTGTAATTCCCAGTCTAACTACAAAACGTTTCTTGTTAACTTGTAGGAAATTCATTGCTCAATGTTATGTGTGCAATACAATTTACGCCGATAATGCCAAAACGTTCAAAGGAGGACAGAAAGTTATTTAGAAGTTATGGAATATGATCTCAGAATCGAAAGATACAAGAATGTTTTGGCAAGCAAGAAATCTCTCTGAAGTTCATAACTGAAAGACTGCTTGATAGATTGGCTTTTGGAAGCGATTTGTGAATTCTATTAAGTCGTGCCTGAAATTGATTTTAGGTGGAGCATCCTTGTATTCTAAAAATTAGAAAACATGCTCACAGAAGTAGAAGCAATGGTGAATTCTGTACCGCTTGCCTATCTGTACGGAGACTATACTGATTCTGGCCTTCTTACACCAGCACATTTTTAGTAGGGAGCCGATCGTTTACGTTACTAACGGAAAAGCTTAACATAACATGAACGAAGAAACAGCTGACCAGATGACAATCGTATCTTTTGGAACTGAGATCTACTGACACGACGATAAGGCACCTAGATTATTTTGAAGAAATTAGGGAATATTTTGCAACTTCATAAAGATGGTGTCGTGATGGAAAAGTGCGTAGTTGTACCATAAAACTGAGCAAAGGATTGTTACTAGAAGAACCACGTAGTATCTTTATCCACTTGAACTACAGTTGGGAAGGAATATGCCTCGCCCTTCCAGGAGGAGGATGTCATGAACAGGAACTGAAGCTACCCAGGTAGAAAGGAGCGGCAATGGAGACGCTCTGACACTAGTTTCTGTGTTTCGATTCAGATTTCATATGAAAAGAGCTGAGTAAAGCTGATAATTGTATGCCATGCTATAAGCACTCAGTGACACCTCTATATATGATGAAATGTGTAATATGCATTATAACATTATGTTATTCTTTGACTAAGTATTATAATGTGTAGAAAATGCTATCAAAGTCAGATTTATTTGAGCTGAAGTTATTCTTGAATTCTGGAGAAATATGAAGACATAAGATTTACGGCCAGAGCAGCAAAAGACACGTAAGCAGTTTCAAATAATTTATTTGAATCTGAATAACAGAGAATTAGTTAAGAATAATAGAATTCCAGTTGTTTATCAGCTGAACTACTAAGTCGCTGTTATTCATAGTTAAATTCTCAAATAATTTTTTATCAAATAATTGGGATAAAATTAGCCTTAAGTTTCAAGATTTTTATTATGTATTTAATTAATTCCCCTAAAAATACGCTTAAAAACTGCATTCTTAACTTTGTTTCTCATTAAAAACGAATTTCTCTTTAATTAAAAACTTTTCTTATTAAGTAAAATATATTACCCTTTTTTCTTCTTATTATTATTTGATAATTTCGAGAAATTGGAGATTCAGTTAGAAGAGCTTTTAGGATGCAGTTAGATTACGTTAGGATAAGTTATTTGACTAAGTTTATCTGTCTAAATTACTGACCCCATGAATATTTTAGCCATAGTATGCCCTGCAAGGTAAAGCATACTAGAGCTAAAAGTAGAGTACCTTCATGGGAAAATTTCCAAATGAAATTGGCTTGTATTCATGTTGCACATCTGAAAAGTGAAAACACCTTTAGCCTTCACGCTCGATCCAGTTCAGATCCTATTAGCTGGTACTGGAACTGGTTCGAATTACACATGTCAGTTTGTCTTATCCACTTTGTCATTGGTGGGGTGATTCGAATTAAGATTCAAGAAAATGTAGCATTTGTCTAACTTAGTCCACATACAAGTTGACTTAAAAAAACTAATGTATATAATCGCTCCTTACTTGTGTAAATAAGATTTCTTACACACAATCATGGACCCTGCCTTTCATATTTGCGATTCTGCAAGGAAATGCATTGTACCTCTTGTATTACTAAATATATTTATCTACTCATTAAATTGGTAGTAAGATGCTTATACTATACTTTTTTGAATTACTAGTGCTCTAACCACTTCAAAATGCTAAAATATTCCATTATCTGTTTTTGCTTAAAAAAATCATAACTTGGTTATTTCGAAAATTCGACAATTGCCAACAGTAATACATCATTCCTTTTCTTCTTGCACTATCTGCCAAGAATTTTATACGTATTTTCTATCAATTTATCTTTACAAGTTTTTCGAAGTATCTCAAAATATAAATGAAAATCCGATAAGCAAGTAAGTACTTACCAAGCTAACTATGAGGTATTTTTGATCTTCTGTCATCATTCCGACTTGTTGAGCCTAAAAGAAAATAAAATCTGAAACGTTGTATAAAGTTTACTCACTGTTTATATTTTAGTCATAACTATTCATAGTAACTCATAGTAATTCTGCATTCAGAATATTAGTCAGGCGTATCCAAATAAAGAGCTTATACAGGTTCCATGTTTTTATCTGCAAAATAATTCAAGTTACATAAGTTTTTATAGTTAATTTCTTTAGTTTGTCGACCTAAAGTCCCTTTAGTTTGTCATTTTCTTTAGTTTGTCGTATTTAGTATTTTATTTTTTAACTGTTCAACCAACATTTCTAAAATCTTTTTTCCATTCGGTGACAAATTAATAACTTCTCTTCTTTATTAATGAGTGATGAACGCCAAATACGAGAGCTTTCTTAACTCATGGGTCCGCTGGACATCTGCCCGAGGGCACCACAAGCATAGGAGCTCCATGCTAATCCGTTTAAATTTAATTTACACTTCATTTATGAGTGGTTGTGGAAAGAGCCACAGGGCACTGGCTTGCTCGGGGGCCGTAATGCACTAAAGATGGCACTGACAAAGATCCAAAATATTATCACTTGCCTGATACGATGTTGAAATTCATATATTATTTGATAGTCTGTATTCGAAAAGACGTGGGCACTACAAGATTTCTAAAAGCCCCTTGTGATATGTGCCTACCTCCAAAAAATTCCGTATCCTCCTTAGGATACAATATTGGGCTGACGCACTTTTGTAATACATCCCACTAGGGTTTGACTGGATTGATATTTGGAGAATTTGAAAGCAATCGCGTATGTAACAGCAGTTGTTCTCAAAGAGCCAGTATGTTACGACATGATATATATCCTATTGAAAGAAGGTATCAGAGTAATTACATTAGAAGGTAGAAAACAAAATAAATTGCGATAACTTATGTTACTTTAAAGATCACTAGCAAAGGCAGGTTTTTTTGGGGGGGAGGCTGCTTATGGCTGATAACAGAGTCAGCACAGCATTTCTTCAGTTGAACAACCAACAAGAGTATTTTTCAAATAGATTTTCACAATGAAATTTTTCAATAGGAAATGAAATTTATCATACCAGATGGCTTCCATGCTATCATTGAAGGTCGAGCTACCATTCAAGGTCGAATATTCGTATGATTACTGTAAGACATTCTGATAACGAATCGAATTCAGAATAAGCTCTCAAGATAGTACACATTGGTAAGGTGTTTCAGCCTCAAAATTAAATGTCATTCATAACATGACATATTACTTACATCTTCGTTATAAAAATTACTGGCGAGTCAACCACAGTGTACCTTCTATTGTATCTTACCAGATGAGATAGCATCGCTCATCTCTGTGTTAATTTCAATTATTTCTCTCTGTTAATCTCAATTATTTTTTCAGTGTGCTAACCTTAGTTGATCATAAGCATTTCATATCCCTTGTCATTAGGATGTTCTCATTGCCTTTTGTCAAACTTACTTGAATCCTTTCAGTTAGAACACAGATAACTATGATTAACAGACCACAGAAATAAATTTATTTATGCTATTTCAAGAAACTATCAAACCGTTCATTACTTACTTCTATTTGAATACGATGAGCTAATTCATAATGAGTTGAATCTGTGATGCATCTATTAAAATAACAGAAAAAGTTTACTGTATTTCTCCAAGTATAAGAAGCTTCCATATATAAGACACATCTTGATTTGCGGACCCAAAAAATTGAAAAAACAAAGAATTATTTGGTTGACAGACTGGTTTTTATTGTCTTGCTGGATTACATTTTAATAGAAAATATTATTATATAAAGTTGTTGAAAGCAACTCTTGTTCAGCATACAACTCGTCATCACTGTCTAGCTAGACTTCATCTGTGCCTGTTCACGAATTACTGTGTTTATATATTGCTTCACCCTCAGTTCCACCTGAGGAACTGCAAGTGCCACATTCTTTAAATGATTTGACGATAATTTCAACCTTGATATTATCTCAGGATTGCTTCACCCAGGTATAAACTTTCCTATATTTGGTTTCTTCACTCTTCCTAGAGGTGTCAAATTGTCCGCAGAAGACATAATCATCCATTCGTTCTATTCTTTTCTCATGGCAGCTTTGAAGGATTTGTTAATGCTAATACCAAAGACGTTGAAGCTAATATGTCAAGCTTCTAGGTATGACAACAAGTTTTGTTAGTTGGCTAGCAGCAATGCCTTTTGCTTTTTCTATTATGAGAGCCCTAAACTAATGAATGACCAACACAGTAGGTTTGCGTAAGAGTCTGTAAGGTTTTAGTTAAACTAACCAAGTTTTATTTTAATTTAAATCTTTCTATCTCTTCTCTGTTTCAACTTCCCGTCAGAAGAAGCGCGCGTTTTCAGCTTATGCTAATTTTGAAGTACAGCCAAGTACTATTTAAACCAGAGGTAGAAACCTCTCAGTGTGAGAGAGCTTTAGTCTCAGATCACGGTCAGTCTGCTCGACGTTCGTCTGACCAGCTAGCAGCTAAAATTATAAGCCATAGTGCTTACTACGTGATTGCATATTGAAATAAATTGAAGTGCGCTAGTATTAGTACTTCTTGCTACGCACCAGTTAGTCAGAGGGCAAACTCCGCGATTTGCTCTGAGAAGCAAAGTTGAATTACATTTCTACTTTAGGTTTAAGTTCGACCCAAGTGTGGTCTTTTACTTTCTGTATCCCTCCCGAGTTGGGAAGTGTGTAAATAATAGTGATTTAATAAAAGATGATTTCAAATCCCTTTCAAGTGCAGTTATTCGCCAATACAGTATCTACACCAGAACATAGCGTATTTTCCGCTCCCTGTTCCAGTTCAGGACTTGAGAAGAAGAACCCTTGTAAGAACTTCATCATGTTTTCAAAGAACACGCACAGAATACTCAGTTCTGATAAGTCTAGGTGGTCTTCTACTCCAAATTTTCGTAAAACGTGTCTTAATCCTATCCTGAATTCAGCCTTGTCATGAATATGGATGATCACTTCTCCGGTAATGACTTCTTTTGTGTCTGAATATCAGCATGGGCGGCAGCTCGCTTCCATTATTACAACAAGCTAGAACAACTGCATAACGGCTCTTGTCATATCTACATATAATAAACTGTAACATGTCTTCACAGTTACAGTTTTCACCTAAATACGCAGGGTAAAACACGTATGAACACGCACTCCGCGTGTGCGTCATCGACAATCTATCAGCCTCGAGTTTGTTCTCCTCAGCTACGGCGAACGAAACGCCATCAACAGCCTTTCTAAATCGCAGATCGTTGCCTTCAATACCGACATACAATTACACAGGATTTTTACCAGATAGTTCAATTTTATACGCTTTGGCCACTCGTGGTAATTAAGTCAATTAGGGTGCAATCACACCGCTCAACCCGAATGCGAAAATAGAGAAAAGGAAATGTCAAGAAGATAAGTTCATCAATTCTAATGCGAATGCACTAGCGAAGTAAAGCACTACGGTTTTACATAATTTCTAAGTAAGCAGTTCGTACGAATTGAAATAATTCTTGCATTTCAGCTTGTATTCCATATTATGATTTAACTTAAAATTAATGTTGGCGGCTGTGCTACCGTTTCACACAAGACGCACTCAGTTTTTAGACACGCAATTTTTAAAGAAAAAGTGAGTCTTATGCATGAGAAAATACGGTAAATATTGAGTACCACATATTCGTAAAGAATGAAAAATAATTCAAACATTACTTACTGCTTTGAGAGCGGTATATAAGTTCTTCCTGGAGACATCAAGTACGATGTGATAATTTAGTTTTTTATTTAACTTTACTGCTCGTTTGATCTGCCAGAATGTGTCACGAAAACTGGAGGTACGATTGAATTGGTACATTCTGATCTTCCATTTTGGGTCTTTATTTTCCGATTTTTCCGTTTCGACATCCAAATGTTCTTTCAGTGCTTTTTCGCCTTCTATGAGAAATTCCTTCATTCGGACGATTGCTAAAACACAAAACAAACCTTTACATTAATATTGCAAATGAACTATGAAAAAACGTTTCTTCCCATGCCTATGTACAAAGGTAAAATGGGAAGTTTTAAGACTGCCACTATTTCTCTTTTCCAATATTAGGTATGGAAATCCTGTATGGAATATTTTGGAGTTTAAATATTGGTGAAAATGCAGTCAGACAGCCGTGTTTGACTATGCAGTCAGTCGACATAGCAGCTAATACGCTTTGTCCTCACAGTTACTTGTCTGGCAAAGATATGACTGCATTTTTGATAAACTCTTGGGAATATCGATAATTAAACCCTCGAAACCTTGAAGCATGCATATTAGTTACGAAATATTTAGCCATGCTTCAGCATTTCATTGATAAGGGCACATCAAGGTGGTACACCTTGAGCAAGCCTAATCGATCAAATGCGTCCTGGCATTGAGCTTGCGGTATTAAGTTTGCACGATCGTGGGCAAAGAATAAACTGTATCCTTAAAAATCGTTCACATAGCGTTATGAGTAGGAACAGACAGGAGTTTTCTCAAAAAAAAAAGATTTTGATCCAGGGTAATATCGAGCTATATGCTGCTGTTACGAGATTGATATCATTGAAATTGCTCCGATATTCTGCATATAGCCTAAACTTTTGATCTGTGAGTTCTAGATATTCTCAGCATTAAAAAGGAATTTATACGGGAAGATATTTTCGAGATAGCGAAATGAAAAATTCTACGCCCATAGTGCTAAAGAAAATATCACAAAATAAGCTATTTAATGTCTTTGGATAGTTTATAGAACGCCGTCAAATACTGAATTCAACGTGAAAGACTCGAATTAAAAAAAAAGAAGGCAATAAATGTTTGTAGAATCATCTGATTCTGAATAACAGAATTAGTTTATCTTGTCACTTTATGTATAGACAGGCATTCCAAATATTTTTGTACATATCTTTGAGCTTCTCAGTCGCCCAGTTTAGGCGATATCATGTATACTTACTACGCGTTCTTGCACTCAAACAAAAATTATGACTATCTAAATAGAGGAATTTTAAAATTTTAAAATTAATAATTAGTGTTAATTAACTGGAAAAACAAATTATAGAATTTTAAGAATTATCTTACTGTATAGGTAAAAATATTTAATTTTTTTTATATATTATTGCCGCTATCACCATTTGCATTAACTCCTAAGTTAAAAATAGTCTACTCTTAGAGAGGATTCGAAACTAGGTTATCATTTCCATCCTTTGAGATACATATTCTAGCAGTCGAGATAACATACATAATGATTAATTACTACAAAGCAATATCCTGGCTCGATAAGTAAATGTTTTCGAGGATTTTTAGAGCAGTAATTCTGACGCTTCGTCTATATCATATTTCGTAGATTTTAAAAAACAGTTTAAAGTGATGAAACCAACCTTGTTTATGTATTATATATATATATATGAGTAAATGTTTAGTATGAGAGTTGATTAATGTAAGTTAGAATTTAGATACTTTAATTTACTTCAATCCTGTAGCTATAGCGCAGGACTGGGCAAAAAAATTTTTGTACTTAATTTTTGGGCCTATTACTATAAGAAAAATAAAGAATGTATAAAAGATTAAATTAGCAACGTAAATTTCCCTTCTGAATTCTAAAAATAATAACCTGTCAATGCACTCCATCATTTCTAGATTAATCCATGTCATATGACTCTTGCATAATTCTAATGATGTAAATGGAACTAAAATTCAAGCAAACAATAATAATTTTACAGAAGTATTAACTTCCAATCAAAATGCACTGAACCAAAACTAACTCAGTCTGAATTATGATTTCACTCTGAACGTAATGCAATTGCTCGCTACTCGTCGGCGTAGTTGGACTGCTGTCTGCCGCTTTCTTCTTGCTGAAATGTTATCAAAAATGTAAACTTCTTGAAATAGGCACAAATAATGTGCCAAGTTGTTTGTGGCAGCAATATGTTTACTGAAAATAAAATGAAGATTTAATCTGCCTCGATTGCCAAATTTCTTATTCAGTGTGGATCGGCATCTCAGCCTTCTACGACATCAAAATTCCTGCTGTTCATTACTTCTAAACTTGTTTTTATTATTTCAAATTTACTTTTCGTTCAATTACTGGATTTACTTTTTTATTTCATTATCAATCAGGAACAGATTAGATATTTTGTTAGTTAATTAAAATTAATAACATCCTTTAAAAAACTTTAATTGCCTTTTAATTTAAACTAAATTAATTTGTTTATGTACCTATTTTTGAATTATTTATAAATTTGTTTTTGTTATCCTCCAGATCTATTTCAGAAACCCGGCTTTACTGAAAATTTTCAGCAGCTGCATATGCAATCATATTTTTTATTATATTGTAGGGTTTATATTTATTTTAACTAACATTTATTTTAAGTTCATAGTCCTTTCCTTTTTAGCCTTCATTTTTCCCCTAGAAATGCCCGTGCCAGAGTATGTAAATTACAGTAGCACGCGCAGTTTATTCAAATTTAGCGGAAGCTAGTTGAGTTAAATAGTAGATGAAACGAGCGTGAAAAAGTCTTGCTTTGAAGCTACGCTGGAGAGATTGCTCGGTAGAATTTAGATCAGCGCGTGTCGGCCTTTGTGCCTAGCTTTGCAGAAGTGCTAGACCTTCAACTGTTAAATCAGTAATCTTGCTGAATATCAGCGATAATTAAAAACGCGGTTAGTTAAGATCTCAGAGCCTCGTCGGTAGTGTTTGACATTTGTTCATCTAGTTTCTTATTTTCAGTTTTACCTTGCTTTTAGTTCAACCGCCGAGTTGGCGCAGTTTGTGAGCGTCGAGGAGACGCAGTTGTAATTTTAAAAGTACAATAAAAGGGTTTCAACCCCTTCGCACGTTTTTGTGACTCACTATCCCAGTGACTGACAAGTTGGGCCAGAGAGATCTTACAATATTATTATGTTATTTTATTGAGTTATTTTTGTTTCAGTTTTGATTTGTGTTTTTTCCATTAAATAGCTGGCTACCAATTCTGATTTAATTATAATCTCTTTATTATACATATAAAGCACCATATATATCGCCATGTCATATACATATAAGTCATAGATTTTCCGAGTGGCGACACACTGTATGTGGAGTATATATATATATTTGTACAATAGAACTCCAACTATCCGAACCATTTGGGACCGGACTTCATTCGATATCTAGATTTTTTCCGAAGAAATCTACGTATACTTTAATTAATTACTATATGTTGAAATGGGAGAAAAAAACTACTTTTATAGAAAAAGAGGTTTTAATTAATTAAAACGAAAAGGCAACACTTTTGCGTACATGTTATATAGCGTATAGTACTTACAAATGCTGACAGTCATTGCTTGCTGAACATCTCGGTTAAAGTAAGCTGTTTGACTGTCTTCATCCGTTTTCAGACAGCCAAGTCGCACATGCGCTTGACAATGAGGAATTGCTTGTGGTCACACTCGGGCTGACGCTCCATCCACTTCAATGCACTTTTGAGGCCGGCAAACGCTTCACTAGCTGATGCGTTATTTGTATATTTGACTATAGAGATCTTCTGCTCTACACATTTTGTATTTGTTTATTTAATCAAATGAAAGGTTTTGAAGCTGTTTCTGCATTTATTTGGATTTGTAGGAAATGGGACAAAATATTCTTCGTATCTTCATATTTCAACCCGTAGGGATTGGTCTACTGAAAATGCAAACTGGTTTGCGGTTTATTGAAGTTTTAAATTCAGTAAACTTGTGTCATTATCAGTTCAGAAACAGGCTAATCTACTTGCCTATCCCAAACGTAATGGTGCTCCGAGAGATGTAAATTCTTTATTATTTGCATCATTTTATTTTATTTTTGTAGAAACCGGAATCAGTGTCCAGGCTGAATCTCGACATGTCTGTGAAAAGCACAGTTTTTCAATGAAGTCTGTTCCAAGGCGCATGTTGTCTGCACCATGCCAAACCCGCTATCGTGCGTACTGCAGCGAGCGGGACGCTAACAGCTTGTCTTCTGGCATATATCCCTATCTCAAGAAGACTTCGGGCAACTGTAGACCGTAAAACTTAGGTTCCAGTCGTAGCGTACTGATCAGGTGAGAGCTGTGAAGCTGTAGCAATCCTGTGTCCCCGAGCTAAAAGTGTCAAATAACGATCCTCATTCGTCGCTGTGGATCATGATCGACCTTTTCCTGGTATTCTCGATATGCATCCAGTGTCTTGAAATTATTTCTACAAATTGCAGATTAAACTGAGCGTTATATTGAGCTCTGTAGCCATCTGGGCTTGTAACTGGCCTGTCTAGAATTTGCAACAATTTTCCATCTGATTCTGTTATTCATACGTTCGTGGCTACCTATTTTACCACACTGTTAAAAATTTGGTTCAAAGTTTCACCAAACTATGGTGCTGAAAAAGTTGCAACCAAAAGATGGTAAAACACTGAACCATTATTTGGTGCTTTGGCTGAACCTTTATTTGGTAATAGGTTGAACCATTATTTGTTAATAGGTTGAACCATTATTTGTTAATAGGTTGAACCATTATTTGTTAATAGGTTGAACCATTATTTGTTAATAGGTTTAACCAAGAATTGGCAGTATGTTAAAGCAAGAATGGGGAATGTTGAACCATAAATTAGAAATGCGTTAAATGGGCTATATTACAATATGGATTGAGAATACCTTAAACCCTTAATTATAATTATGTTTACCGTTAACTGTAAATTATAGGAAGTTATTTGAGAGTTCAGTCATAAAATTTTCTATTATCCATTTTTCTGGTATTTTTTTATTCAATTACTGCTATGGCACCCTTCTCCTGGTACTTTTTTTAATTCATTACTGCTGTGGCTAAGATATTTAGAAATTTCTTATGCAAATCAGCATATCTATAGCAATAATTATTGAAAATTTGGCTAGAACAGCAGATTTACTTGCATAAGATTGATTCAGTTTTGAGAGAATGAAAGTATAAAATATATATCATTAAAATACACATTTGCAATATATTAGCATGTATATAAAAATATATTTTTACAAAATTAAATGCCTTACACACCAATAGGAATAAGTTAAAATGTAACTGCTCATTGCAAGAGCTGAATTTTAAAAATTCATGTTTGATATGCCTTCACTTGTAAATTAAATTGCATTAGCTTTGAGATTCAAGGTCTCTAGTATTTAAATTTACAACAGAAATTGCTTTCTCATAACAAAATTGATATTATACATTGTGTGTAATGTGTAATTAACAGCTATTCAACTAATTACTATTATACTATATAAAGAAAAATTATTCCATGCATAATTCTTATTTTCATTCACATGCCATGACACTTACCTTTAAAATTTGGAGACCAGAAGTGTTTGCTAGAATCTGTAAGGTTTCCCATGTCCCCTCCTCACACAAAAACAAGTTTTACTTTATGGTAATTTTTTATTTACAATATGTTAAAATATATTATGAAGCATGATAAATTATAATACTTATGTACCTATACAATAAAGAAAATTTTCCAAAGCTATTAATATTGTTCAATAAATTCAAAAGTAAATTCCATTTTTCTGCAGATTAAACATATCTCTTGGTAGCATGTTATATAGAAACGTAAACATTTCATGTAAAATAAGTCAGAGGAAAAACATAACTTAAGATGGCAAAGCTTTAATGAAGAACACATTTAAATCCACATAGACAAATTTTCTGCAACTGCTACGTAAGAAAAGTAATTCATTAAGAAATATTTTATGCTGAATTTTGCACAGACATACATGTAAGCATAATTTAATAAATTATATCACTTATATTCTGTTTAAGAAATTTAAAATGAAACTACTCATAAAACCTGTCGAATGATTACGTATATTTTATAAATATTTTAATCATTATTTTTCAGAATTTAATAACAAGTACTTCTGAATAATTAGCATACATTATTATGCTTATATAGAAACAGGACATACATCAATAACATTCTTCTAACTTGAAAACTTTAATTGTATGAAATAAATAAGATAAATGTACTTGTAAAGCATGCATGGGGGGATATTTACCATTACTTATAATATTGACAAAAAGCATTTTGCAGTTTCATATCCTGGAGTATTTAAACCAATAAATCTCAGAAAACACAAGTGTATGTAGTAGTCATTTTAATACATTTGTGAAAATTTCAATAGGATATTTAACAATATCATGAAACCCAAATTTAGAATTTTTTATTTAACAATTTAATGGTTGTCTCATATACTTAAACAGTTCTTGCAGTTCATAATCATTAGAAGAGAGACGCAAAGAATGCATGGTACTCAACATTAGATCAGTGATTTTTCACACTGTTGGTTGTATCGGAAATGCAACGGGTGGTAATTTGTGGGCACAGTGGTCTGACAAGCACATTATATCAAGCTCAGCGACGGTGTACCTCATAACGCACCATTTGGTGACTGCACTCTTTTGCCAGGATGAATTTCATAAGCTTGTTCTAATGTTCCAATTGAGATAAGTCACAACACATTCTGATCTTGCATGGATGTCGAGGTAGTCTTGGGGAGTACAGGGTCAGGCCTTCACAACCAGTGATTGAAAGAAGACAACATCTTTTAGATACTGTTTGTAGCTCTATTTCAACATCATTGGGAACCTAAAAAAAGAAGCGTTAATACACAGCTACATAACATCATGCATTATCTAAACTATTAATTTTATATTTATTTTTTCTTTCATAATTCTCACCCTCGTATCATGACTGATGTTACTATTAGTATTACTAGGTTATACTGACTGATGTTTCTGTGTTTTAGTATATAAGTTACAACAAATATATACTATCATTGCAATATATACTAAAAATAACATAAAGCATCCATAATATATTAAATTTAATTAATAAAAACTTAAATATTCATTTTGATTGGTTTATTTGGATGCAGCAAGCCACTCGATTGCTATCTGACTAGGGTATGTACATTGGGTTGCATTCATGTTACACATGGAGGAAGCCAAACATGCAGGCAGTGCGTTTGCATGGATTCAAACCTGGGTCGAAATGCCAGTGTTAAACAGTATCAACCATATCATTACTGGTAGTAAAATGTTAGTTTTACTTTTAGTTTCTAATAAAAAGTATAGAAGAAACAAAAACACAATAAAAAAGGAAGATGCATTAAAAACAATTTTTGTCAAATACCAGGGCTAAATATCAAATATATGGCTGGCCGAACATCAATACTTTGAGATATTGAGGATTTTATTTTTTAAAAAAGGAGGTATTAAGACTATCCCCGAACCCAGCAAAGAAGCACAAAAATGTACTGATGAGGCATTGCATCATGCCGCCAAAAAATATTTATGTTGAAATGTGTTGCTGCTGGTAGAGCATACATTCCACCGGTATTTAAAAAAATCTAATATATAATGTATATTAATATGCCTACACATCTAAAGGTATATTTAGTAAAAAATACACAATTATAAGAATTATAAAACATTAAGCATTAAAAAAATACAAAACATTAAGAAAATTAGCTGGATTACATTATTATACCAGCACCAAAGTGTTTATTTTACTATTATAAACCTACCAATATTACCCAAATATATTTATGTGGCAATTTAGTTGTGCCCATAGCAACCCCAAATGGCTTTCCAGACATTTCACCAGTACGACGGCAGATTATGATCCCTTCTATGGGAATTTCTGTGTTTCAGTATAGCGGTGAATAGCATATTGCAGTTTTCATCGGCGAAATCTCAGACTTAACTTCCTACACACATACAGTGCAATAAGACTTGTTTAAAGGCATCATGTGCCTTTTTTTTTTTTTGTGTGTCATTTTATGATTTTGATGCCATGGTTGTTCAAAATGCTAAGTTTCTGGAATTCTCTGCTGCTTCCTTCAGTGAAAGCAGATCGCTGTGTACGTGAAAAGAAGAGTGGAAAAAACCCAAAAAGACTGCATGTCTTATATGGAAAAAGAAAAGAAATTATGAAAGCAGCATTTTTGAACTAGAAATAAGGATATCCAAACAAATATCTCTCTCCAGTCAGCAATCAATTTGTGACTTTTTAATGGGGATGAATAATCAGAAAATACCAAAAGGTTTTTGAAAATTATATGTAATATATGACATTACATTTAAAAATAAGAATAATACAAGTTAGTAAAGGTAAAAATAGAGAAGCTAGATTTTGGAAAATTTTTCTTATGTAAAGCACGGGTTCTCAAGTTTTTTCTTACATAAACCCCTTTTAAAAGAACTTTAGAAAAACGTTTTCTTCATCGAACCCCTTACATTTTTCTCTGTAATGCAGCATAATCAAAATACAAATAATTGCAAATAAATAACAGCAAACTAAAATTTTGAACAAAAATTTTAAAAAAATGGTTTATTGGATTTATTTTTTTTAAATCTTTATTTTTAATTTTACAAATATAAACAAGTTGCCAGAAACAAAATAACGGATTTTAACTGCACAAAACTTCAATTTTAATTACACCGAAGTATGAATAATTAATGTGATCTGTGCATTCATGTAATTCTTTTAGCATTTGGCATAAAATTGCTCAATTCTCAAATCACTTCCATTACAAATATTCAACCTGTTTCTTTCTTCCCATAGTAAATTGCTGACTTGACTCAAATCTACTTATACTAGGTTAGAAGAGGGAAAAGGCAATGTTGGTTTGGTAACAACTTTTATTTTGGGATATTATTCTTGTATGACATTTAAAATCTGAAATAAAGCATATACGTACCTGCACTTCTGGAATCAATAGGAATCTTGACTATGCTGATTAATTGCCACTGCAAATTCGGCTGTCAATGTCCAGATCTTCATCGACTCCCTATAAAATTTCCATGCCCACCTTGGGGCCACTTGCCCGCCTGGAGGCGATTGGGATCCCTTGATACAATGATATGATTGCAAAAAGCACTGTTAGCTAAGAAAGTGGAAATTTTCAGAAACACAACTTTTTGTAGTAATATATTTTGAAAATATAACAGCTTAAAAACTGAATATTTTGAATATTTCAGCAATTTGAAATAATTAAAAAGAAAACTGGAGCAATTACATGTACAGTTACTGATACAAATCAGAGACTTATACTCTGAGAATTTAAACTGAAAATTTACTTTACCTTTATTACTGTCATCTTGAAAGAATATTAATATTTACATCAAAATAACTATAAAATATACATTTAATTTAAATTTATCAAACGTTTTTATTGTATTCATGTATAAGCACTTAAAAGTTACCTAAAATAATTACAAAAAAGGTAAAGTACAAATAGTCCTCTGCATATTATTTGAATTAAAAAAAATGGATGTCTTCGAAACAAAATGTTATTTTGGATGACTTCACAAGTAAAATTAAGCAAAAAGTTTAAATTATTCAAATAAAAAATAAGGTTTAGATTATATAAACCAAAAATCAACTTGCAAAAATATTCAAGGAAATTCCACAGCATCAGTTTTGCACAATTATCTTCATTTATTTCCTATATAACAGGCTCTTTTCTCACATACACTAATGTAATGCTTTCTAAATGACGTTAACCGTATTTGGCAATATTTGTTACCCTTAACAATAAATTATACTGCACAGTTAAAAAAATAGTACTTAAATTAAATCTTTGTGTTATGCTCTCCAATTATAAAAGAAGTTAATGCATCTATGAATTATTGATATCAAATAAAAAATAAACAATGTCAATTACTCTAATATTCTGCCATATTTACCACTAACGAAATGACATATGAAGAAATAACACTTAGCTCATATTCTAACTGGTTAGAAATAATCAATTATATTTTTAAACAATCAAACTTCGTTTTGCAGATTTAAACACAAATAAATACAATTTCAATAGCACATCTTAACTACTTCAGAAAAAAAAAGTCTCTTATTTGCTATTATTTTAAATGCCTGATATTAATTAAATTCTTAATGCAAAGTTATTTCTTAAAATCAGAAACCATAGTCAAAATTCATTTACGTTCCACCTCAAACTACAAAACATGATTTTGCAGGATTATAAGAGGGGTTAAGAGATAATTATTTTTGTCATTTCGGCTATTAAAAATACTACCAGTTTGGCAAAATCTTTCTTGATCTTGAGAAATTCAACAAATTAACAATGTATCTGTAAAAGCACAAATTAAGATACATTTTGAATGATAAGTAAAACAGAAATTTACTCCCAGTTTGGCAGAGAAAATGTACAGAATTTCTTAAATTCCAACATTTGTGGCAGTTTGATGCTAAGCTGAATGAGTACCTAGAACAAAATCTATAAATTGTTGGCATTTTTGTAGTAGCTTGGTGAGCAATCATAACAGTATGCATAATAAACACAACTGTTCAAGTTCAATATATATTATTATATGAAATATTGAAAAACAAAATTTTTAAATACCAAGTTTGGCCAAATAAGGATGCTTTCGAACAGAATATTTAAAAACATGGCTAAATAACAATAATTCAATGCATCTTTATCAAAAAATTCTTCTCGTAAAAAGGAAAGTTTAGATAATATTTCAAAATGGTTTTAATCAAACAATAAGATTTAATAAACAAAAATTTTCACAAAGCAATAAAAAAACTTGCTACTTCAACAAAATATTCCAAATACAGTTTTATCATGTCAATCAATAACTTTCAATTTTGCTGGGATCCCTAGGGAAAGTTTTCATAATCAACATACTCTTTGAAATCATCAGCACATTTTTACAGAGATAAAAAAACTTGGATATTAAGCGTAGTTAATAACAGTAAGCTGACCATAATCTGAAATTTTTAGCACTTTCAATGATGATTGACACTGTACCAAGATTTTCATCTAGAGAAAAATTAAACCATAAATTTAGTTTTAAACAACAAGACTTAAATTTTCATGTCAAAAAAGTTTTTTTAACGTTTTAGATGAATTATGTGCTTCTTATTTCTCAAGTTCACAAACAGCGTAAGAACTATTATATTCCAATACTGATGCTGACAGAACATTCTATGTTTGTATTGTAGTATTCTATTTTCTACAGAATGACTATAACGTATTTTATAGCAATACATATTACGTAATATATGCAGAACTACACATTATGTTATAACAATGTTTTTACTAAGAATGTTCGGGAATCTCTTTTTAGACTTCTATTCAGCTACGTTCTATACAGTAGTAATAACCAAATGGTGAAAGTAGGCTTCAGCACTAACGCCACTCATTCCAACAAAATCATTAAAAAGTTACTGCGAATGCATTTTAACACCATTTTGTATCTTACATTTCATTAATACATAAATCAAAAAGGAAACAAACCAAAAATATACGTACCTTGTAATTATCGAATACACAACCGACTATCCGTTAACAGATTCAAACAGCCGCCATTAAACTTTCTAAAGATGGAATCACGGGAAGACCAGGCATGCGCTGAATGCTTCGGTTTGATTGGCTGCAAAGTATTCCTTAAAAATAGTGAAACGTTTACCTAGTTGGATCGTTTCACCAAATATCAGTGAAACGTAAAATCAAGTGAACCATGTTTTGGTACTATCTTTGATTTTGAACCATTAAATGGTGTAACGTTGGACTAAAATTTTTTACAGTGCAGATACCTTAAGATATTTTTCTCCCTCTTTTCTGAATGCCTTCGTGGTTAGCGCACTCGGCGCGTAGTCGAAAGGTTCAGGTTCGAGTCCGGTGAAGGCATTACATATTTCTTCACTTTCCTTCTTCAAAAAAATAATCCTAATGACTCTACAACCTTATAAAATTTACCCAACTCTTGCGAAAAAAACGGCAAATATTGTGAAAGAGTACAAGCACACAAATCGCCGAAAACCTTCTTGCGCTTTTACCTCCTTCACTATCACATAACCGCAAACATGCGAGTGTACGCTTACACATTCGACTCTGAATATTTGCATAAGTCTTCGGCAGCATAATTAGTACCTTTGATTCAATACTTTCATAAAATGGACATAATTTGCAAATTCTCTTGATTTTGCACAGAGTGCACGCGTCTGTATATGATATATATATATATATATATGTATATACATATGCTTTAAATTTATATATATATATAATTATTATTGTTATAGAATAATTAGGACAAAAATTAAAAAAAATACTTGCGCTTAAGCAACTTAGAATGAAAAATTTATTCATTTTACAAAATAAAAAATTTTTTACGAGACAAAGATTATATTATCTTATCCTAGAAAATAAAAAAATATTGTAAAAGGGAAATGTTTTGCAAACAAATAAAGAATGTATCATTTTAATCCTTAGAAATAAACATCATTTTTTTTTTTATTTTTAAAAGAAATTCTTAAGCACAAAAATTAATCTGTCAATTAATTATCAATTGCTTAATGCTCGATTTAGACTCATCAGACTGTAATTAATTAAAACATTAATAAGAATCAATGAGTTCTGAACACATTTGCGTCCTTTCCGACCATCTGATTAAAAAATTAAATTAATATATAAACATTTTTTACAATATACAAAACCCCATTCTCAAATAGTCAAAAATATACCCCAACGTCAAAAAGAAAATAAGTTTCAAATGTACAAAAAGACACAAAAAGAAAAACATTTTTAAAAACGAAATTATTGAATGAAAAATCTAGATATAAAATCTCGTCAAATTTACAATAAATCTAAAAAACACAAAAAGCCAAAATATGAAGAAGACTCACTACCAAGTTAATGCTTTTCCAAAAAAAGCATTTTCTACCCTA
>KK121841.1:276697-295191 GCA_000611955.2 Stegodyphus mimosarum
TTTCCCAAAACGAATTTTAAAACTGATTTAAAATGGATTCAGAAAAGAATTTTTTGTGGCGTCTAAACGTAAGTACGTATGTATGTATCTCCCGTAACTGAAAAAAGAGTAGCCTCAGAATGTTGAAGGTTTGTATACAGGACTGCTATAGCATGTAGTTGTGCCCCTCCCTTTTCGGTAGCAATCGGCCGCACCAAAAGTACATTGTGGTCATAAAGAAACTTTGCCAACATCTGCACTTCTAGCGTCCGTTCCGGTTAACCGATTGAAATGAGACTGAAAATATAGTTCGTCGGTGGTATGGGCTCGAGATTCTGTGAATGGCAACACAGGGGCGCTCACGGTTACGGTTATAGTTACAGAAACTCGAAAATGTCGAACAGCAACGCCAACGTTTTCCCGTTTCAAAATGTTCAGCGCATATGAAAACCCTAAATAGCTTTGGAATGGTAATAATATGTCCAAAAACTGGCGTGTTATGCATATACAAAAAAGAGTTCTGAAAACTGGCGAACGAAACACGATTTGGGCGCACGCAGAAAATTTGCATATGGCAGAGACAACACACCAATCACTGATGACAACACACAGCGGACAAAAGAATACCTTTATTTAGATCAAACATTTTCCACATGGGTGCCATCAGAGGCAAGTATGCATTGCATCGGGAGACGGTGGACGATACCGCTGAACGCAACATGGCATCAGGAAGGTTTAATATCTCACGTCGTATAGAATCCTTTAAATCCGACAAAGTTTGCGGATTGCACAGGTAAACTCTAGATCTGAGATATCCCCAAAACCAGAAATTCATGGGCGTGAGATCGGGTGATCGCGGATGCCACGGAAAGGATAATGGTGTGAGATGATGCGATTACCAAAATGCTGCTCCAGGATCCTTTAACAAACCATGACAAGATGTGAAGGCTCACCATCTTGCATCCAAACGATGTCATTGAGTGCATTTTGTCTACGCAATTCCGGTAGTAGCGATTCTCCCATTTTGATAACACAGTTTTATCAATTCACGACGAACTTTCCCAGGAAGAGTAATTTCGTCGCCATATGCGAGTTCTCTAATGACGACTTCGCGTACCCTCCTGGCATTTTATTGGTTTCTTAGGATGAATGTCTGGCAATTGGCGTTCAATAATTGGTATATTGCCTCTCTAACAAATTTTCTGCGTGCTCCCAGATCGTGTTTCGCTGGCCGGTTTTCAGAAGTCTTTTTTGCGTATGAATAACAAGTCCGTTTTTGGACATATCGATACCGTTTCAACGTTATTTAGGGTTTTCGCATGCGCTGAACATTTTGTGACCAGAAAACGTTGGCGTTGCCATTCGATATTTTCGAATTTCTGTAACTATAACAGTAACCGCGAGCGCCACTGCTTTGCCATTCACAGAATCTCAAGCGCATATCTCCGAATAACTATATTTGCAATCTCATCTCAACCGGTTAACTGGAACGGACGCTAGAAGTGCAGATGTTGGCAAAGTGTTTTTATGACCACCCTGTATATATATATATATATATATATGCCCACGCTGTTACTCAGCTCATTGAGCTCAGGTTTTTTATTGTTATATGTTGGTAAATTGGGCCTTTTTTGCTTAAAAATGATTGAATTATGTTGTTCTTATCTTCTGGTTAAGGTTTTTATGCCTTTAGGTAACTTCCACGCAATAGTTGTAGAATTATCAACAATTTAAAAGTTTTTTAAGAGCGGCTAATCCTAATTTTCTTACCATAGAAGCCATATTTGTTTGCATTTGAAAGTTGGCAGAATAGTGGATTTGTGGCCAATCTAGAGAAACTAAACTTGGCATTAACAAAGTTAACGTCTTCTTTTATTATTGCGAATTAAATCATGCTTAATCCATTCTGAAATTATCATTTAAGTCATTAAATTATCCCATATATTGACTCAGCATAGCATCCAAAACAAATTAAGTCAGTTTCTAAGCCTTCGATGTCTTTTTGCCTAGTGAAATGAAAAGTAAGCTTTCTGTTTTGTGCATCGAAAAATCTGCCTTCTTGCCCACTGGCCGAATTGCTTGCTTTTGCGTAGAAAATCTAATTTTAATTGCCAAAATTTTTCTTTAAATTATTTTAACTGCATTTATGTTTTATATTTTTCAATTTTTATGAAAATATTTTGAATTTTTATGTATTTTTGCCTTGCAGCGAAGTGAGAACTGAATTAATGGAATGAGAAATATATCTCTAGTGGAATTCGAAGAAATAAGTTTAAATAAACAGGAAAGCAACATTTGCAGGAAACATTTGCAAACATTTGCAGGAAGAAATGCGTATAATTTGATATTCCGTGCAAGGAAGTCATGTGGTTTACACACCAGACTTTTTTCTTTCTGCATTTTCCAAACATATATTAATTTAGAAGCTTTATGCAATTTAGAAGCTTTATTTAGAAGCATATGTTAATTTAGAAGCTTTTTTTTAACGATACTAAAGCAGCAATCTCATAAAATGCCCTAAAGAGAATGAAACAAAAGCAGAATAAAATTGAGCACTTTTTATACATCTAATATCTTTTTCTTTCTTAAATTAGTGCGACGTTTGCTGGGATGTAATCCTGGTTCAAATATACATTTAATTACCAACATTTGGAACGCAAACCATTTTTAATGAGTCAGCCATCTTCAGCCTTATCTCTCTTTATCCTCATTTACTGTAACTACCTTACAGAAGAACGAATTTTACTCAAATTTTGCATGCAATTCGATGTAAGAAAAACGTTATTCTCAGTAAGTAAATTTTGTTACATTCATTAATTTACATCAGTCGCAAAGAGAGAGCGTAGGGAAATAAACATTAATATACAATTATTTTCATCTCATAAAATGCAGTCACACTGTTTTCCTTTGAATGTATTTTATCCAATCAATTCAAAACAACACATAGAAATTTAGTTTGGGTGTTAATGTTTCTTTGAAAGAAAGCACATGGTATGCCCATTCAACAATAGAATTGAAGTCGTCGCGAAATTTGGTTGAATGAGAGGTAGCGTGTTATATAAGTTGACGAAATATTTTAGCAGTTTTCCCGCGTCTCTCTGTTTTTAATTTCATCTTTAGCGGCATTATATGAATAAAACTAATTTCTCATTGTTAAGGTGTAATATAAAATATTTTTGCATATCACTTACCTTCATCTTCTTCGTAAACTAGAAAGAAATCTCTCCATCCCCAGATGTTAATAAGATGGATAAAAGCGCTGCTCAGTACGTTAGGATGTGGGTAGAGGTTAATGGACAAGTGGTCCCTCTTGAGCCAGTAATCCCAACGAGAGTCAATGAAAGGAACTTCTAAACTATCGCAGATAGATTGCATGTGCATGCTGACCAATTCGGGCAGTCGTCCGAAAACAGCAGCAACTCCTTTTCCTAAAAGTCCGCAACCTGCAAGAAAATACATTGCAAATTTCGTATACAACATATGTAAGGAAAATTATCTCCTTATTTAGATATAGCGGATATACTAGATACAAAGTTCTGCTTTGAAAAATAAAAGGTGTTTACCTTTAAGATAATTTTTTTCTTTTCTTTTGTTGTAACATGTGGGAAGGTCATAATTAAATTAATGATTACAAGCTAGATGTTTACGAAATTGATTCCAAGAAACCATCAATCTCAGTCCACTTCTACATATATGAGTATAAAATATATGTGTATAAGTATAATAATCATGCATACATGAGGATTATTTAAAACTAGGCAAAAAGCAATCATAAGTTGGCCTAGATTTTGAATAATATATCACCGATTTTGCGTAGATCACATATAGGTAGTCAGTTTCTACGGTATACACATATTTCTACTGTTCACATATAGGTAGTCAGTTTTCTCTCCTTTAGAAGGAAAATTTGCTTTAGAATTTTCGCCAATCTATTCATTTCTTTTCGTTGATTTTTCTCGTAACAGTGACAGCGGTTGCAATTAGCATAATGTCAACTAGTGATCTAACAGAATCATTCGAAATACTTTGTTTTGAAAATGAAACATGGCCTTTCTAAAATTGTTTTACCGCGTGTTGATTGTGTTAAAACAACTTCGTCCCGTGCTTGCTGCAATATTTCGCATGCATTCGTATCGCCTGTTGGCAGATGAAAAAAAAATTATTGCATACTGCAGTGCATGAAAACCAGATTCCATTTTTACTTCCTTGTACGAAGTAAAGGAACTATTGTAATCACGAAAATTTCCGGATACCATATTTCAACGAAAATATCCATTTTAACCGCTATCGAATGCAATTTAACGATGTTTTTGCGTGACATCTGTATGTAAGGACAAAATAAGGACTCTTTTTCCCCAAACGGATTATAAAGCTGATTCAAAATGGATTCAGAAAAGATTTTTTTTTCCTGACATGTGTACGTACGTACGTATGTATGTATCTCGCATAATTCAAACAAGAGTAGCCTCAGAACATTGAAATTTTGTATGTAGGACTGATATAATACGTAGTTGTGCACATCAAGTTTTAGTTGCATTCGCCCTCAAGAAACCCACTCTGTTACTCGTATAGTGTGCTCAGTTTTTTTATTCGTATATATTGGTAAATAGTTTGCTTTAAAAATGATTTAATTATGTTGTCCTTATCTTCCAGTTAAGGTTTTTATGCGTTTAGGTAATTTACACGCAGTAGTTGTAGAATTATCAACAATTTAAATGCTGTTTAAGTACGGCTAAGCCTATTTTTTACCATAGTAGTCATATTTGTTTACATTTGAAACTTAGCAGAATAGTGAATTAAGTCTTTCTGCACCCTCAGTATCTTTTTGCTGAGTTTAAATGATTGAAAATTGCTGAAAGACAAATTCACAAACATAAAGACCAGAAAAAAGTTATTAATGAATTTTCATTTTAAGATTTTGATATACCAGATATATTAAAATAAGTTTGGTACTCATTTTCCTTAATACATATGTATAATATTCCAAAAGTCAATTAATACAGTAAACCATCGCCAAACGTGGAGGTTACGTCATTAACACATTGCTCGTACAGCAAAACCGCGCTGCGCAAAGTAAACTTTCGATGAAAAAAACGGATCAGGTGTAGTTCACATTAAGAAATGTATGTACAATTTATGCAAACTTAAATATTATTGTAATCAAATGGAAAAAATGAAACAAATGTCAGTTGAAATAATTTAATTTACTGTTTAATAAGTTGATATATAACGTAATCATTTTTTAAATAGCTAGTGATTTTTGCTTGGGGCAATGGGAACTCACTAAACGTTCTTGACTGAGAATTGATTTACTGAGGATTAATAAAGCATTTGATAAAAGCTCAAGAATTCACGATGTTTTAGAATAAAAGTTTTGAAATGAAAATATGGGAGAATAAATGTTTCTTAATATAATCATACTAGATAAATCTTTATTTGTCTCCATCTTCTATCAGCAACAATCAAAAGTATGCTTCAATATCGATAATGAACAAAATAAGAAATAAGTTAAAAATTTCTTTTAAGAATGACTCTTATTAACTAAGAAAAGACGTAAAACATTCATCAGCGGTATTTTTAACTATTTTACATGTAAAGTTAAATATCTAAAAGTTTACTCTTAATAAATAACTATTACGAGAATAGTTTTGACATCTTTGTTTACTCTTTTCTGCAGGAGTATGACAGTTTAGCAATTTTAAGTTCAGTTCATCTGTAATAATATGATAATAACATCGGAAAATGTCCTGAAGACATTGAAAGAGGTACCCCTGAGGGTACCCCTAAGGAACACTTTATTCTGGAATTAAGCCCTTTTGATGAAAACTCTGCTGCATTACTATCTATGTAATCTGTTGTGGAAGAATTTTGAGGAATTAACTTTCTTAAATTTTTAAAGTTCACTGTAAAAATTAAAGCAATAAACTAAAGCAATGATTTTACAGCAACTTTTTATTTCAATGCCACGAAATTTTGCAAACTCCTAATACCAAACAATATAAAGCTATGCATTGCAATAAATGTAACATAAAAATTTATATTATCCTTTAAGATATTTTAAAATTGCTCCCATTTTTTATTAATGGACAAAATTTTCAACGTGTGGTGAGAGAAGAAACCACTCCATATAAATGAGTTTGGGTATAATAAAATTCCTAACGAACAACTGAATACTTCACGAAAAAGTAATGACAATTTAGATAATATAGCGGGGTTGTTTTGGATGGAGTCATAAAAGATATCTTTTATAGTGTAACAATGTTTTATTAACAAGTTTAAGTTACACACGGGCATTACATTTAACTTAAAAAAATTACAGAACAAGAATCTGCTACAACCTATCAGGTTCATCACTGGGCTTTTACTGGAGTATTTCTCTGGCTACTCACCAGAGAGCATCCTCGTTGTTACAGTTAGTCCAACAGTTTATATTAGCAGCAGAGTTTATATTAAAAACTTGGTTACAATAACGCTTTAATTTTAATGATACTACAAAACAACTTATTTTAGAAATAAATATATAGTATAAAATAGTAACTTGTAACAGAATTAAACATAAGTGGAAGAAACGAAATATATTTTTAAAAATATCAGTCGTTATTGAAGTCTTCAGTACGTCTCAAAATTTAAGAATAAAGCTGTCTCAGCTCGAGTAAAAAATCCCAGTCAATAAAAAATAAAGAATAACAACGAAATAATGCTTGAAGTTTACTTGGACACAAACAATTCAAATAATCTTTTAAAATAGAAACATAACTATTAAAATAGTTTGCACAGCAAAATAAGAATCCAAGTGGTCTCAAAAATTTAAATACGGTACATTAAAGTTTCGCAATGATACCCACAATACAAGTTAATATGATAAAAAAGTTAGGCTTCATTCGTGAATACTTCAAAGAATGCTTAAGAAGAACTTAAATAAGTTTTTATTGCTTTTAATGGAACGAAAGTAGAAGTTTTATTGCTTTTAATGGAACGGAAGTAGCAGTAGTTGTAATGGAACGGAAGTAGAAGACTGCAGTTTCTTTGCAGTTTATTACTGTCTATTGTTATACAGGGTGTATCAGTACAGCGGTGACAAACTTTTGAAGAGAGATAAAGTACATCTAGACGATGGGAAATCACATAGCATTGCATGGTCGGAAACGTTTTCCTGGGGTGGTGGTAACGACACAAAACGCAAAAAAGGAAGGACACGAACAGTGAGACAAAGCACTTTTTATTATGTTTAGTACAGCAGAAACTTACAAATAAGAACAAAAACAAGCAACAATCGTCATTAAAGAAGGTGTTCGAAATTACGACCCCGGACCGTGATGCAGGCTTCACTTCTCTGACGCATAGAAGATCTGCATCACGTATGGAAGATCGCATGGAAGATGCATGGCGCAAGTACCTGCATCAGGATACGGGTCGTAATTTCGAACTCTTTCTTTGATGATGATCGCTTTCTCTATGTTGTTTTTTTTCTTTGTTTTTGTTGTACTTCGAATAAAAAACATGTTTTCTCACCCCGTTCGTGTCCTTTATTTCTTGACTTTTGTGTCATCAGTACCGCGCCATGAAAGCGTTTTTGACCGTGCATTGCTATGTGATTTCAAATCGTCTAGGTGTACTATATCTCTCCTGAAGATTTGCCACCGCTGTATAAAGTACGTGTTACCATTTTTTTCACCCCCTTGACTGGTATGAGATAAAGGCTGCAAACCAAGATCAGAATATGATATTCTTCAATGTACGCCATTGTATCCTCGAATGGGTACAATATATAACGACACTGTTATGCCGAAATTTTCAGTCTCCAAAACGCTCATCACATGGCAGTAAATTCTTGTTTGTGAGTTTCCTGAAGATTAAATGCCATTCATTTAGATTTAAGAGCTGATATTCCCAACAAAGCAACATACTTCTAAAACTATTAATGATTTAGTTAATTGCTTTCTATGAAAAAGATCCTTCTCTCTCTCTCAACTTAAGTTCTCTCAGTAAGTTGTCCAGCCATTAGAACTGCCTAGATTTCGTTTTGTCCATGTTTCAATCTCTTCACCAAACATAAATCTTACTTGTAAGATATATATTTGTGGCTTCATGATCTGACAGATAAGTTTGGTAATTGTGTAAAGTTTTAGTTAAACTAACAAAGTTTTATTTTAATTTAAATCTTTCTATCTCTTCTCAGTTTCAACTTCCCGTCAGAAGAAGGGCGCGTTTTCAGCTTATGCTAATTTGAAGTAGAGCCAAGTACTATTTAAACCAGATGTAGAAACCTCTCAGTGTGAGAGAGCTTTTAGTCTGAGATCACGGTCATTCTGTTCGACGTTCACCTGACCAGCTAGCAGCTAAATTATAAGCCATAATGCTTACTACGTGATTGCTTATTGAAATAAATTGAAGTGCGCTAGTATTAGTATTTCTTGCTACGCACCATTTAGTTAGAGACCAACTCCACGATTAGCTCTGTGAGCAAAGTTTAATAAATTTCTATTTAGTTTTAGTATAAATTATCTGATTGTTAATTTAGGCCCAAGTGTGGTCTTTTACTTTCTGTATCCCTCCCGAGTTGGGAAGTAATTTGTAAATAATATTGATCTAATAAAAGAGGATTTTAAATCCCTTCCAAGTGCAGTTATTATACCACGTATATCATAGTATCTACACCAGAATACAGCTGATTTCAGCTCCCTGTTCCAGATCAGGACTTTAGGACTTTTAAGGAGTTACTTTCAGATGTCTGCCAAGAACATGCACAGAACAGCCAGTCCTGACAATTGAACCCAAACACTTCCTAAAGTAGTAATAAGTGAGTTCTTATCTATCCTGATATTTGATATTTGTCAAAATATCCTGATATTTATCCTGAAGTCATGCTATTGATTTATATAGCAACTTGGATTATCTAATTCCATATCATTTGTCTTTGAATAGAACATTTAATTACTGAATATGCACTTACTGGCCAAATTTAATCTCTTCTTTTTTTATGCTGCAGTTTTAGAAAATATCTCAGAATCATTCTCTTTGGAACAGTATATCCGCATTCCTTGATGCATTGACAAACTGTCTCCCCAACCATTTCATTACCACATATCTCTGGACTTTAAGTTATTTTCTTCGAGTTGATAATAACATTACAATCAGTCTGTTACTTGTCTCTCATTAGTAGATTTCTTTCTTTACAATTATTTTAATTCATAATTTCCAACATTTGTTAATAAACAATATATTGGGCATTTTAACTTGTAGTTATGCCAAATAATTAATTAAGAATAATTTTAAGAGATGGGTCCTAGCTCTTGATTTCATGGGCTAACTTCGGTATTTTTTCTTGTAGAAAAGAGCGATTTGCTTTCCTTCTGCTAATTTGATTGTTATCTTGTCTGATAAACCTCGGGTAGTTTACATTTGCATAAAAATGGCACTGTATTTTTTAATAAATTTATTTCTCTTACCTTTAGATGTTTTGCCAATTTTAACGCATTTTTTAAACTTTTGAAAGCTTTATTACTGCTCAGATAATTTCTGTGTTTCCTAACTGTGCTAGCAAGCCGGCATCTATCATCAAACTATCGCTTCAAGAATCGTCATCGTTTCGTCCAAGCCCTTGGTGGCAGTTGTTGGACCGGTTTCTGCACTCTTCGCTGCTGGGAGTTCAAGGGTGAAGGACGGGCTTCGGCCTGTCTCTTCACCGACTGTCTCTTCACCTACCACCTCGTTTTCATGATGCACGTTTAACTCTCCTGAAAAGTCCGATGATATGTTTCCTGATTTATAGAAAGCCAACTGTAGTTTTTTTATTGAATATATTCATTCTACATGCAGTTTTTGAAAATTCATCCAGCATGGAATGATAATTTTTAAGCAAGAATCATGAACGATCTCATTGTGCAATATAAGGCTCATCCATTGTCTATCGCCACGTGGTGCACTGCTCCAAATTAATTCACTGGTAAAAGCTTCAAAATCAAAAGAAATTTCAAGACAAGTTTATTGCTGCTCTACATATATCTTCGATTCCAGGTTTTTCGTGATTTATAGAAAGCGATGCAAATGGATAGTGCTCCAAGTGTATCGTTAAACGAATGGACGTTCTGAATTTATAGTAGGACTATAGTTATGATCTGATTATTTAATTTTCTTGTTTTATTTGTGTGAGCTCAGCAGTAAAATTTTTGATAGGAAAAATAAATAGAGTAAATTGTAGATGATTAACTTGTATTTTCTTCTTCAACTATCACAACGTCTGGGGTAAGTACTTTATTTTGCTATCCTCTGTAGGTCACATATTTTATCCCTATCATTCGGGTTATTGCGGAAACAACGGGATGAACTATTAATCACATGTTATAATCCTATACTGGGTAGTTGGATTTCTTCATTCTTATTCGCGGTTCATCGCTGATAAAATTAATATTCAAAATTTTGGTTATCACTTATACATCAGAATAATTATAATTAATATTTCTCATAACCTACAGAAATTAACACAATTTTAATTACATAAGAAATTAAAATATTTAAGTATTTTTACTACATATAATATTTTACAACACTAACTTAGTCTTTTAGTCTCATTTTATAAACGCCTAAGCTTCTGAGACAGTCTGCATCAATAGTAAATTACTGAAGGACTTCAGAAACAATTCTCTGCGGCTTTCAGTAGACGGCTGCGATAAGTTTTTCACAGACATGTGCTTCGAGACGCTTCGTAAATATATTTCTTTGTAGTTTCTTCTTTCCTAGAACAAACCATACTTTTCAACAACAATAAAGTTCATCGATCTGGAACCCATCCAAGTTGCAGAAAACAATACTGCATTCTCTTTTCCACATCGGACATTAAACCCTGCTCATCAATATCGCCTTTCACAGGAACTTTTTGATTTGCATATAAAAATGGGAAGGGAATTATCTGTACGGAAATTCACGGTATGTGTTGTTACTTTTTTTTATATTTTATTTTATGCAAACTTCTTTAGAGAAAGATGTAAAAAACATACAAAATATAAACACCATTCATGATTCCCGTTAAAGAATAACTAAGATTTTCTTAATGCGATAGCAGTATTTTTAGGCTTTAAATCCACATAGGAAACCCCAGGAACTACGTCAAAGAATTTTAGTTTCTTTTTCACTAACGCGGGGGACCTCTATTTTTAGTTTGGAATGACACTTCGCTTTTGATGTACTTCAAGGATATAGCTTTCTAAACAATGAAGAAGCAATAAATAAATTCGCATAAACTAAGTGCAAAAAAAAAAGGTAAATCGCTATGAATATTGGAATATAATGAAAAATGCACTGTTTTTATACAACTGGATAACATATTAGTCAAAATAATTTATACAGTTTGACCTCCTTTGGTAGCATAAACTAATATCAAATTCCTAACAGACTTGGAGCGTATGACCCCTGTGCCTGAAGTAACAGCAGAGTTTTGAAAAAGTTTAAAGCAACCTTTTTATTAAATCAGAACTTAAACGCTCTTCTTGCTCTTGACAATATCAACCACTACATATTGCGATGTAACTTGAAGTAGCAGTTAAATTAAAATTTAAATCTTAGTAATCAGAGACTACGCAATTGATTTTAAATTCTAAGTTGATTCAAACTTCTCAACGGCGTAGCAATGAAATATAGGCAGCAATAACGCAAAGTCGAAGAATTACAAACTAGTGAGAACTGGCGAAAAACCCGATCACATGGTTTCGAGAGGCAGAAACAAGCTCTGTCTCAGAATCCACAACTCTTGACTAATACTTTCTATCTTATATACATTTCTCGTGAGGAAACGGATAATATGGCCCCGATAGCACAATTTAAACGTTTTCAGTGTTATTAAAACCACATTAGTCCGAATATTGTATTTCAAAGTATTTATCCGAATTCCCAGATCATTATTAATTATTAGTTAAATGATGTGCATGAGCTACCAACAACACATAAATACATTTTTATTGGCAGCTTCTTTAAGCACCACATACGCTTTGACGAAACTTGACGACATTTAAAATTAACCTGTAGAAAACTAAAAATCACTACGGCAATCTTCAAAAAATGAATATCCGTTTCCTCCAAGGGAAAATAACATTTATTTAACTTTGTGGACACCGCACTTTGACAACTGCTTTGTTTTGGAGTGTAACATTGATATTTTTGATTTTTACTTCATTGTACGAAGTAAAAAGGAAGCATTGTAATCGCGAAAAATTTCGGGTATCATATTTCAACGAAAATGTCCATTTTGACCGCTATCGAATGCTATTTAACGATGCTTTTGCGTGACGCCTACATGTAAGGACAGAATAAAGGACCCTTTTCCCCAAACGAATTATAAAATTGATTTAAAATGGTTTCCGAAGAGATTTTTTCGTAGCTTCTAATACGTACGTATGTATCCCGCATAACTCAAAAACGAGTAACCTCAGAACGTTGAAATTTTGTACGTAGGACTGCTATAACATCTACATGTGTATTTCCTATTTTAGTTGCAATCGGCCGCACCACAAGTATATACATATATGTATATAGGATATATCCACACTGCTACTCGGCTCAGTGAGCTCAGTTTCTTTATTCTTATATGCTTGTAAATTGTGCACTTTTTTTTTTGGTTTACAAATGATTGAATTATGCTGTTCTTATCTTCCGGTTAGTGTTTTTATGCCTTTAGTTAACCTTCATGTTATATTTGCAGAATTATTAACAATTTAAAAGTTGTTTAAGTGCGGCTAAACCTAATTTTTTTTACCATAGCAGCCATATTTGTTTACATTTGAAACTTAGCAGAATAGTGGATTTGTCACCAATGTACAGAAACTAAGCTTCGCAACAAGAAAGCAGTGTCTTCTTTTATTATTGCGAATTAAACTATGCTTAATCCACTCTGGAATTATCATTTAAGTTATTAAATTATCCCATATATTGACGCAGCATAGAGTCCACAGCAAATTAAGTCAGTTTCTACGCCTTCAGTGTCTTTTTGCCGAGTGAGACCAAAAGTAAACTTTCAGTTTTGTGCACAGAAAATCTGCTTTCTTGCCCGCTGGCCGAATTGCTTGTTTTTACGTAGAAAATCTAATTTTGATTGTAAAAATTGTTTTTTTTAATTGTTTTAACTATATTTGTGTTTTATATTTTTGAATTTTCAAAAAAGATATTTTGAGGTTTCATGTATTTTTGCCTTGTCGCGAAGTGAGAACTGAATTAATTGAATGAGAAATATATCTCTAATGAAATTCGGGGAAATAAGTTTGAATGAAAGGCAGAACAAATGCGTATAATTTAATATTCTGTACAAGGAAGTCATGTGGGAAGTTGTTCACATGAGATTTTTACTAATATTTAACTGTTTGTTGCACGTCATATGGAAATTAGTTCTTCAGCTTAACAATCTCTACATATAATAAAACAAAGAGTCTGTGTGTGTGTCTTTCGTTCGTGTTGCGAGTAAGCTGATAGACCCAGAGCCACGAAATTTAGTACATAGGTGTATCTACACAAGAGCCAGTGCACCTCGAAGCGATTTTTTCGAAATTCGAATTCGAATTTTTTTATTTTATGTTTTGTGACCAAATCGCGTCATTTTGAGACATAATGGGCTACAGGAAAGCGAGATTTCACTCTATACATTTCATTTTTACATCGTCGTGAAGCGTAGACACTTAGCTATTTTACGAACTTAAAATAAATTTTGTATTTCAATAAATCGATTAAATACGAATTTATTTAGGAAGGTGAGCTTAACACCTTTTCAGCGGAATTTAAAAAAAAACTTATTTTAAAAAATGTGCTGTTTATTTTCCTTTGATTTTTGGACACGTTGAACTTTAATCCTTTCGACTCCTTTTAAAAAAAGAATTTTGGAAAAATAATAATATTTTGTATTTTTTTAAAATTTTTTAAATGAAGCTTCCGAATACACTTCTCACATCTCAGATATTTTAAAATGTAGTTTTGGCAACAATTTTCCTTTCTTATTGTTGTTGATAGATTTTTGATAAAATTGCATCATTTTGAATAGTTTTATTCTTTTAAAAATTTCGGTTTGGCAACAATTTTTCATCGTATTTCTTATGTTACTGTTTTTTAGAGACTGAAAAGTTTAAGAAATTAAAAAGTTGTTTCTTTTTGCAACGGTAAATTGTTTAATTACTTTATTAAGGGAAGTTGGTTAATTTATTTATTAGGGTAATTAATATTTATATTAAGGGATATTGCTTATTTCGTTGTATGCTTTTTATATGTAATGCATTTTTAACTGAATTTTTCTTCCGTTGTTGTTTGTTTCTTTTTCGATAAAATTGTTCTGCAGAGTAAAATTCTGTGCAGTTTTCAAATTTAATGTTTGGTGTTCTCTTTAGGCATTTTTCTGGTACACTTAAAAGCCAGACGAAGGCTGGCCGCGCAGCGGCTAGTATAAAGCATAAAGCAGGAAGAAAGGAATCCTGGAACCACGAAACAAATTGTCGGAAGGAAGAAGTCTTTTTTTTTCTTCCTGCACTGCATACTCAAACACTTTACTTCTCAACAAATAAGTTTATTTAAAGGCTATTTTTGCACTCCCACTCAATATGCAAAATTCCCTGCTTTTGAAGAAGAAAAAGCTCTGCTTTTTCAGTTAATGATAAGTTAAATTGTTTAATAATTAGAGAGTTGAAGAAGAAAAATACGAAAGAATGAAAGCTATCGCGAAGAAATTATTGCTTATTTTCTACTCGATGGATAGTTAAAAATAGTCAACATTTTAGTGGGAGCATTAACGAAGAAAAGTTACCATATCGTCTAAAGTGAGCAAGAAAATAAAATATTGTAGGTTATTATTATTGTAAGTTACATACCAAAGAAAACTACTCTTTCTTTTCACACTGATCATAAATAAAAAATTGTAAGCATTTTGTAGGAAGAAAAACAGTGAACAGATTACATCACATAGACAACTTCGTAATCAAAACAGTATGGGCGATTAAGTTTGAAGATTCTAAAGACTAATCTATCGATTTTGGCGTCTGATCGAAGTAACCACGTTAACAAGGATGTACCGCTGTATTTTTTAATAAATATATAACCAAATATTCTGATATTTTCAATGAAAAAATTTTAAAAATATGTAAATATTAAATTTTCAGAAGCAGTTGGAAGGTACTCACATATCTCCGAAGCTTTAAAGCTGTCATCCGAGTATATCCTTTCCACCATAGTGATAATTCTCGAGGTTTTAAGCAAGGACTCATCTCTATTCAACCTGTCGATAGCAACTCTAAAAACAGCTTCTGACTCTGCATCGTCAAATTCGAAGACGCCACCTGAAAAAAAGCATCAGATATCAATAGATTAGTAATGTATAACCGGACTTGGACCAGTGCTTCATTAGTCTTGTCTTTGATCAGTGCTGCATTTGCAGTGGACACTAAACAAAATTTAAATTAGGACTCTTTTTATGCAAATAGCTTTTGGTGAAATTTTAGCTAAAGTCTCTTTAAACTTTATTAATAATAAGGAATACAAACACTGATACAATAGCAATTAGATAATAAAAAGAATTTCTAGTGCAGTTACAAATATATAAATATATAACTACAAAGAAGAACAAAGTAATATGACAAAAAGAAAAATTTAACCTTTCCTGCGCTATAGCTGCAAAATTGAAGTAAATTAAACATCTAACGTTGATCTGAAATTAAGTTGGAATCAAAACAAGGCAATCCCCTAATAATATTAATAATTGGAACCGTGGATAAAAGGTTCAACATTGCAGTAAACATAATCAAAATTAACATAAGAATACATCAGTAGAACAAACCCGAAAAAAACAATATAAATTGGTAATAGAAATAAAAACTAAAAATTAATCTTCTTTGTCTGAAACCTTTATTCAGAACTCATCAGGGGAAAATGAATCAAAGTTTCATAAAAGCCGATTAATATGTCTCGAATACATGATTCGCTCTTCTGAATTATTTAAGATGAAAAACCGATAAAAGATACAATTAAATTTTCAATAAAAACATTAAAATTCAATTAAAACCGAAAGACCGAATCTCAAATGTATTCAGAATTTTCCCTCAAATGTATTTAGTATTTAAGGAAAATTTTAATATTAGCATAAACCGCCATTAGCACAAAACCGCTGAGAGTTCGACCCAGGTTCTATCTTAGGCGATCGAGCTGTTATGGAGGTCTCGTTATGTTTAGCATAAGATTAGATTAAGTAAGATTATTTTGAATGTGGTTACGAAACAGATAGATTATCTGCCTAAGGGAATGGATGCCACTGTACAGAATTTCCTATGGGAAACTGGTCAGTATTTATGTCACACACAGATATTTCACGAAAACCAACCAATGCAGCTGACATTTCATCTGGAATCAAAGCGGGGTCGAAACCCCAGTATTGAGGAGTTTTAACCTCTCGGCCAGTGGTGAAGTTTCATATAAGAAGAAGGAGCTCATACTAGCTCGATGCAGAATTCTATCTCGTTGCACAAGAATTGTATCTTTAGACCGCAGATGTTTTACTGTGCAATTCCTTCCTGCACTCGTCGAGATCCAATGATTTTTATGAGAATTTCCCGTCCAGGATTCTAGGTAAGCCACAAGGAACAACACACGAGACCTCAGACGTTCTTATTAATTAATGTCCCGGACTGCAAAATCATTGTTCACATCTCTATTTAAGGATCATATGCCATATCACGTAATTTGGGTCAGGAAATTGGTGCATTGCACAGCACAAAATATCCATACAGAGTGTGTTTCTTTAGAGTTACGGACTGTTAGCAAGAGAAGCAGGCTTCAGCGTGCCTTGACGCTAGGACAGAGGAATCAAGATCCCACAATGGTATGTTCAACAGCACACGTGGTTGTTCACAACATCACACACCAATGGAGTGGCTTCGTCCTTTTTTGACGAATTCTGCTCTTCCTTATAGAATCAGGATTGCCATTGTTACGAACTCAGCCGATAGATGGCGATAGTGAGCCTTTGAACTTAGAACTGATTTTTACGTTGTGTTAAGAATGTAGCTAGATGTGTAGATGTGTCTTGTCAAGTAAATTGCCCCTCGTTATAATGTGTTAATAAAGGATTAAAAGCTATTTAATTTTCAGTAACTCCCTTTAGAAGCTCAAAAGATCAAGAACCAGGTAAAAGCTGTTATTTATAGCCGATTTGTTTTATGGTGCCGAACTACAGAGAGCTGTAGTAATTGAAAATGGCACAACCCAGTGAATTAGAGAAGTTAAAGAGTAAAAGAAAAACTATTCGAACTTCTTTAACTAAAATTGTGAATAAAATAAATGACACATTAAAAGGGGACAATACTGATTATGACGATTTGGATGATTTAAAAGATCAGTTAAAAGAAAAAGCTAATCAGATCTATCAGCTAGATTCTACCATAGAAAGCATTATAAGTGATTTAGCAATGCTTGAAGCTGATGTTTTGACAAGCCGGGAATACCGCGAAAAAATTACGAGTTCCAAATCAAAACTAGAAAGGTACTTTAAGCGTAAACGTGAAAACGAAAGGAAAAATTGGTTCACACAATGAATCCTCAGCAGTCCCTGCTTCTCTGAGACACTAATCAAATATTTTAAATTATTTCTTATATAATGTTTCAGACGTTCCTAATTTATAATTTTTTTCTTTTTTGCTGATGAGAGTAGTCAGTTTCAAAAACTTGGAAACAAGGTGAAAAATAATGTTAGAACAAACTTCTTGTATCATAAATTATAATACGACGTTTAGCTTAAGAGCGCTTCTCCTGACTCATGCGCCGTTCGCGTTTATTCGCGCGGTGGTGACGTAACTCGTTCTTATGTATGTATGTATGTATGTATGTATATACCTCTTTACTTTTTCGCTTTCTCTGCTGTGCGGAACTATCCTTAAGTTAATCTCTCTCTTTAAAAATGTTCATTGATGTTACAATCTGTTTAGGCCCAATTTTTGTAATGAATATGGGCCTAGGAACGTTTCACCTGTACCTAAATAGCAAAATACTTTTTTTAAAATTAATATTTTTCAATTTTCGACCAATGAGCTCTTAAGCCTAATCCAGTGCAAGAACTGTTAAGCCTAATCAACGGTAAGAACTGATCAGCGTTCAGTTAAGCCTATTTTTATATCATTGAATCTTGTTTTGGCTGTGAGAGACTGTATTACATTATGTGGCATTTGACTGCTATAAATCGGCACCGGAAGGCACAATTTCAAGATAGCCGCTACACAAAACCAAAATAAGAAGTCAAAGAATTGCACAAACTCGGTATCCATGTACACATCGATCTATTTTCACTTAAAAAAATCCCAGAATTGCGCAATCAGGGCACTGCGCACTGCTTTAAATTTGTCCATGTACACATCGATGTATTTTCACTTAAAAAAAATCAGGAAATTAAAACTATCATGGTAACCCGAAACGGAGTTTCATTACCAAAACTGAACAAAATTTGTCGCTAATCGAAAGGGAACTCAATTCTACACTAAAGCCGAAAAATGAAAGGAAAATTCAAT
>KK121841.1:295207-315412 GCA_000611955.2 Stegodyphus mimosarum
GAAAGAAGTTATCGAAATATGAAGTGTAATTACTGTTCAAAAATTGGACACAAGGCATCTGAATCCAGAAAGAAAATAGCTTATAGAAAATATGCGCAATCAAATAAGGGAAATCAAGGTTCTATGACGACTTCTAATTACGAAGAGTAGATTAGTGTAGCAGTAAACAATGCGTATCAGAAGACTTCCTCATTGTGCTTAGATAGTGGCTGTACATCTCACATGTGCAATGACAGAAGGTTATTTTCAGAATTTCACCCTCGAACGAATTCAACCATAAGCTAGCGGTTGACAAAACAGCAAAAATTACAGGAATTGGAACTGTCCTTATAACAAACAGTACCTAACGGAAATAAGACACCTAAACTTACACTCAGAAATTTGCTATGTGTTCTGGAATTAAAGTGTAATTTTCTGTCAACATCTAAAGCTACCGCAAATAATCGTTCAGCGATTTTTACAGAACGACATGCTAGAATAATAGAATGGAATGGATCTATACTAGTACAGGCTGTTCGTCATGGGGATCTTTGTTATATATACCCAAGCACTGAAATAGCTGCAATAGTAAGTGATTTTGTAAAGTGTCATCTTGAATTAGCTAATTTAAAGGAGTCTGATTTGAAAAGACTCAAGTCTAATAATATGATTAGAAATTTAAATTTTAATAATACTAATCTCTAAAAGACTGCAAAGTAGGTATCCAAGGTAAACAAACTGTGCAACCTTTTCGAAAAGAATCAAAATTTCAAAGTAATGAATTACTGAACTTGATTCACTCAGATTTGTGTGGACCTCTGAGAGTTTCATCCCATGCTGGTTCGCGTTATTTTGTTACCTTCATAGACGACAAATCGCGTTATGTTGAAGACAGTTTTCTTAAAACTAAAGAAGAAGTCAGAAATGCATTCATAAAATACAAAACTGCGGTCGAAAATCGTCAAGGAAAGAAAAATCCTTCGCACTGATAATAGTCTAGAATATCGAGGAGAAAAATTTAATAAATATCTTCAAGAATGCGGGATTAAACAAGAATTCTCTGCACCAGTGACTCCTCAACAGAATTCCAGAGCTGAGCGCATGAATCGTACTTTAACTGAAATGGCCTAATGTTTATTATTACAAAGTAATCTTTCTGTCCTTTTGGGCTGAAGCCTTGAATTGTGCTGTTTATATACGTAATCGTTGCCCGAATCGAAGCTTGGGAGTAAACAAAAAGCAACTTTTTTGGTATTAAGCCAACTGTATCTCACTTCAAAGTATTCGGACAAAAATGTTTCGTACTTAATAAAAGGTCTAAAGGGAAATTCGATCCTCGATCAGAAGAATAAATATCTTTGTAGGATACTCAAATGAATCGAGAGCATACAGCCTGTGGAATGAAAATTTCAGAAAAATCGTTAAAAGCTGAGATGTTAGATTTATCGAGGAATTAGAAAACTGTATTAACTATGATAAAGATTCAGAAGTTTTATTTCTTGAAAATTTCTGATAAAAATAAGGAAAAACCTTAAAGCAAATATCGGGTAAAAGCAAATATGTAAAGCAAATATCGGGTAATGAAATAACAGAAGATCCCTCAAATATGATAGAAGTAACTAAAAAAAACCATCTGATAAAGATTCTGATTCCGAAGCAATACCTGAAATGCAGATTAAAAGGGGGCCAGGTCGTCCAAAGAAAATCAAGACTGGGAATACAAGAAAACCAAAGAAGGAATACCGCAATATAAACATAAAAAAGGAAGAAGCAGAAATTGCCGAAGATGAAGATACAAATCGGACATTAGAAGAATCATTAAATGGAAGTTATGGTAAAGAATGGCATAAGGCAAAGTGAGTACGAAGCACTTGTTAAAAATGGTGCATGGAAATTAGTGAAGCGACTACAAAACAAGAAGGTAATAGGATGTCGCTGGGTTCTTAGAACGAAATATAATGCAGATGGAACAGTTCAAAAGACAAAAGAAAAGCTCGATTGGTTGCTGGAGGATTTGCATAGGAAACTGGAATTGCTTTCAACGAAACCTTCGCTTCAGTAGCCAGAGCAAGCACTATAAGAACTGTGATTGCATATAGTGCTGAACAAGATCTTATTCTATAGCAACTAGATTTCGTTATGGCTTATGTTAACGAAGATTTAAAAGAAGAAATTTTCATGGAATAAGCTAAAGGTTTTGAAGACCAAAATAATCCTGATTATGTTTATGCCTTGCAAAAGTCTCTTTATGGACAACAGTGGACGACAGCGGTATGAAAAATTAGACAAAAAACTCAAAAGCTTTGTATTACAACCATTACAATCAGATAAGTATGTTTACATGAGGAAAGCACCTCAGTTTGAGTTAATTCTAATTTTATATGTAGATGACTTAATAGTAGCAACAAATAGCTGTGATTTATATGCTGAACTAAAAGATTATCTTTCTAAAGAATTCCATATGAAAGATTTAGGCAAACTGCATTATTGTCTTGGAAGAGAATTTAATCAAGATGTAAATAATAATTCTGTTAGTTTATCTCAGCAAACAAAATGTGGATAACATTCTACAAAGGTTTAATATGCAAGATGCAAAACCAGTAGCAACTCCTTTAGATACTAGTGTAAAATTAAGTAAAAAAATGTGTCCTTCTGAGAGTGAAAACGAAGAAATGAACAATGTACCTTATCGCCGTCTAATTGGTACACTTGTGTTTACTAGACCTGATATTACATAAACTGCCAGTCACCTGAGCCAATTTAATAACAATCCTGAAACATTACACTGGTTGGCTGCAAAGCACGTTCTTAGATATTTAAAAGGAACTAAAAAACTTTCTTGGATATACCGATGCCGATTGGGCGTCTGATGTTGATACGAGAAAATCTTATACAGGTTACCTATTCAAGCTTGCTGGAAATCCAATATCATGGGAATCACGAAAGCAACAAACAGTTGCATTACCAAGTACTGAAGCAGAATACACCAGTCTTTCAGAGAGTGCTGAAGAACCAATTTATTTACGTCGATTTCTCAAAGAATTAAATTTTAATGCTAAATATCGAACCATTATATATTGTGATAACCGACGTGCACAGAAACTTATGAAAAACTCTTTTTACCACTCACGCACTAAACCCATAGGTATTAGACATCATTTCATACGTGAAATTTATAAAGAAATGAAATAGACGTGAAATATACACCACCAAGAGAAAATGTCTGCTGATTAGTGACAAAAGCATCGACTGCTTCGAAACATTCCCAGTGCTGTAAATTAATTAGAATAACTGTAAATGATTAATGTTTTTCTTTTCAGCCGCCAAACGTCAAAAGGGGGATTGTTATATCATAAATTATAATACGACGTTTAACTTATGAACGCTTCTCCTGACGCATGCGCCGTTCGCTTTATCGTTTATCCACCCGGTGATGACGTAACTGTTTCTTACGCATAGACCTTATAAGAAATAAGTTCATGTTCTTACGTATGTATGTATGCATGTATGTATATACCTTTTAGTTTTTCGCTTTCTGTGCTATACGGAACTAGTTAATCTCTCTGATTAAACATGTTCATTGATGTTACAATCTGTTTAGGCTCAATTTTTTTTTCTTCAAAACTTTTATCAAATATTTTTTCCTGTTCAAGAACTGCATTATATATCCTTATTTTTATCTCCTTAGGCAAAATAATGTAGAACTTTTCGACTGGTTAAAATAAAATTAAATGAATAAAAAAAGAAGAAAAATCTGAAAGCTTTCCAAATTTTACATTACGCCCAAGTGGGCTTTTATTTAACATTTTGTGTGTTACCTTTATTTATTAAATTTTATTAAATAACATGTTCTTCGCACTTAAACCATAAAATTCATTCAACAGCAATATCGCAAAATAATTTTAAAATGACATGTCTTTAGAATTTCCGATACACAGTCTCGCGTGATGGAGATAAAAGTGTTTTTTTTCCGTACAGTGTTATCGTTGCTCCCTTTGAAATCATTGAGTTTATTAAACAAAAATTTGTTAAAGTCTTGCAAAATATGAAATAAATAATAAAACAAATTCCGGCTTTCAGATGCCCGTATTCGGGTGGAAACGTGCGTTATTCGAAATTTGATAGCTCTAGGTACTGTTGTTTCATCACAATGAAAGAAACGTATATAAATTTATTCAGGTTCTTCATTATTTAATTTCTTTAAATATAATGCATGGCTCTAATATTTGGTGGCAAAAATTTGAAAAGTGAACCTATATTTCAACGCAAAACGCCAAAACGAAACTAATAGCCTTTCTGAGTTAACGCTCCTTTGGGATGATAATAATGAAACGAGTAAAAAATTATTGCAAACCTCATAAAAAATTTAATTAGCTCAAAGAACGTTATCCCAGTAGGGCTATTAATTTCGTTTTGGCATTTTGCATTCATTCACTGTAAATGTTGGTTCACTTTTCAAATTGTTGCCACCAAATATAAGAGCCCTGTATCATGTTTAAAGAAATTAAATAATGAAGAATCTGCATAAATGTATGTATGTTTCTCGCATTGTGATCAAACAACGGTACCTATAGCCTCAAATTTTGAATAACGTACGTTTCCACCAGAATATGAGCATCTATCTGGAAGCCCAAATTTGGAATTTGTTTTATTACCTATTTCATAGTCCATAAAACAAATTTTTGATTTACAAACTCAACGATTTCAACGCGAGCAATGCCAACACTGTACGGGGAAAAAAAGAAAACACTTTTATCACCAGCGGCGCGCGTGGCTGCGTACCGGAAATTTTAAAGATATGCTCATTTTAAAATTATTTGGCGATATTTCTGTTTAACTGAATTTTATAATTTAAGTGCGAAGAACATGATATTTAATAAATAAAGGTAACACGCAAAAGGTTAAAAAAAGCGCCCCTTTGGGGGTAAAATCTTATTTTATATTTGTTGCACTACTGTGTTACAAAGATTTCAAGATTTTAGTTATTTGAAGTACGAGTTTATTTATTTTAAATTTCGACTTTCGAATTTTGTCTCCTGTATTGCGTATTCAGATTTCTTATTTCAAAACCTTTTTCTTTGTGCATGTTTGTCAATATACAGCAAAAATCGTTTTTTATTGGTAGTGCAATGAATGATATCTTCTTTATTTTCACGTAGCACAGATCATAAGATTTTTTTTAACTTTCTCTGTTGTATTGAATGAATTTTTGCACTAATAGATTTCTTTTGAAATTCCAATTTCTCAGATAGTATTATTCTTGAGAAATTATTTAGAGAAACAGCTGCATTTTAATTTAAATAAACTGTTGCATTTAAACAGTCGAAAGCTGTTGTTAATAAAGGTACATCTAAATTTTAGCTCCAAAGTGAATTAAATCTGAGTGGTTTAGCAAAGGAGAATCGTGCCGTCATAGGAAATCCCGAATACGATTAGCCTTCTATAACTATGAAATCTTACGATTAATCTTTTTTCGGGAATCATGAAGAGCTGTTTCGCGCAACATTAGTGAGCGTCTATGCTGGCATCTGTCCCTGTTGCAATGAAATGATTATGTCGCAAATATTTAACCAAGCAACTAGCACTTTCCCTCATTGTTAAGCAGTCTGTCGTAAATAACTTAACTAGTTCAATATAGAATCGCCTTTGACTTTTTTTAAAAGATGCTTTCGTTAAAGACTGCATAACAGATATCAAATCTTACTCTTATAATACATAAAGTAAACCCTGAAAACCTACTCCGAAAGAGTACATTCTCTGTCGGCAACTAAACAAAGGGTAACTGGTTGGTGGTCCATCCTATTTAGTCTTGTACTGATGAAGCTCAAATAGTTCATAAAGATTGGATTATTGGATTATTTAGGATGCGGCAAAAGCGAAGGGTAGCTGCTTAGGGAAGGAATGCCTTTGCGGAGCACATTTTAAGGAACTTAGCTTGTGGATATGCATAAAATAAAGAATAAAAGGATTCTAGTGTTTGAATTTCAGATCTCTTAGCCTGTAATACTTGTTAATTAAAATATTATTTCAAATTCATATCATACTAAGAAAAAAATATCAATGAAAATGTCATCGGACTGTTTTTAGGAAATACTTTTCTTCTATTAAATACTCAAATTTGTTATAAAGAAATAACATTCAAAATACATTTCAATTTCTTTCGTTTAAATTCCAAGAAAACAGATTTTTTTAAAGTTTAAAAGACATTCTTTTTATTTGCTATAGCAGTGACAGAAAATAAACAGAAGACAAATTTAATGTAACAAGCAATTCCAGATTTTAATATTTTTTCAATAGTCAACACGAGGTTTAAAAAGCTAAAACAAAAATTTGCATTTCTACTTAACAGAAACTATATATATGAAGAAAAATGATACCATACATAAACTCTTTATTTTTTTGTATATTTGAGTTATTGTTACTGATGCCATACACGTACAAAAGAATGACTTCATACAGTTGTAATAGCCCTCTAGATACCAAGAACTACAATTATTATGTTAGATAGAATAGATATTTCAACAACAGAATTTTAGGAAACTATTCATTTTTTTTCTGAAAAAAACGGAAGGTCATGTACCTACTAACAGCGATTATAAAATATGAGATATCTTGTGCAGCTTATTGTTTTATTTGTATACATTTGACTTTAGAGCCTGTTATTATCCTTAACTATGAAATAATTTAATATTTTACATTTAAAGAAAATGAAGTATTGATGATGAACTGTTTTTTTACTTGATGATGAACTTATGCGAAGTAAAAAGGAAGTATTGTAATCACGAAAAATTTCCGGTATCATATTTCAACGAAAATATCCATTTTGACCGGTGTTGAGTGCAATTTAACGATGTTTTATTGTGACATCTGTACATAAGTACAGAATAAAGGACTCATTTTCCCCCAAAAAATTATAAAATTGATTTAAAATGAACTCTGAAGAGATTTTTTCTTGGCGTCTGTACATACGGGTGTATCTCGCATAACTAAAAAATGAATAGTCTTAAAACGTTGAAATTTTGTATATAGGACTGCTATAACATGTAGATGTGCACCTCCCATTTCGGTAACAATCTGCCGTACCAAAAGTGTCTAAATATATGTATATATATATAATATCCACTCTGTTACTCGCCTCAGTGAGCTCAGTTTCTTTATTCTTATATGTTTGTAAATAGTGCAGTTTTTGCTTTAAAAATGATTGAATTGTGTTGTTTTTATCTTCCGGTTAAGATTTTTATCCCTTTAGTTAATATGCATGCAATAATTGTGGAATTATCAACAATTTAAAAGGTTTTTAACTGGAATTAAGCCTAATTTTTGGCTACCACTGCAGCTATATTTGTTTACATTTAAAACTTAACAGAATAGTAGATTTGTTGCAAATCTAGAGAAACTAAGCTTCACAACAACAAAGTAACGTCTTCTTTTATTATTGGGTATTAAATTATGCTTAATTCATTCTGGAATTATCATTTAAGTTATTAGCTTGTTTTTGCGTAGAAACTATAATTTTAATTGTAAAATTTTTTAATTGATTTAACTGTACTTGTGTTTTACGTTTTTCTATATCTTTCGATTTTTAATGAAAATATTTTGCATTTTTATGTATTTTTGCCTTGCCACGAAGTGAGAACTGAATTAATTAGTAGTGCATGCGCGTTAGGTTAGCGGCCCTGAACCCGTCTGTGAAAAACGGTTTGTTTTTTGTTTGTTTCATTCCTTTTATACATCGTTTTATATTTATAATAGTATTTGAGTAGAATATTTGGTAATTCTTCAGATGATATGATTTTTGTGCACTTTGAATTATAAAATGAATGAGATGTAATAGTGTTAAGTGAACCTAGCGCCGAAGTGTCGATATGGTAAATAAATATAGTGAACTTTTAGGAGTGTTTTTATTCTATTGCGGTTTATGCGCTATCGACGAAGTACATGTAATTCAAAATTCGTTACCTGTTAATTCAATATGTTTAAATGAAATGCAGGAAAATTGCGTATAATTTAATATTCCGTAGAAGAAAGTCATGTAGTGTACACATCAGATTTTTTTATATTGTCATGATTTCAGATCACAAGTATAATGATTATTTCTATTTGTGTATTAATGCGTAATAATCTATAACTGTCTAATGACATTTTGTTAGTGGATCATGAAAATATATAGTCATAACGGCTAAATGATTCGTATAGTTTATTAGTACAGATTAGTTGCAGTGTACGTTCCATAATGAATAATTAGACTAATTTTCTTAGTGATTGATTGCTTCTTGGACACTCCTGATATTTAATTTTACTGTAAAATTTGAGAAAGATATCAAGTGACTTAATCATTGGAAAACTTAATTAAGTACAGAAAAATTACATGCGTAGGATGATTTGAGAAACTGACAATGAGTGTTCAAATCTACATATAGAAAACTAATACAAATTTTTAATAGCTTTTTCTTCTACTAAAAGCAGTAGTTTTCTGTAGATATGTAGGTGTACATTGTACTGAAAAAATACATTTTCGTTAATAACATATTAGTAAGCAAATTTAGTGATAAAGACAATCGATTTCATAGATGCTCGTGGAATTGAATTTTATCGTAACGTATGAGAAAAACATCATAAGATGGATATGGTACTGAAAAACAAAAATCGAAATAATTAAATAAAAATTATTTTGAAACAGACTTTTTAAAGTGATACGAGAATAAACTTGCATTTCGAAGAGCTTTATTCTAATCAAATTTCACCTGTTTAGTTTATTCAACTTTATGCTTTGCTATAAAAGTTAATCTGAAAATCATATTTACACATAAAAGATTTCCATATTAAGTAGTTTTATCTTCTTTTCGATTTCTACATGACAGTTATAAAAGAAAAAACACAAACATATCCATACTTATGAAAATGGTAATATCGGTTTTATAAAAATCAAAATCTGAGGTAAGAAAAGGTCTGTGCCTGGACACATTGTTTAATACGAAATAATTTCTGGTACTAAACACAAAAAAATTCTTGTTGAATATTACTTAAGAGTAAACATTTTCATTAAATCGAAGCTAAAGCTTCCAGAGAATTTCAGATATTTGAGAAGCAAACAAAGTACTTACCTATGTTTATTCGTCCGGGTAATCCCCAGCATAGTACCGTTGACAGAAGAAGAATTACAGAATAGCCAAAAAGTTCCATTCAGTGGTCGTGATTTTATATTAAGGCCACCCCATCAGGCTAACACCTCCTTGAATACTGAAAGCTTCAGCGCTCCGTTAGGAGATACCTATGACATCATCCTCTTTCGTCATAACAAATCCATCTACTCTGTGCCTGCATGTGCTGTTTGCTAGGCGTGAACCGGCTAGCGGTAATTTTGAATCTGAGATCTGCTAATTTAGGTTGGATACCTTTTAGAAAGTGTTTAAATAGGTATTAGTTAAGCATGGGTACGAATTTTTAGAAAGAGTTCCGTTACTGCAGAACCCCCCGCGAACAGGGGATGAAATTTTCATCCTCTTGGTCGCTTTATGGATAGTGGGAGGTTTGCCCAAAGAACTTTTGAAACATTTCCAGAACTTCTTTCTTTATTTCACGAACAGAAAACGCTAGAACTGTGAGTGGTAAATAAGTATCTTTTTTTTTTAATGTTTGCGACTGTAAACGGTGTTCTTGGCTTTTATTTTTTATTAGGTTAACTGAGGAAAGGTTCTGCATCTGTGCACGGATGAATTTTTTTGTAGTAAATCAAATGCTAAATAATGGAGTCATAAAATGGATGAGGATATCATGTAGTCTTTGTTACCATCAATTAAGTGTTTGCTGCTGGCTTTATTCCGAGTAAATTATGTACAGTAGAACTCCAAATATCCTGGTGGCCAAGAACACTATTTTTGTTCCACCAGTGGCTTAGTGGTTAAAATTCCTGAATACTCTTAAGTCTGACCCAGGTTCAATTCCAGGGGAACGGGTTGGCCATATGGATGGTTTTCCCATGTGTAACGGAAATTCGAGCTAGTTTTTCTTAAATCCTCCACGAAGTCATCCCTCCCCTCAGGCAGATAGCCGTCGTGAGCTTTATCGTGTTGTATAAACCTAACCTAATCCATATATATGGATTATTTGAGATTTTCTGACACCATTTGCATATTTTCAAAATTGGGTTGATTTTCTTCTTGTATGCCAAATGCAAAATCTAGGGTTTATAGAATATTTACTTAGTATAAATTCATCAAAATTAATTTAATTGCTTGTTAACAATTGCATCGTGCCGCAGTACACGATTATTTACCATTAATAATAATAAATATATTATTTAATGGAAAAAATTAATAATAATAAATAAGTAAATATTTAAAATACGCAAATAAATTAATAACGAACATAATTTTTGAGTCAGAAAACAAACGCGTTCGAGACACAAGCACTAATGGAGTTAACAATTGATATGCCCCATCAATGGCCGAAAGTTTAAGACTGCTGAATACTGGTAGTTCGACCTGCGATCGAAAATAGGCAAACGGGTTGGCCGCATGGGTGTTTCTCGCTGTTTTTCCAATGTGCAACGTGAATCCGAGCCAGTTTTCCTTAGAAATTCTTCCATGAAGGCATTCCTCCCTTTCGGCAGATATCCCTTATGTGCTTTGCTATATTTATATAACTTGACATGCTTATATAGTTTTGATGGAAAATTGTTTCATGGTTTCTTCATTTGGTATCATAGCTTCTAGTAGAAGCTTTCAAATGGATTTCATGCTAATACTGACTGACTGGGAGGAAGGAGAAAAAATATATGGAATGGTCGTCGTATATTTCATGTATTAACCAAGAAATTTTACAATTTTTTCTAAAGCTAAATTATGGGGTCAGCTTATATACAGATCTATTAATCTTGTAAAAAAGCAGGTACTTTAATAGTGACCTCTTACGTATAAATTGTGCCTATTCATAAATCAGTTACGTCATCCTACAAAGGCAACGAAATCCACTGACTTGTCTTGAGATATTCGAGTTGTTTCATCATGTTCAGCGCCCTGATTCGCTTTGATTTCGGCAGTGTTAAACATTCGGCTTAGCTATACGGACTACGAAAAGCCTTTTATTCTCGATTCTTAAATCCATATGATGAGTTTTTTCTCCAAAACATAAAAAATAAGCCGAAAAATAAGCGCGATCTTTTTTTTTCTCTCCTTAATTATTATTATTATTTTGTCATCTCAGCAAATTCAATTCTCCGTTCTCCGCTAATTCATTCTCCATTTTTTCCTCCGTTTTCGAAATTGCTTTTCATTTACAGAGAAATGCTGAGTAGCTATACTATTGGTATAGTTTGCATCAAACGCGATAACTTGTTTGAAAATTGCCGTGTAAGCATTTCTCTTCCTGCTCATCTTTGAGACAAAAAATAAAATGACACAGAAAAGAAGACTAGCACAGATATCATAGATCGAAGGTTCTCAACGCTATGCCGGTGGGCACCACTACATCTGTTAGCTGTTTTATCTGTGCTCGCAGCTGTGCAACCGTTATAATTTTTTTTTAAGTTTTCAATAAAATGTTATGTAAAATTTTTTATACGTATTAATTAATTAGAGAAATATAAGCGTATTTGTTTATACTTCTGAATGGGCTTACCAGACGTCCCGATTTGATCGGGATTGTCGCAATTTAAAGGTATGGTCCTGAAATCCCGCCCAGCTCGTAACTTTAAACTGGTTATTTATTATAAATAAAACAAAATGTCAAATACAATAATGTTTTTAACAATGCATATCATAAAATCAAAATGCATATCTCGACTTACAGATGAACATCTTGATAACTGCTTATGAGTAGGAATGTTATCATACTCTCCTAACCATGAAAACCCCTCCCCGGGGGTAGACGTAGAGAACTCTGAAGCTACTGGCTCGGATCTGTACCTAGGTAGTCTTGGCCACGGGGGTGAACAAATTACGAATCTAGTGGTTCTGGAAGCCCCGAGAAGGTCATTTGTTGGCCGGCCCGTGGTTCTGACATGTCTCAGAGCCGGTTCTAGTAGCTCGGGGATGACGCCCCGGGTTTGTTGGGTAATGAAGATAGCCCTCTGCGATGGGCGAATGGTAGGTAGCAAATTGATGACCAGTGACGCCCTGGGGTCCTAGTTACTCCAAGTGCGTTGGCTCCGATCCTTACAAGGTTATGAGACAGGGGTTGAATCCCTGGGCCTAGTTTGGCACGGGGTGAGGACACTTTAGTGTCATTCAGTTGACGGAAAGGGGGGGGGAGAATGCCTAGAGATTATCTTATATTATCTTATCTAACCATGAAGCAATGATCTATAAAATGCAATTCAAATATCACATTAACTTTATGAATTACACTTTTACAAAGAAATTTTATACCAACGATTTGCATACGAAAGAATTTGTAACTTTTGTGTACTTAGCAATTTTTAATATTTAGTAATTGTTTATTTTGTATAAGAATACCACCCATAAATTTTATACCTTAAAATTATATTTTTTGAATAATTTTGTTTTGTATATTGTTAACTGTGTCATCCTATATATTACAACTGTGTCAACCTTCGCAGAATAAATGTACAAGTCACCTTACCAGTATTCTATCATGTGCTCTAAGACACAAAAAGATTGATGATCTCCGCCACAGATCATGTACAAGATTGCAAAGGAATGGGAAAAGTATACTAGGCTTTAAACAGGGTTACTAGAGTTAAAACTATCATTGTTAGCGTCTGACGTTTTACTTTACAGCAATCTCATTGGAAAATATTTTTCACATTTTACCTGCTGGGCAACATTTCCGCTCTCCTAGTGACATGTTTGAACGTTAAAGGATTTCCTTCCCCCTTCTTTCGGCTTTTTTTCAGGTTTTGAATTTGGGGAAAACTTTTAAATTAAACATGTACTCTCGACTTGTACATGGATCGGCTTATATTCGGAAATATACGGTAACACACACAATAGCGTTCTATTAGATCACTCTGCTCACGAGTGGTATAAAGTTTCTGAATACTGATAATTAGACTCGGGTTTAAATTCCAGCAAACGGGTGTGCTGCATGTGCGATTTCTGGTTTTCCCTAGGTGTAACGTAGATTTATGAGCCAATTTGCCTTTAAAGGTCCTCCGTCAAGACATCCTTTCTCCCATCCCTTTATTTATTTATTATAATTTTTTTATTATTATTATTATAGTTTAATTACATTTATTTTAAAGTTCAGCATTACTCGTTTAAGTGAAGCCAGAAGTGTTGACTTCTGGCTTCACTTAAACGAGCCTAAGTGGGACTAAGTGGTAAGCCCAAGTGGGACTGCCTGTGTAACTATATGTGATTGAATAAAGGGTCATCTACACCCTTTTTCTAAATTTGTCGGTTTTCATAAAATATGAGGATAAATCCTAAGCAGTCTTTCTAGATCTCGTTTGTTGATGATGCCAAAGAAAGCCAGACTCTATAGGTTATGCCATTAAAAGAATGAAATATATATTTATGGCCCTTTTTTCATCTGAAGAAAAATAACTAAAGGGCTCTACTTCTTAGCTGTGTAGAGCAACGCTATTTTTATGCATGGGTACTTCTATGCTATTCCATTTGTAGTCTCCATGCATATACCACTCTATTTGTCATAGTCTAATATTATTATCATTTGTATGAACGTTACCACATTTTATTACATGCCAAGTCATGGTTTTCATAGTATTTGTTACATCATCTTTTGATGACTGTAAGCCAGTCGTTACAAAAAAGCTTCCTTCATCGTCTCCTAGTATTCGAAAAAAAATTATGAATGGAAAATTATAATTTCTTCACCATTGCCGCGTATAGTGAGTCAAAAAAAGAGAGGTCAGTGGGGCAGCTCTATATCTCCTGTTTTGTTCGCTCGATCGACGAAATTCATCCTACTCTTCTCATGTCTCAAAAGCTCGATATATATATATATAGCACTTTTCTAACATATGTATTTGGGCAGAAAATCGGACTTTTTCTGAATTGTCATGTCAATTTTTTTCCAATAATTTGATTTTACATCTCAAGTCATGGCAAAATACGAAGTTCTGTAAAAATCGCACCAGCAGTTCTTTTTAAATTAGAACTCAAAATTTTAGATGTTAATTCAGTTTGATATATCAGTTTAATAATATTATATATAATGTTGATTCAGTTTAATAATACCTTTCTTTTAATTAATCTTACTTGCTTTCTTTTTCATTATTCAAATTTAGATTTAATCCAAGTAAAAATCAGATATTCTTTTTCTAATTATTCAAAAACATTTGATTTAAAAATTTTTTAACAAATTATTCCAAAAGCAGTTTTTGAATTATACTGTAAACCCTATAAACAACCTAAAACAAGTTGCATACTGTTAAAATAAATATTTCTTACGTCATATTACTAGAAATTTAGAATTTGTTATTCAAAATTTCGAAATTTATACATATATATATATATATAAAGAACAGTGTCCATGAGTTTGTTTTTGACACAGATCTGAAGTTTTACTCCGGTCCTGATGAAATTTGGCCCATATGAGCTTCAAAATAAGGTGAATAAAATTCAAAATAAGGTGGCTTGCATAAGATTTCTCAAAACCACCAGTTCTAATTTTTATGCACACATAATCTAGGCCAGCTTCGTGTTGCCACTTTTGAATACCGTATGTTATTTACGTGTCAGATTTAATCAGAAAACTTCGCAATGTAAAAGAAGTGCGCTGCCACTCAATAAATTGTAACACATTTGTCAAATTCCGCAGTTTAAAAGAAAAGTGTTAAATTACTCGAATTAAAAAATGTCATGTAATTAAATTAAGAAATCTGATCTCTACACCAAATGACTTCCTTGTACGGAATATTAAACTATACGCAATTTTCCTGCATTTCATTTAAACGTATTGAATTAACAGTTAACGAATTTTGAATTAAATCTACTTCGTAAATAGCGCATAAACCACAATAGAATTAATGCATTCCACAATAGAATAAGTGCACTATATTTATTTACCATAGCGACACTTTGGCGGTAGGTTTCACTTAATAGAGTTAGCTTAATAGGTTTCACTTAATCTATTTCATTTTATAACTCAGAGTAAGCAAAAATTATAGCATCTGAAGAATGACCACAAGTTCAATTCAAATACTATAATAAATCTAAAAGGATGTATAAAAGAAATTAAACAAATAAAAAAGGAACAGTTTTTCACCAACTATTTAGCGCCGCTTACCTAATGCGCGTGGGCTACTAATTCAGTTCTCACTTCGCGATAAGGCAAAAATACATAAAAATTCAAAATATTTTCATTAAAAATTTAAAGATATAGAAAAACATGAAACACCAAGTACAGTTAGAACTATTAAAAAAACAATTTTTAAATTAAAATTTCAATTTGTACGCAAAAACCAGCTAATAACTTAAATAATAATTCCAGAGTGAATCAAGCATAATTTAACTTGCAATAACAAAAGAAGACTTTACTTTGTTGTTACGAAGCTAGGTTTCTGTACATTGGCAACAAATCCACTATTTTGTTAAGTTTCAAATGCAAACAAATACGGCGGGTATGGTAATCAAAAATTAGCCTTAGCCGTACTTGAAAAACTTTTAAATTGTTGATAATTCCACTATTATTGGATGCAGGTTAAGTAAAGGCATAAAAATCTTAGCCAGAACAACATAATTCAATCATTTGTCAAGCAAAAAGTGCACAATTTAGTAACATATAAGAATAAAGAAACTGAGCTCACAGAACAGAGTAAAAGAGTATATATATATATACATGTATATTTGATGCGGCCGATTGCAACCAAAATGGGAGGTGTACATCTACATGTTATTGCAGTCCTATATATAAAATTTCCACGTTCTGAGACTACTCGTTTTTTAGTTATGCGAGATACATACATACATACTCCAGTCAAGTACGTACGTACAGACGCCACGAAAGAGATCTCTTCAGAAATAATTTTAAATCAGCTTTATAATTTTTTGGGGGAAAAAGAGTCTTTTATTCGGTCCTTAAGAAACAATGTCACGCAAAAACATCGTTGATTCGATAACGGAAAAAATGAATATTTTCGTTGAAATATGATACCCAAAATTTTTTGCAATTGCAATACCTCCTTTTTACTTCGTACAAGAAAGTAAATATGCAAATTAAAAAATCTGATGTGTACACACATGACTTCCTTGTACGGAATATTCAATTATACGCAATTTCCCTGCATTTCATTTAAACACATTGAATTACCAGTTAAAGAATTTTGAATTAAATCTACTTTGTCAATAGCGCATAAACCACAATAGAATAAATGCACTCTTTAAAGTTCAGAATATTTATTTACCATAGCCGCACTTCGGCTCTAGGTTCACTTAACAGCGTTAATCTCATTCGCGCTGACATTATATCATCTGAAGGACCACTAGTTATATTCAGATACTATAATAAATCTAAAACGATGTATAAAAGAAATGAAACAAATAAAAAGCAACATTTCTTCACAGACGATTCAGCGCCGCTTACCTAATGCGCATGCGCTACTAATTATTCAGTTCTCACTTCGCGATAAGGGAAAAATACATAGAAATTCAAAATATTTTCACTAAAATTTAAAGATATAGAAAAACATAAGACACCAAGTACAGTTAAAACAATTAAAAAACATTTTTACAGTTAAAATTACAGTTTAAACGCAAAAACAAGCTAATAACTTAAATGATAATTCCAGAATGAGTTACTCATAATTTAATGCGCAATAATAAAAGAAGACCTTAATTTGTTCTTGCGAGGCTTAGTTTCTGTAGATTGGTAACAAATCCACTATTCTGGTAAGTTTCAAATGTAAACAAATATGGAGGGTACCATAACCAAAAATTAGATTTACCTGCACTTAAAAAACTTTTAAATTGTTGATAATTCCACAATCATTGCATGCAGGTTTTCTAAAGGCGTAAAAATCTTAACCGAAAGATAAGAGCAACATAATTCAATCATTTTTAAAGTAAAAAAAATGCACAATTTACAAATATATAAGAATAAACAAACTGTGTTCACTGAGCCGAGTAACAGAGTGGAATATACATATATTTATATACTTTTGACGCGGCCGATTGCAACCGAAATGCGAGGTGCACATATACATGTTATAGCAGTCCTATATACAAAATTTCAACGTTCTAAGGATACTCGTTTTTTAGTTATGTGAGATAAACACGTACGTACAGACGCCAAGAAAAAATTTCTTCAGAGTTCATTTTAAATCAATTTTATAATTTTTTTTGGGGGGGGAATGAGTCCTTTATTCTGTCCTTACGTTTTGATATTAGGCAAAAACGTCGTTAAATTGCACTCGATAGCGGTCAAAATGGATATTTTCTTTGAAATATGATATTCGAAATTTTTGGCGATTACGATACTTCCTTTTTACTTCGTACAAGGAAGTAATTAGCCTTATATGAACTTAAAAAACTTTTAAACTGTTGATAATTCCACAATTATTGCATGCAGGTTTAAAGAAACTGAGCTCACTGAGCAGAGTAACAGAGAGGATATATTTACATATATACATTTGGTGCCGCCGATTGCAACCAAAAATGCGAGGTGCACATCTACATGTTATAGCAGCCCCGTATACAAAATATCAACGTTCTGAGGCTCCTCGTTTTTGAATTATGCGAGATATATACATACATACGTACGTACCTACGTACGTACAGACGCCATGAAAAAATTTCTTCAAAATGCATTTTAAATAAGTTTTATAATAATTTTTGAGGAAAAGACTCTTTTATTCTGTTCTTACGTACGGATATGACTGAAAAACATCGTTAAATTGCATTCGATAGCGGCCAAAATAGATATTTTCGTTGAAATATCGTACCCGAAATTTTTCGCGATTACAATACTTCTCTTTTATTTCGTACAAGGAAGTAAAATGTGTCAAACTGCTCAAATTAAAATATTTCTAAGTGTGTTATCATTTAGCAAAACGTAATAAGGTACTTAATTTTTCTTTCAAATGCTTTCTGTAATTAATTAACAAACTAGGCGGTTTAAAAGCAATAAACGCAGATTCGTTTCAGTTATTACTAGTTACTGGTTGAAAGCGTGAAATTACCCTAGCTAAATCTATTAAAATTATCTGCACTTACTATATTTAAGAGATGAGTGAATATTATATATTACTATTGATGGCAATTAGATGAATATTATACAAAGATATATATTATACAAAGTAATTTATACAAATAATATACAAAGTTATTTATAAATATATTGTACTAGGTAATAATTTATACAAATATTATACAAAGCTGAATATTGTACATAAGATGAATGTTATACACAAGATGAACATTATATTGTTACGAATTTTACATTTATTTGGCTGTTTATTTAGAATTGTAATTAAAATTCCTTTTTATTTCCCCGCGCAACGCAGACGATTTTTGAAAAGAAAACTAAGTCGAAAAAAAAATAGCAATAAAAATAAAAGAGCGCCTGCATTTAATGCTTAATAAATAAATATCTCGTAATTACTGTTGCCATCCAGAAAAATCTAGAAATATCGTGATTGTTCTACTGATAATTAAAAAGCTTATAAAAGCCGAGGTGAAACACCTCATCTTTAGTGAAGTCTGTGGCTATATCATAAAGTTAAAGAACAAGAAGAGTCCTGGCTTCGACAAAATTACGAATGTCATGATAAAAAAATTTCCTACTAAAACTGTCTTCATGCTTACCAAGCTCATCAACAGCATTATGCAGACCCAGCACTTTCCCAATCCGTGGAAACTGGCAGCCATCTCGCCTATCCTCAAACCAGGAAAACCAGCTACATCACCGACGTCGTACAGACCAATCAGTCTTCTGTCTTGTATTAGTAAAGTGGTTGAAGCTGTCATTCTTGCCAGAATTAATCAACACCTGGAAGAAAACAACATTCTTATCCCCTGTCAATTTGGGTTCAGGAAACAACTGTCGACGACCAACCAACTCTACAGAGTGGTGGAAATGATTACAGAAGGAAGGCAAAGAAAGAAAATTACTGGTGGCATTTTCTTAGACATAGCCAAGGCTTTTGATCGCGTATGGCTGGACGCATTAGTCTACAAAATCCACACACTGGGTTTCCCAGTTTACATCACGAACATAATTAAATCCTACCTAACTGGTAGACACTTTGTCGTTCATATTTCTGGCACATATTCCACCAGCCGTGCAGTACTTGCAGGCGTCCCACAGGGTTCTCTTTTGGGACCCACACTCTACAATGTTTATATGAACGACATACCCACAGCAGACAACACTATATTGGCCATGTATGCTGATAGCTGATAACACAGCGATCCTGGCACAAAATGCATTTCTTAGTCCAGTAATCCAACGATTACAAAACCACATCCATGCACTTGAGACCTGGCTAGTTAAATGGAAGGTGCAAGTCAACCTGGAAAAAACGCAGGCTATATTGTTTACAAAGAGAAAGAAAATAAAAACAAACCTTCAATTCTATGGTACGGTACTTCCCTGGGCCAAGCAAGTCATTTACTTAGGGGTGATCCTCTGTAAAACTTTCTCATGGTCCCCACACATAACACATATTCTCAAAACTTTTCGAGCTCGTAAATCGCAACACTTTCCGTTAATTGCTCGGAATAGTATTCTATCTATAGACAATAAGTTATTCATTTACAAAACCATTATGCGTCCACTATTAAGTTATGCCTGCCCAGTTTGGGCATATTCATGTCGTTCCAACCGTAAAAAATTGCAAACTGCTCAGAATGGTGTTCTGAGGCAACTAGTAAATGCACCATGGTACATCCGAAATAGTAGAATTCATCTAGAACTGAACATCGAACACATTCATAATTTTTATTGTAGACTAGCTAGGCAGTTTCATGTAAATCAAAGCAAAATTAGTAACCCAGATATTTATATTCCTGATTACGAAGCTGCTGACACTGTAAACTTTGTACGACCAATGTCAATTCTTTACCTGGCACTTGTTTAAGCATTATAAACATTGTACATTCTGGATTTAATTAGAAATGTTCTAAGTTATCATTTGTGTGTAATATTTTTCTCTTATTTTTCTATTATTATTTTTCTTAGAGTTATTATGTTATTCAATTATGTTTTTCTAACATGCCAAAAGATTCGTACTTTTTATTCTCTTGTCATTTCAAATATGTTATCTCACCAGCTCGACAACTTCTGTGCATATCTTTATACTTT
>KK121841.1:317550-354728 GCA_000611955.2 Stegodyphus mimosarum
GAGGACATAATTATTTGGGATTAATGATGAATTAGTGAAATCTATCCACAAAATCATAGCTCAAGACGATATCACAATACTGGCAAGAACAGAAATTTTACTTCCTGGATCCATAGACGAAAATAGAAATTTCCGCTGCGGCGTCATGGAATATCCCAAGAATTGAAATAGCCCTAAAAGAGTATTAATAGCTTCAGCAGTCGTCGACCTATCGGGGACCGTTATCCCGGTGAGAGTTGCCAATGTAACTGATAAGGCGAGAGTTATTAAGAAAGATGAAGTGATTGCAGAATGTATTCCAGTAACCAGCGTTGAAAGAAAAAGTAACATCTCAAAAACCGTGTCTTCAGACAACATTATATCGGAGTTATTGCAGAATGCGCAATTAAACGATGAGGAAAAGAATGCTGCCGAGCGTGTCATTAAAGAATGTTTAATGACACGCTCGGCAGCATAACACAGCGTGTCATTAAAAAATGTTTTCTCCCGCTCATCTTCTGACGTGGGTCGAACCAGTTTAACTCAGCATAGAATCGATACTGGTGATCATCCACCAATCAAGCAACATCCAAGACGTCTGCCGATTTCGAAACAGGAAGAGGTGTGAACACTTTTAACGGACATGCAAAAAAGCAATGTCATTGAGCCTTCAGCAAGTCCCTTGGCATCTCCCATCGTCCTGGTGAAGAAGAAAGACGGGTCAACTAGATTTTACGTTGATTATCGCCGGTTGAACGAGGTTACGAAGAAAGACAGTTACCCTCTTCCTAGAATTGACGATATTCTGGATACTCTTTCTGGAAGCAAGTGGTTCTCGACACTTGATTTAAAGAGTGGATATTGGCAGGTAGAAATACATCCTGATGACCGAGAAAAGACGGCATTTACTACAGGACAAGGACTTTGGCAGTTCAAGGTGATGCCGTTTGGACTATGTAATGCGCCGGCTACATTCGAACGTCTAATGGAGACTGTTTTAAAAGGTCTTTCATACGAAGCCTGTCTGATATACCTGGATGACATCATCATTGTCGGGAAGAGTTTCGAAGAACATTTGGAAAATCTTAGAAAGGTGCTTCAGAAACTGAAAGAAGCCAATCTGAAGTTGAGTCCCGCTAAATGCAAATTATTCAGACAGGAAGTCACTTATCTCGGACATGTCATCTCTGCTGAAGGTGTGCGCACGGATTCTGAAAAAGTGTCAGCAGTTAAAGACTGGAGACGTCCCGAAAATGTCCACCAGCTGAGAAGCTTTCTAGGACTTTGCACCTACTATAGGAGATTCGTGAAGGATTTTTCTTCCATCGCAAGACCCCTTCACAAGCTGACAGAGAGCAAGCAAAAGTTCGTGTGGACAAAAGAATGTGAGAATGCATTTAAGAACCTGAAGGAAGCCTTAACATCTGCTCCAATCCTGACGTATCCTCAGCTCGACAGACCATTTATTCTCGACACGGATGCGAGTAATGAAAGTGTCGGCGCTGTTTTGTCCCAAGAAATAGAGGGCCAAGAACGTGTAGTAGCTTACTGGAGCAAGTGCCTATCTAAACCGGAGAGGAATTACTGTGTCACCAGGAAAGAGTTGCTCGCCATAGTCAAAGCCGTAGAACATTTCCATCATTATCTATACGGCAGAAAATTCCTGCTCCGCACAGATCATGCATCATTGGCCTGGCTTTTAAATTTCAAGAATCCTGAGGGTCAGATAGCTAGGTGGATACAGAGACTCCAGGAATATGACATCATTATCCGTCATCGCAAGGGACAGTCGCACGGAAACGCTGACGCCTTGTCTAGAAGACCTTGCCCAGAAAACTGCCGATATTGTTCCAGGGTCGAAGCTAAATACCAACTGGTTAATCCAGTCGCACGGCAAATTACAGCATCAACATCGGCTGATCCAGACCCATGGAGTGACAAGGAAATCAGGAAAGACCAGCTGGAAGACCGTGATATTAAACCCATAATTGAGTTAATGGAGACCTCAAACAGAAAACCTACCTGGCAGGATATTTCGAGCTATAGTCCCACGACAAAACAATATTGGGCTCTCTGGGACTCACTCCATATTCGAAACGGCGTCTTGTACCGAAAATTCGAATCGGATGATGGAAAAACATTCCGATGGCAGCTGGTACTCCCAAGATCCCGAATCCCGGACGTCCTTAAAGAACTACATAGCAGCCCTGCAGGAGGTCACTTCGGAATAATGAAGACCTTGCAGAGAGTTCGGGAGCGTTTCTACTGGAATAATGCAAAGGATGACGTGCAAAAGTGGTGCCGAACTTGCGATGCCTGTGCAAGTCGGAAAGGACCGAAGAAACGCAGCCGGGGGAAGCTGCAACGTTACAATGTAGGAGCACCTTTTGAACGTATCGCCTTTGACATCTTAGGACCTCTGCCACGAACTGCTGATGGCAACAAATACATCCTCGTTGCCATTGATTACTTCACCAAGTGGCCTGAAGCGTATCCTATTCCTGATCAAGAGGCTGTCACAGTAGCAGAGATGATGATACAGCACTGGATTTCCAGATTCGGAGTGCCTCTTCAGTTACATTCCGATCAGGGAAGGAATTTTACCTCGGCTGTAGTCAAGGAACTCTGCAAGCTACTCGGCATTGACAAAACCCAAACGACGCCTTTACATCCCCAGTCGGACGGTATGGTAGAGAGGTTTAATCGAACCATCCTCAATAACCTCTCATTAGTGGTTTCCAGAAACCAACAGGACTGGGACAAGAAGTTGCCACTATTTTTACTGGCTTACCGCAGTGCTGTCCACGAGACTACCGGCTATTCCCCATCTCAGATGCTCTTCGGTCGTGACCTTCGTCTGCCCTGTGATCTTTTGTTTGGTCGCCCTCCGGATGCGCCTTCATCGCCTGAGGAATACATTCAAGACCTCCAGGCCCGGTTTGAAGTGATGCACAACTTTGCACGAGAGCGAGTCAACTTGACGACGGAGAAGATGAAGGCCCGCTACGACACGAGAGCTACTGGGCATCGTTTCAACGAAGGAGACAAGGTGTGGTTATGGAATCCGACTCATCGAAAAGGACTTTCTCCGAAACTACAATCACCTTGGGATGGTCCTTACACAGTCCTAAACAGGCTGAACGACGTCGTGGTTCGGATCCGTAAGTCATTGAACTCTAAATCTAAAATCGTTCATTATGAATTGTTAGTTCATTACTATGGCCATAGTACGTAGTGTATATAGTTGTAAATAATAATGTAAATAGTATAAGACCATGGTTCTATTTGTATTTAGTATTTGATTTTATTTGTTTATTATTTGATAAGTATTTGTATTTGATAGCATTTGTATTTGATAGTATTTGTGCTTAGTATTTGATAGTATTTGAATTGTATTCAGCGTTGGATAGAATTTAGTTTGCTGAAAGTCACTTATTGCAATTATTGTTTATTTTGTTATTATAAAGTAATGTTTATTATAGCACTGAGGCCTTAGTTGTGAGTTTGGCTTCCTGTCCAAGGATTGTACTGCCCGGGACGTGCAGTCCTTGGGAAGGGGGCAATGTTACGAATTTCACATCTATTTGGCTATTTATTTAGAATTGTAATTGAAATTCCTTTTTATTTCCCCGCGCAACGCAGATGATTTTTGAAAAGAAAACTACGTCGAAAAAGAAATATAGCAATAAAAATAAAAGAGCGCGTGCATATAATGCTTAATAAATAAATATCTCGTAATTACTGTTGCCATCCAGAAAAATCTAGAAATATCGTGTTTGTTCTACTGATAATTAAAAAGCTTTTAAAAGCCGAGGTGAAACACCTCATCTTAGTTGTTGTTGCTGTTATACTTGTAGCTGTAAAAAGCGAACTGCTGTTTGTTTACTTAATGCTGTATTGATTGTAGCGATTTCGCTGTGAGATAGAATTATTTTATCTGTTTTGAACTGAGTTTTTGCTAAGCGTTTGAGATATTGTGCGAAGATCTGTGAAGAAATATTTCAGCATTTTAATTTATTTCTTGTGGAAGGAATAAATTTTTGTTAACTTTTTACGACTTGTGCATTCAATATATTATGAACCCGTACGCACATAACAATATATTACAACTCTTAGTATATTTAAGATTTTTTTGCTCTGTGTGTGTAATTCTTACAAATCTAGTTTTAGTCTGATAGTGATGAAATTCTGCATACATAAAACTTCAAAACAAGAGGAAGATCACTGTCTACATGTGATTTCGAAAACCAACCAACAGGTTTCATATTCAGTGCGTTTATATTAGAACGGTGCACTTACGACAGCATTTTGCTAATATATTATTCTTCTTAGGTTTACGTTGTTGTTGTTGCTCTCCTTCTGTTAGTGGATGTCATACGTGCTAAACAAGAAATTCGTAACTCCTTTTTTTTATTTATTTATTTTTTGTAAAAAAAATTTTAAAAAGCAGTTTTACTTTAGATTTTTTATATATTATTTTAGATTTAGTTAAAAGAATTTTTTACAAAAAATAAATATTAACATTTCTTCATAGTTTCAATTTTGAAACTTTGTTAACGCATCATATGTTTACGTGTTCGTTGTTGCCTTCTATCAGTTCTTATTAAAACCATTAGATGGCGCCATTTTCTTCTACTCCTGAGAGGAGCGCAGAATCTTTAAGCCGAATCAGTTTTTTGCCAATATTTCGAAAAACGACAAAAAAATCGAGCAAAGTGAATGGGATTTTCCGAAAAAAGTTTCATAATCGAAAATAAAGCACGTATCATTTCTCACTAAAACCGTTGAATGGCACTATGTTAGTTATATCTTTAGAACAATGTAGAACTTTTCAGAAGAACGTAAGAATCATTAGAGCAGAAATTTAAATGCGCTATCTGCTTTTCGCGAATACTTCGAAAACGGGACTTCGAAAGAAGTTCCTCCATCCCTCTAAATGAAGCTTCTTCACTCCGCTTTAGAGTCCACGCAATGCCGGGTGCTTCAACTGTTTCAAAGCATTAGCTGATTGTTTCAAATTTGGCGTAGGCTAAAAAGTAATAACGCTGCAAAATCTGAGCATCAGTACGTTTTGTTCTGATTAGGCTCCCTGGATTTATTTTGCATTCTACTTTTATTATCAATGAAATTTAAAAAAAAACTGAAATCAGTCTTAGTATGTTAAAGCGTTTAATTAAAAAAATTCAAATTGGCAATTTTCGTAAAATTATAACTGTATTAAATTTTCTAAGAGTGTTATTTAAAAGATGAAAACCGATTAATATGTCATCTGCATTGTATCTACAGATATTTTGAATGAGCAAGATTTCATGTTGCCCTGTTTTTATCTAAATGTATTTAAATTTTGTTTTATGTAGTTACAAAAAGATAAAACTAGATTAAAATGAGAGTAAAAGAAAATTACTGTCGAATTTAATGAAATTCATAAAGCTGTGCTGTGAAAAAGTGTGGGCTTCCCAGAATTACGTATTTTAATTTACTGCCTTTTAAATATGTATATCTTTATTTATTGTACTTCTTTTCCATTCTTGTCAAATTCTTAATTTTCACTTCATTCAGTAAATTTTTAATGGAAAATAAAAAAAAAAAGAAAATACTTATGTCAGGACTAAGTGATCGGTGCATATTATTCGCGAACATCTTCGTGAAGTAGTTAAAGTCCTGATCTTGAACAGAGAGCTGAATGCAGCTATGTTCTGTGGTAGAATACTGTGATTAAGTGGTGAAATAACTATACGTAAGAAGGATTTAAAATCCTCTTTTATTAAACCACAATTATTTACAGTCACTTCCCAACTCGGGACGGATACAGAAAATAATGACCACACTTGGGTCTAAACTGAACAATCAAATAATTTAAACTAAAATTAAATAGAAAGTAAATAGTCGTTGCTCACAGAGCTATAACGCGAGGTGGGCCTCTATGCTAAATGGTGCTTAGCAAGATTTCACTAATACTAACGCATTTAGAATTACTTCAATAAGAAGTAGCGTAACAGCGCTACAGCTTAGAATTTAAATACTAGTTGGTCAGGCGAACGTTGAATAGAGTAACAGTTGTCTGAGACTAAAAGCTCTCTCACACTGAGAGGTTCCTACCTACGGTTTAAATCGAACTTGGCTCCACTTCAAATTAGCATAAAGCTGAAACGCGCGCTTATTCTAACGGCTATAGTTGAAATGAGAAGAGATAGAAAAAGGCAAATTAAAATAAAACTTTGTTAGTTTAACTAAAACCTTGCACTTATATTTGATTTAAGTATCTATTTTTCATTGTTATAATAAGAATTCATTCATAGATGATATGAATGAATCCTACGAACCTGTTAATAAAATTGGAAACTTTAAAAATGTATATAAGCTTTATTTTTTGTTGTTTTAGTTTTAATTTCTTAAATATCTAAATTCTGAGAAATACGTTACACTTCTTTTCCAATTACTTTCAAACTCTTAGTCATTATTTCATTTTGAATTATTAACTACAAAATAAAAATGCCGTAAAGTTTTATTGAAAAACTTAGCTTTTTTTCCGCTTAGGTAAAACTTTATGTGCAGGTGGTATAACTAAGAAATAAAACTATAATTTTTTAAAATCCTTTTCAGATAAACAGACACTTATATACAGAAAAGAGAATAATTTTATTTTAAAATACAGTGTGTTTAGTTTTTTTCTCTAAAAATAATGAAGACAACAAGACACAGATGATATCCCCCGTCCCAGGCATCTAAAAACATCATTAAGTAAAATGAGATACTCAGATTCTCAAGATCAATACTATAAGCATTAGAGCTGAATAAATATTCAGTAATTTTGGGGGGCATCTTAAAAAATGTTTCGTAGAAATTATACCGAATCTTAAAGAATCCTAAAGGGTAATAATTACTATTTTAGTTTTTATTTTTATACAGTATTTTCGCGTAAAGAACACTCTGAGTTCCAGACATTTTACTTTCTGTGCTGGTAGTTAGAAATGAATATCAATAATAATCAACACAATTATTAGCACTTGAAAAGGAATCCTTAATAATCAGCATGAATGAAGTATTATAATATGAAAATAGTATTCGAAAATATTCAATAATAATGAAAATATAAATTTATGAAAGCAAATAATAAATCGAAAAAGTTTAAAAAAGAGACAGACAAAATGGAATTTTACAAATGAAATAATGTAATAAGGTATAATTTATCTTCCTCCAAAGGTCTTCTAAATATTGGTCTTGCTGTCTGATTAGAATTTAATGTAAACAAAAAGAGAATACTAAAAAATGATAACATATTCTCCGTTCTAACATACACCGTTGGAATGTTAAGGAATGGTGTGCTTTGTTTCAAATTTTATACTTAATCGGCAAGTTAATAGCATAAACAAGGAAAATATTTAAAGTTGCTCTTCAATAAAAATTTATATAGTACACCGTACGATAGCCACTGTTATATTACGTATAGTGAATAATTATAATCTTTCTGGAAATGTAACGTATGAGATTTATATAATATTGTCGCTACGAATCTTTATACAGAATTTCATCTTCTTGATGGATAACTTGATTTACGACATATCATGTAAGAGCATGTTATTTCATTGTATACTAAATAACTCAGCAATTCTAGCGACAAAAAAATAAATAAATACAGTTTAAAAGTACTTTGAAGCTGTCCATAAAAAAATACAAAGCGGATTGGTATCTCTATCAGTGGTCTTCAAATGTATGCCGATGAACGAATCGAAATCAATGAAAACCTTCTAGAAATTTTGCGAGCAGAACCTGATTACTGCCTAGGTCTACAAATTTTAAGACCCCAGGTTTAATCGGGGGAACTGTTTATAAGCTGCCCTCTGAGTTGTTATTTTACATGAAATAGTAATTAAACATCTGGAAAAGTGATATTCTCCTTTAGAATATGAGAGGTCACGGATATGATAATTGACAAGAATAGACTATAAACTGTTTACTGAAATAAAATATTTTGAAGATTTTAATTTTTTGCGCTGTTTATGCTACAAATTTAGTAATAAATGATGTAACAAATGTCCGTAGAAATTCTATCTTTCTGGATTTCACTAAAGTTTTATGCAATTCGTTTGAAGATTCGTTTTAATACTGCAGAAACCATTTCATGAGTAAATGAAACTGGTGTAGTTTTTACCTCTACGATGTCAATCAAGGGAAATTTATTGGCTCACTGTATGAAATGATAACAAATAAGTAGATTTTTACTTAAAATTAAAAGTTTTTAAATTTATGTTTCTTTTGCTAATTTGGCAACATGTCAGAAAACTACTGCATCATAAAGTACGAATATTAACTTGTTTTACAACCACGGAAACGTCAAAAACACTTTATTAGAGCACAAAATAGATTCAGGTGACTAAAATACTTGTTTGTAACAAAGGTTTTCCACCAAAAAACGTTCTTAATAAAGTTAGGAAAAAAATAGGAAAGCAATACCTTTAGTGCAGGTTGTAATCACCACCCACAGCTATGATTTTCTGCCAACGTTTTAGTAGCTTTTTAAAGCCTTCGGCTCAGATACTTGTTTGATTCTTGGCCAGACAGATCAACCTCATTTCGGATGTCCTGTACAGGATGGAAGATAGCACCAGCAACATGTAGCTGCAGGTGTGAAAAAAGGTAGAAGTCCGAAGTAACAATGTCGGGCTATATGGTGGGTATGGCAAAAGATCCCATTCGAGTCGGTACAGAGTCCAGCCGGTGAATACTTACACATATAGTCTTGCATTGCCTTGATGAAACATCGTCTTTTGGCACCGGAACTCAGTTCGACGTTTTTCCTTGATAGCAGCGTCAATACTAGGATCTTGCTGTATACCATACTGTCCAGCATCTTGCTGTATGCCTGCTGTCAAGGGTTTCACCTTCTTCCAGATACCCTTTGTGGATAATACCGTAGCAATCTCACCAGATACAAAGCACAATCGTTTTGTTAGCCAAACCGCGCTTTGCGACGCTGCCGACGGGCTTACCGGACACAGACCAATCCCGCTTTCGGCCTGTGTTGTTGAAAACCCACTTTTCCTCATAAATGAGGATCCGATCCAGAATTTAGTCCTTGGGCTGATATTCAAGCATAGCAGTGCAAGCTGAAACACGTCTGTCCTTTTATGCTTGAGTCAGCTCACGCGGCAGTTAGCGATTGAACTTGTACGTCACGTTTATGCGATGCATAGCACAGCTGATGGACTAACTAACATCTAACTCCTTAGCAAGCTCTAACATCTAACTCCTTAGCAAGCTCGCGAGTGGTTGTGTACTAATCTTCTCCCACAAGCTCTCGCAGGTGGCCTCATCAACATCAATAGCCGACCAGAGCGCTCTGTTTCTTGAATGTAATAGTTTTTGTCTTTGGGCTTTCAGTGCCAAACCTTCACAGTGTCATATGATACAAAATTAGTACCTTAAACAGTACACATGAATTAGTGACTTCTGTAGCTTACTTTTTGGAACAGAACGGAAAGTGAATGATGGTTCTAATCTGGTAGCAAGATAGTTCCATTGCAGACATCTTGTATTTAGTGATACCGATATTTATCACAAATTTCACAACGCAGTGTTCTAAAGCAAGTATCGTTCTTTCAAATGCCAAAAATCGTTTGACAAAATATGATTAAGTGCGCAAAAGCGAACTGCTTGCGCAGATGATATTTGCGAAACTTTCGCTAAATCCGATATATTTAAATCTAATGAAAATACATATTATAGTAGTGACTATTATAGTAGTGGCATATTATATAGATGAATTCTGCCACTGAAATGAAGCAACTGGCACAAAAGTTTCAGTGCGAATAATGACGAATAACAAAAAATAAACAAAGAAATGTAATATTTTATATACTTTTGGATAATGCAATGCTCTTCTTTAAATGGCGCTTTGAATAACTAAATCAGTGATAATTTTTCTTCTTCTAAAATCTGTCAGAAATAAGTAAAACATTTACAGAAGAAAAATATTATATTATTAAAAGATAGGAATAGAAGATAGATGTATTGAAAATACATGTACTAAAGATTTCTGACAAGATTTTGAATCAATGATTTAGCTACAACAATGTAAATTAAAACTTAAAGGAAGGGTAAACCTTACTTAATTTCTTCTAGTTGATATTGTAGGAATAAAACTTATGACTTTATCCTAGGTAACGGTATAAATAATATAATTTGTAACATACAGATTCTGTTTCAGGTATTTTTAATCTTATTTACTGATGCTACAACTAATGAATAATCGTTTTGAAATTCATAAGTCGTAATTTATTTACTTAAAATTTTGGCTTTTAAACTCACTATCAAAAGCGAACTGATACCTATTATCATTCACATGTGACCTTGTAAATCTAATATAGTTAACAAATGAAAATTCTATTTATGTTTTTTATATGTAAAAGTTAAGAAATTTTTTTAATTAAACAACATGGTTGTTTAATCTATAATTGTATTGTTTGAATATTTTCATAAAATGTTATGTAACATGGAAAGAAAAGTTATGAGTTATTAAAAGGTTCTTTATTTGAATACACAGATGAGCTCCAAAAGCCCTTGCACCGGCATTGATATTTTACATTATAAAAGTGTATTACTAGTATAAGAAAGTCAATCATCTGAAAATTCTGATTTTCTATAATTCTTAACAACATTTTGCAAGAAAATATGTTTCTTTGTCATGAGAAATGAAATATGTTTTAATACTTTAAGCAATCTAATGATGTGTATAAAAGTACTTATTTACTGATTTCCAAATTTCTGATGGTAATTTTGTATACTAGTGTCTGGCTCTGAAATTAAATCTAAAGGTAATTATAAAATTTTGTGGCAACATATATATTGCAAGACTCTTTTGTCACACTTCTTTTAATTTTGTTCAAATGTTAACATATGTTTTTCTATTACTTAATATTTTGATATTCTTCTGTTCGTACTATTCTATGCTCAGAATAGAGCTACAGAAACGAAAGCAGAAAAATTTGAAATTTAAATTCTTTTTTGAGTTAAGTTTTAATTTTATCTAACAACAGCAAAAATTTAGTTTTTTGACATGAAAATATTAGACATAATTTTTACTAAAAGAAGGCAAACCGAAGTGTTTGTATTACTTGGTTATATACGTAGCGTATTCGGAAACTAAGTACCGGTTCATTCTAGCGCCGTCGCAGCGCTGTGGTAGGCGTCCCGCGCATGCGCACTAGTCTTTCTTGTAACTTTCAATTGTCGCCATTTTGGTTGCTCTATGTTGTGTTTTCAGTTTGCTGTGCACATTCAAAATGTTTAAGACAATTAGTTCTCCCGCTGACTGTGAAATTCGTGCCGGGATTAAATTTTTGAACGCGAGGAATGTTAAACCGGCCGAAATTTATCGTCAAGTGACAGAAGTTTACGGTGAATACGCGATAAGTGATGGAATGGTGAGAAAGTGGGTAAGAATGTTTAATGCAGGTCGAACAAATGTCCACGCCGAGGCTCGGAATGGTCGGCCTTCTGTTGTCACCGATGATTTGGTAAGGAAAGTTGATGAAGCAATTCATGAGAACAGACGCTTACACGTTTTGTTTTGAACTATGTTGTGTCTGACCGCTTGAATTATCGCAAACTGTGTTCCCGATGGGTTCCAAAAATGCTCACTGATGTTCACAAAACAAAGCGACTTGGTAGTGCCCTGACATTTCTCACGCGGTACAGTGATGAGGGAGAAAACTTTTTAAACCAAATTGTGACATGAAACTTGGGTGTGTCATTTCACACCAGAATCGAAAATACAACCGATGGAGTGGAGACACACTCATTCTCCGAAAAAGCAAAAGTTCAAAGTCACAATGTCATCGCAAAAAATCGTGTGCACAGTCTTCTGGGATAGGAAAGGCGTTTTGCTTACTGAATTTCTTCCCAGAGGTGAAACAATTAATGCGGCACGATATTGTGAGACTTTGACAAAACTAAGGCGTGCCATTCAAAACAAACGAAGAGGAATGCTCAGTAAAGGAATTGTGTTGCTCCATAACAATGCTCGGCCCCATACTGCTGGTGTCACTCAATCGTTAATTCGACAGTTTCATTGGGAGCAGTTCGATCACCCGTCGTACAGCCCGGACTTGGCGCCGTCCGACTATCACTTGTTCCTGCACATGATGCGCGAGCTTGGTGGCAAGCGCTTTGGATCCGACGATGACACGAAAAATACTGTGGAGTCGTGGTTATCGAAACTGGCGGGAAGTTTCTTTCACGATGGTATACAAAAACTGGTCACCCGCTATGACAAGTGTTTGATCATTGGCGGAAACTATGTTGAAAAATAGTTTAAGACATGTATTTTCATGTAAAAACAAAATTGGATTCGAAAAAATTGTTTTACTATTTTTTTTTTCAAAACGGTACTTAGTTTCCGAATAAGCCTCTTAGTTTAATTTTTAGAATTAATGTATTTTCAGCGATTATCTCTTTTTTGACCTGTTAATCTGAAATTTTTATAATACGAATTAATTTTTTTTAATTACTTTCTGAGAAATACTGTCATTTTCAGAGGTAGTCATCTAGGGAGATGATCGCTGTGAGACATAAACATATTTACCAGCAACGTTTATTATCGGTATATTTGCCTTTCGTAAATTAATATATAAATAAAAGCTATACTGATAATTAGTGCTTTACCAAAATTTAAAAATTTAAAAATCAATGACTGTGATAGCTATTCTAACTTGATTACAATCCACTTGTCCTGTGTATTTATTTACTCGCTTATTAAGCTGAAATTCTTAATCTTTGATATAGTAAATGACTGCAAGTTAAAATTTTATTTGAAAATGAATGAAATTTTACAATAACCTCTTTTTTCTGAAAAACCCTCAGTCAGTTTTAAAACATGTGTTCGTGAAATTTGCCAGCATTGAAAGAAATGCAAATATTTCCGTTTTGTAATAAATAATTCAACACATTAATTGTGCTTTTATTGAAAGGTGAAAAAAATTCAAAATCAAATCTTTCACAAAAGTGGAGAATAAAAATATGGGGTATAATACAAACTTATGTATATAATGAAATCAAGAATACACTAATTCTCAGTCTAATGAACTATAACCGGGAAAACCCTTCGACACTTCATCTCCTTCTTTAGTCTGCTTTTTCATTTTAGGCGCTGGTTTCGAGGAACTGCCACACGTAACAGCGTATTTAATCTCTCGCATCAGAAGCTTGAACATCGACATCTGCAATAAAATAATTTTGTATTGTAAAAATTGTGGAAACCATCTAATACATTTACTGATGATGGATCAGTAAAACATGAAAATCCTAAGAATATAGACAGAGGAGAACGAAACGGATCTGATTGCAATAAGACTTCTCTTTGTAAGAAAATATTCCATCAAGTACACTGAAATATATTTTTTCTGCTTTCTCAAGCACATTTTCAGTTGCTCTGTTATAAAAGCATAAATATATACATTTTATTTCAAAAGAAATACATCTAAACGTAGCCACAAGTATTACTTATTCACATAAATATTACCTATTAACATAAGTATACTTATTACACATATACTTACTGACATAAGTATACTGAACTTAAAAATTTCGACGTTTTACGAATTCTGGAAAGTTAAAACTACAGTTTTCTAAAAATCTAAACCTGTGTGAAAATGTGATTTTCAGATTACCTTAAGTTATTAAAATTGTGACTTTTTGTAAACTGAAAGATGAACGTTTTGAAGTCTTAAAAGTCATTTAATATACTAGTTAATTTTTTAATTACACAGAAGATTCAGATTCCGAATTCAAAATGTAGAAATTAGGTGAGGAGTAACAGAAGGCAGATAATGAATATGAAAGAGTTGTCCTTTTAGCATTAAGCTAATTGTTGTCTTTCTGGGGAGCAATTATAACGCAATAATTCAACAAATTTTTAAAATGCAAGCCTGTCGTCAGTAATCCTGGTCTCAGGGGTTTTTCTAACAGTTAATTCCTTGATAGAAAATGTTTTGGCCAAAAATGGGCTTAAATAGGAGTTAAGAGGTAAAGAATAGGACCCTTTCTCTTTCCGTGCGTGTTCTAGTCATGGAGGTATGGTTCTAGTAACAGTAAAATTGTTTCTCTTTCCGTAATGAGATCTTGGCCATGGGGTGGTCTGCAGGAACGGTTTTCGAAAAGACTCTTACGGCGGTGATGTGTGTGCTTTGTAGGTTAGATTGTTTATTGTGCAGGTGGCTACCTTTGTAAACTAAGTCTTGAATGGACACAGACGCCAGTCTTTGTTATGCATCGCTTGATCTGTGATGCAGACAAATATACATACAAAAGTATTGTTCATCGTAGGAGACGTCTTGTAGGGGCGTGATGCTTTTTCGATTTTTGTCCTCAGGAAGAGAAAAGTCCCCTGAGGTTTCGCAGGCCGAAAATAAAGAAGGATTTGCGGCGTCTACTCAATTTTTACGGATTTATTATTGGCTGCGATAAGGTCGTGACAGACTGCGGTTCACCAATTAATTTCAAATTAGGCTCGGTTAGGTTGGTCGTGGTTGCATAATTAATAATTAGGCGAAAAGCTTAAAGAGAGGCTTTGGTGGAAAGGGAGATCGGAGAAATTCTTGAACTACTTGTTTTGAGTTGGATGGTGAGAGTTTTCGATTTTGAGCTGCTAGTTTAGAGTTGGCAAAAATAAAGAAGAAAAGAGGTAGATTTTTATTAGAGAGTATATCACGCCTGTTAGATTTGTGAGTCAACCTAAGTTAACCATTTTTTAACGTGCTAATCCGGCACTTTTCTATTTAGACCTGAATTATTTTGTCGCGAATTTTAAGTGTGTTCATGTCATTTAAGTAAACAATATTTAAGTATTTTTACTTGTATTTGATTTCAAATTTGAAATCGGGAAGAAAGAGCGTAATGCAATATATATAGATATATATTTGTAAAGAGTGTATTTGTTTTAATTGTTAAAATCTTTAATTATTTTTTCCAACGGTTCAGTTTTGTAACTAAGAAAGGGAGCGTCTTTGAACGGAAATGACATCTGTGAGAATAGCTTTTAAGATAACAGTAGAACTGGGGCAGTATAGTGTGTTTTGCATGTCTTCACTGACTTTTTGTTATTGGGCAGTAAAAGGCACTCGTAAATTGGCCTTTTCGTTTTCAGTTGCATTTTCGCTATGGTTAATAAATCAGGTTCTTTCGGAAGAAAGGAGCGACTGTAAAATTTGATCTTAAAAGAGCAGTTTGGTTGTTCTCTTTAGTTTTCCGCTTGTTAGCTGGGGGCGTCGAATTTTAGTCTCTTACGCTTTGGGTGACTCACTGTGTAGCTGGTCAACCGTCAGCTGTGGACAATGACTCTGCTTTGATTCGTCTGAGAGGTGAAGTTGTTAAGATAAATAATAAGTCTCGGGTTGGTGAAATTTAATTTTATGCGGAATTTTGAGCCCATAATTTTTAGTGGGCGGAGAAACCGAGTTTTCTTCGGTTCTTGCACGAAGAGAGGGATTAGGAGATGCAGTGATATAAGTTTCGGAAAAAAAGTTCGGGAGGCGTTGGCCCTGTGACGGGCCTTGACCTCTTGTGGAGGCTTGCGCCTGCGGTCTGGTGCGGTGTCTCTCTCGCCTTTTAGCTGATGAGATTTTTCGTTGCGTGATGTAAAGAGCTCTACACAAAAATATAGCATCGCTTCTTCTTCATTATCTTTCTCTGATAACTATAAATAGATCTTCTCGAAGTGTTCCAGATAGAAAGGTAGGTTCTTGGTGTCCAGTTCTGGCAGTTCATGATTTGAAGAAGTTTCCAGATGCTTAAGCGTTTTTATAGAAAGGTTGGTTCTTGGTATCCGGCTCCGGCAGCTCAGGATTTAAAGACGTTTCCCGATACTTAAGCTTTCCTGATAGAAGGTTTGGTTCTTGGTATCCAGCTCCGGCAGTTCATAAATTGATGAAGCTTCAGTTTACATTGGGTTCCTGATAATAACTGGACGCTCTCGAAGGTGTTATCTTTAGATTCGGAAAAGTTGTCTCCTACCTGTGAGTGAAATTTTAAAATTATTTTTGTCTCTCTCCCCATTCTCTGTTTATCCTAATTCCATTGGGGGACTAGTAATATGATTCATATATATATATATATATATATGTATATTAAGAAGTGATTGAGATTTCAAGCTAATGACCAGTTACTTTGAAGGATTAAGATTTGTTCCATCATCTTAATTTGTGAGCTAGAGAATGTTAAAAATTTTTTATTACTGTGCCTAAAATTTGTAATGCTTTAATGGTAATTTCTATTTTGGTTATGCTTTGAATGTAATAATGAGGTATATTACTTACTGTTGTGTGTAAGGGAGCTGATCAGTTACTCCGTTTTCTGAGATAAGATAACCTAGAAAATAATAAATGTGTTTGTTTTGTATTATTACTTGCATTTTTTTTGTGTGTGTGTTTCTTTACTTGTGGTTACCAGTCACTCCATTTGTTTGAGCCGTAAAGCTTTTAAGAAATTTGAGATTTTAATTGGGCTGTTGTAAAAATATTTATGCATTTAGGTTACTCACAACGCGACCTAAAAACATTATATATAACCGTGTATTAATGGTTATTTGAATGCTGTTTTGGGATAAATTTGTAATGCTTTTTTTTTGGTGCCAGGAAAGTTTAAAACTATTGCTTGATTTTTCTTTTCTGAAACTGATTGTTTTTGAATATTTCTCCTCTGGTGCTTATGAGGTTTTGAATTAATGAATCTGAACTTGTTGCTCTTGAATTAATTCTAGAAATGATTGAATATGTAGTTTAAGTGAATTTAAGAAATGTTTTGGTCGAGAGAGAGTATTCTATTCTACTCGAGTACCAGTGAAGATTTATTCCTTCTTATTTTCAGGGTAAGATTTATTAAGTGTGAATATTCTTTGATTAAGTTAATTGATTCTAAGAAATAGTTATTGAAATCTTATTTGAGTTAGATCAATCACTCAGTTCCGCCCCTTAAGATTAGAAAGTTTATTCTTTATTATTTAAGTTTGTTCAACACAGTTAGGTCAGGCAGAGTTTAAAAGTAAAAAGAAAACCCGTAACATTTTCAGATATTCAACAGAATTGATTTGTATAATAACGTTTAAGTTTCACTGCAAATAGTCGCTATTATTGTAAAGCACGAAGTACTTGACCTCCTGTTCTTACTTAATACAGGGTTATTTTTACCCTTCTGTGCTGTTATAATTTCACGTCTGTGCGAGAATTCGCCAGGCTCATTAGTAGAATCTACCTTAGTTTATGTGGAAAAGAAGAGACAGACTTTACACATTTTAATGTTGTTAGGCATTATTTAAGATTTTCCTAAGGTAATGTCGAACCAAGGGATTTCCATGTTAAGCACATTGTGTTAATATAAAAATAATTCATCTGAATTATTTGAAAGCAGTAAAAATATTAAAATGATAATTTTGAATACATGTACAGTTTGCACGTTTTACCTAGCTACCTAAATAAAGCTTTAGAATCAGGTACAACTATCATTTAAAAAACCCGTTTGATAACTTAAGTATCAAACAAATTTATCAGTTATAACCTAGTCTTTTCCCCCTCAGTACAGAGAATACTACCTCTGTTTCGCTACCTTTATTATTAAAATACATAGTATCTGGCTGAATATTCATAGTAAGCATAGTTGTATTATTAATGTCACGTTTGTTCTGATAATAGAAAAAGTTTCCGCTCATTTTGCTAAGTTTCACTCTTACAATGGATTTATTATTTTTAATTGTTACACTTATCTTTAAATACGGAATTTCATATAAATACTGTTATCGTGTCACTTTTAGCGTATGTTTTCACACCTTTATCTAAATTATTTAAAATTAAACCTCTAAAATTCTTCTTCCACTTTTCTTTCCTCTATTACATTTCCCAGATGTAGTTCCTTTAAAATTTATAATAGGGTTTAATTGTTGTGGCATTCTTTCAAGTATTTTGAATTAAAGCGCTACTTTTTTTAATTTTGTGGATTTCCTTAAACTGAAATCTACGATTATTTATTTAAATATTTCTAATGTCTCTATAATGTATCTATACTATATATCTCTATAATCGTACGAAGTGCCACTAATACAATTCACATCGACTATTCACAGAATCCAGCACATTTTCTGGGGCATATCAAGAAGCGGAACACTGCAGCAAATCCAGGCTGTCTGGAAATTTCCGCTGAATCTGATCAGTTTCCCTTATAGTCCGCGAGATATTCTTAACAAAATTACAGCCAATCAATAACTTTTATAAGAGCTATTAATTACATTAAAAACTTGAACTTGAAAATTAATCATACATTATAGATCTATTTAAAAGTTAATATTTTAAAACAAACTTATTCAGCCTTTGAATTTAACGTCGGTAACTAGAAATTTTAGAGTTCATTGTCTTATTTTTCAAATTTAATTAACCTATGTTTATGAACAGGAAAAGAATACTGTATTCTACTTAAATTTTAAAAAACATGTCTGGACATGCTTTAAAAGAATCTGGATATATTTTTGGAAGCACTTTTTCTATTTCTCTTAGATTATATTATTAGTGAACAAGAGGAATGTGTCCTTATTCTGTCCGATTCACAAACGACTAAATTCGTGATATTTTCAAGTGCAGTAAAATTCGTTTAGACTACTAATTCTTTTCTTTCACATATACCGTTACTTAAATGCAATAAAAGTAACATTTTTCTTGCCGTTTGAGTTGCTTATTCTAGGGGTGAAGGAATGAAATTACAAATGTAGATATAACTAAAAGGCTTAAAAACGTGTCAAATTAGCAAGATTGATTTAGAAACTCAAACTTACCTCAGGATCTCTTTCGAGTTTTCTCTGGAACCAGAAAAACTCTGCCACTCCAGCGCAGGCTGATAGGCATATTCCGAGCAGCATAACTACGAAAACACCACCGACATTTCCTAATCCTAATTCATTGACAGAACCTGAAGATTTCGAAGTTTGTGAACAACTGCCACCTCCCTTCTTCTGTTTCCACCAGCGTTCTTTCAAGGTATGGAGTTGACCTTCTTGCTGCAGTCTCAGAATCCCACCTGTCAGCCAGTTCCGTAGTTTGTGATTACCTGTATGAAAAGAAATCAATTTTAAACTAAGCACTCGAATTCATACAATTAAATCCTTATTTACTTTAGCTTAGATTTGTGGTTAGTTTGCTTGCAGCTCAGTATCATTAATAGAGAAGAGCAATATAAATTTTATACCACATTTTGCCCGCTGCGGTACGTAAAGGTTTCAACAATATGATTTTCAGATTTGTTACTCTTACCAAAAGTATCAAATTTTGGTGTAAATTTATGTAAGTAAGTATTTACATATTTACGTTTGTTTATATACACTCACGTTTGTGAAAATTGCAACACCAAGAAGGAATCGTCATAATTGAATGCAATTTAATACACAGTTGAGTGGTAGTGGTACAAATAAATGATTAAATGTTCAAAGCAAACAAACAAGAACAAGAGATCAGAATCAGTATTTTGTGTGGCCACCACGCGCCGCCATAAGTGCTGCTACACGACGTGGCATGGAGTCAAACAAAGTTTGAATGTCTGACTGAGGAAGAGCATTCCATATCGTTTGTACGCGTACCCAAAGTTCGTCTGCAGACGCAACAGGACGAGGATCACGAGCAAGATGCCGACCAATGACATCCCACACATGTTCAATTGGCGACATATCCGGGGAACACGCAGGCCAAGGAAGAAGCTGTACCTGCTGCGCTGCAAAGAAGGATTTAACAATCCGAGCAGTATGAGGGCGGGCATTGTCCTGTTGAAATACAGCGCCTGGCAAGCTTTGAAGGAAGGGAACAGCTTCGGGCTGTAGAACTTCACGGATATACCGGTTGCTGTTCAGATTGCCCACAATTCGTAGCAATTGAGATCGTCTATGATATGCTATGGCGCCCCAGACCATAACTCCGGGTGTTCGTCCACTGTGGCGTTCGATAATGCACTCCGGAAGGTGGCGTTCACCGGCATAGCGTCTGACACGAATGCGGCCATCATGGTACCACAAATTAAAGCGGGATTCGTCAGAAAACACGACATGCTGCCAATCAGCACGCCAGTCTCTATGCTGATTGGCCCATTGTAGCCGCAGGCGGCGATGGTCGTGCGTTAGGGGGATCCTGTATAAAGGAGTCCGTGCGCGCAGTCCACACTGCAGCAGACGTCTACGAATTGATGAAGCACACAATGAAACACCTGTAGCTATTGACCACAGTGCTGCCAATTGTCTAGAGGAAGCTGTACGGTCCGTCCGCGCCATGCGGACCAGGTGTCTATCATCGCGAGCTGACGTCACATTTCGGGGTCCACTCCCGGATTTCCGAGTTGTCCGACACTCGTCCGTCCACTGCTTCCAAACGCGCATCACTGTGCTGCTGTTACGCTGCACACGAGAGGCTACTGCACGATACGACAATCCAGCTTCACGAAGGCCGATGATTCTCCCTCGTTCAAACTCTGTAAGTTGTTCAAATCTCGCTCTCTTTCGTCGACGAGGCATAAGTACAGATTGAGTTAACGTTTACCACTAGCAGATAACCACCGATAACCATACACGCCTCGCTACAGCCGTCTATTTATTCGGATCCATCAGCCGTTCAGAGGGCGCTGCTCAGCATACGCATGCGCTACGGATTTGCAATTCTAATCATTTGCATATCATGCGCTACTTTGCATTTCCTGAAAATTTCAGCTCACTCGCGTAAGTCCTTCATGGTGTTGCAATTTTCACAAACGTGAGTGTACATCGGTTTATATTTATTTTTATTGTTGTGTAGTTATTATTAATTATTTACAATTTGTTTTTTATCTTATTTGTTTCCTATTCTGCTTAAATTTATTGTGTTTTCTATAATTTTTTATTTTTAAGTAATAATTGCATTTTAAAGTTTTACTTCGGTATTACTTTGTGGTATGTACAATTCTGTGTATTTGTAGATATTATGGTCTAGTGGCCGAAACCGCTGCACAAAACTCCGGTTGTGATACAGGGTTTAATGAACTTCTAACTCAAGTTCTATCAATAACATTAATTTTAATAAAATAAAAACTTTAACATTCGCGAATCATGACGATGTGGAACCTAGATACATGTAGTCCCATAATTTCATAATGCCATTAAACAGGAAAGTACACCATTAACAGTATACACGAGGAGTGATAGTTCTAGCCAGCCAAAATGTCCATAGCTCCAGCTGGCTAGTCTTGGCTCTTCTCCGAAAACCATCTTACTTTCTCGCTGCCGAATCCTTTTTCTAACTCATAGTGTCGTTACCTGAGCTGAACTCCTGGTAGGGGGCAAGATTTCTTCACTCGTATATAACAAAGGTGTCCACATTCTGACCCTGATGAAAAGACTTATTTATTCCTTTGTCCCTTGGAGTGATCTTCGAGGTTGAAACCGGAATCATTAACAAAAGCAGCTCGTTGTAACAGGATTTTTCCTGTGGTCTGAAAGAGGTACCATTGCATTCGGAAATCATTCATCCTAGACAAGGAACCTCTATGCGACATTATCACAGTATCATTAACTGGAACCTCATTAAAATTTAACGAAGCTTGATGATAAGTTTTATCGCTAAGTTGGCATCATTTAGCAATTTTTTGCTATATTTTATATTTTGTAAGTTTCCAGAAACAGTCTGTTCCGTACTCGTAACTTTATTGTTTGGCCGACGGAACACATTCTCCTCGCATTTTTGCAGTTGTTGATTTATTTTGTTAATCTATTAGATGTAAAAACTGGCAACATGAAAATAATGTAAAAGCTTAGTTTCTGATAATTGGAAACAATCATTTTACACGACTCGAAGAATTTTTCCTTGCAAAATGTACTCGCTGTAGTAATTGTGTCTATTCTCTCTAAGAACAAAATAAACGCTATCGCTAATAAACGCATCTCTTGTTTCTGATTACGCTAACTACCCACGCTATCTACACACACAGCCTTCCACAAACGTTAGCTATTCTGATGCATCAAACAATAATATAACTAGAAATGATGAATATCTTATTGTTTTCAGCTAGACGAAGACTTGAGTGCAGTTGCATTCAAGTATTGAAAAGACATTCAGAGGGATAAAAACATGCTACTCTGTGGAATTTGATGTATTGCATACGATACCGTTTGAAAACAAATTAAATTAATATAAATCGAAGTTTAACTTTATATGTAACATAATTTACAGATCATATTTTACGTTTTCTCTTATAACATTCTAAAGAAAATTTTGATGAAATTCTCTACCAGAGATTAACTGTATTTTAAAAGGTTTTACAATTAATTTCAGAATCAAAACCCATTAAATCGTTACATTAATTCTTGTTACCATTTCCAAGACAGTCACAGATTCTGATACTAATAACTGATCAGATACTATGATGCAACACGTATTTTTCAGTTTATTTATTTTATTATTATTTTTAAATATCTTTTATTTATTGCATTATTAATGTATATTATCCTCGAAAACAGAGAGCGCACTACAATTACCATATATTAGCTTGTTGCATCTTGCTGCAATTTATGAAGCTAAAGCTTCACAGATTTAGTAAAAAAAGATTTTCTAAGAAATTAGTAGTGCAAGTAAAAGGTTAGAAACTCTAATTTTCCCAAATTCCTTTCAATGCAAAAAATGATATTTACATCATTGCCAGTTTAATACTTAAAATGTCGGAAATATCGCTGTTCAGCTTCCGTAGTGTTTCTTCCAAATCCACATTTTAGTAGTAAACTTTCGATAACAGGTTTCTTTTCTGGGTATTCTTTACAAGAATGTCGGAAGTTTACAATCATTTGTGCCTTTCGACAGGGCGATGACTTGAAGCATACCTCTCAGTCGCTCTATTTGGATACACAATGATAGGAAATGGGATTCCCAAAAATAGCTTAGTATAATACATTAAAATATTACGATCACTTGCAGATAAGCTAAATTTTTTAGATTTCTGCCAACGACTGAGCGGAATCTTCAGATTTTAAACTTTTTTATATGTATTTTAAATTTTTTGTTTATTTTTCTGCTAGCAAAATTCCGACATCTAAATAAATGTGAATTTAGCTTGAAGAGATGGATATACCCTTTACAAGTTATAAGGTATTTCTTCCGCCTTCTTCGCATGCCTTTGTGGTGTAATCGTCACCACACTCAACACGTGTTCGAGAGGTCCATCATTCGAGTCCCGGCGAGGGCATTGCACGTTTCCTCACTTTCCTTCTTTAAAGAAAAATAATGTCTCTACAAAGAAAACTCATGGTTTACATCAACGATGCCAATACATATATACTTATACAATTTTTTAGAAACAAAACATAATCATGCCTAGATTTTTTTGCGCATTAAGCTGCTGAAAAATTATCAGTAAAGACATGAAGTAAGAAATTTAGAGATAAATTTTCACAAAGACCAAAAATTGAAATTCATAAGTAATAAATTTCAAATAATCCTATAAACGCAATAAAGAATTTAATAAATGTTAAAACCAAAACCTTTCAAAAAAATAAACGACCACGGTCTGTGATTGGACGGGAGTACGGGATCTTCCCTCGTGAAGGCACTTATTCCAAGTCATTCGGCTTTTCAAAATTTTTACCCTATTAGACAATCTCCTCTTTTGATGATCTAAATTCCTGTGATGATGTGGAGGTAAAGGCGTAATTGCCTATGAACTCCGTAAATTGCACTTCCTTGATCCTTGATCCTCCTGCTAAAAGACGACGATCCACCCCCACCCTCAGCCTTCAGTTCTAGCGACGACGCCGTTCACTCAGCTGCTCCAGATATGCCTCACACATGATTATCAATCTTTTTCTTTTAAATATCACATTAAATCATTTACCGCAGATTTAATCTGCCAAATTGCTATTCACCGGTAAGTAGACATTACACTACTAGCATATAGCTATATTATAATCCATGTGACCAAGAAGCCTATTAATCGTAAAATCTTTCCTATCTGCTTTATCTTTGGTGTTGTATTCATGTTATAAAAATTATAAAATACCCCCAAAAAATTATTAAAAATCTTAAAATACCGAAAAATTCTGTGCCGTCCCTAGCTCAGTGGTTAGCGCGTTAGACTCGAGGCCGAAAGGTCCCGAGATCGAATCTCGCTAATTGCTGCTTAATTTTTCCGAACTTATAATATTTTTATAAGTTCTTCTTTTTATCTCTGTAATTTTCCTCAGTCATGTTGACTTCCTTTTTATTTTTCCTTAACGTCTTTCATGTATTTTTTCCTATTTCTGCTCCCTTTTATTAACTATGATGTGGAGGTAGAGGGTTCTTTACTCTAGGCACTCCATAATAATTAATCCTTGGATTTCAAAAGAGCAATACTCCAGTTCAAAACATCAATGAAATTTAAAGGAAAACTAACATAACAGAAGAGAAATTTAATCAACTTCAATGCTACTGCGTCAGGTGAAGGAACACTAAAATCAATTGAAATCTCTCTTTCACAAAAATCCTTGCTTTTCTTTAAAGCAAGGATTTAAAGAAAATCCGTTGTTAGCCGTTGAACCATTTCAATGTGTTTTAATTATAATAGTTCACCGAAAGTTCTGGCCTTCTCCAAAGCCAGGGAAAAACAAACTAAATTTTAATTTGTGCCTTAGTACAAAATTCTAATTAGAATTTACTTTGCTTTTTCTCTGCTTTGGAGAGGGCCAGAATTTTCGGTTGGAACGATGAGAAAAAAAATCATTGTTATTTCCATTTTAAAAGTGTGTTCTTCTTCTGAAGCTGATTTAACTTGCATAACCAAATAAACTTATTCTTCAAATTAATTACAGATAAATTGTTAATAATACGTTTCCGTTAATTATAACATTATTTCTCTTCTCTGCCATTTTTAACTGCTATTGGATTAAACGATTTTGGGTTAATTGTAGGCATCATTCCCTATATTATACGGGTTAATTATGAGACTGCTTAAGAGTGTAACCCTTAAGCAGTCTCATAGTTAACCCGTATAATGTAGGGGAACGAGAATGAGGAATAGGCATAAAATGAGTAAACTTGTAATAGTAGAGTTTTAGCGTTTAGACAGAACCTTCTTCATTTGCAGGATAGAAAATAACTCTTGGGCAGATTGCGCCGATTCCTGTTGCTTTTGCAGAAGAAAATAGGGCATGAGCTCTAAATTCTTTCAGGGAGGCCTCAAATTGCCCTTCAGTATTTAAAATGTGCTACATTTTATCTACCTTTTTTCAGTTCTAGCTTTTAAAAATTTAAAGCTATGAGAAGGAGTAAAATATTTCACAATTACTGGTGAATTTAAGATGACAGAGATAATAGGAAGTTTCTAAACTCAGATGACCCGGACATAAATACCAGGAAATGACGTGTAAGAAGAAATGATTTCTTCCACATTTGAAAGAAAGTGAAATTTTTAATTTTATATTTCACACATATATTGGTTTTCGAATCGATAACCAATTGCATTAATTTGATAATATCTCTATCATTTAATTAAAGTCTTTAAAACAAATTCCTCCTCCCTTTTTTTCAGGCTCTTGGAAAACGAAAATAAACCTCAAAATTTTTGTTTAAAATATGTAAATTTATATATTTTATAATAAACAATAAAACCTAAATTTCAGTCAGGAAAATAAAATACACAGGTAGTGAAATGTGCTTTTTAAAAAAAAATAACTTTGATGGATAAATACTGAATTATAAAGTTATTTTATGAAATATGCTTAATATTTATAAGTGACATCTATTATATAAAAAAAATTAAACCAAAATGCTCCCTAACAGATATTCACTCGGGCTTCCTATTTTGTAAATCGGGTCCTGTTTTATGATTCAGTTCTTCAGCGAGTTCTTCAATTTAAATTTGTTTCAACCATTGAACGTTGCGGAAATGCTTCAAACGAGGAAAAAGCTTATTCCTTTAAAATCTTCTCTTCGATTTCTCTTTAGTATTCGTGTTTGGAATTTCTAAATTTTTTAATCAAGAGATCTCCCCAGTCGTCGACGTAGATATTCATAGATCGATGGAAAAACGTTAATGAGAAATTCTATATATATTTAATATAAGTTGTAACGATTCAATATTAATTTTGAAATTAAGCCGTTAATTTTTATGCTGTTATATAACTATGTTACTATAAAAATTATTACACATAAAATACTAATCATATAATTCTATACGAAAAAAAAGTTCAAAAATTTTATTTTATGTTTGTGGCAAAAATGTAAATAAACAAAAAGAAGTCAGTTGCAAGATGTTAACAAATTGAACTCTCTCACTGTGAAGTAGTTTATTCAAACTATAACTTATAATATCAAAACAGAAGAGGAATACGCTAAAGTAAAACATAAAATTATCAAAGCAACACCCTTGTGTTTGGAGTAGATTTAGTCAAGAACTCTATCGATTTCAAGGGCAAACAAGTACAGGTTCCTCTTCATCAGAAGCAAAGAAATCTGAGAATCTTGGCAAATTTTTTGCTTCTGATGAAGTGGCACCCGTCCCTATTTGCTCTTGAAATTAATAGACTAAATCTACGCGAAACAAAAGGTTATTACTTTGCTAATTTTATATAATCTATAAGCATGTTTTCAGTTTTAAGTATAAGTCTGAAATGGTACTGGAGCTTTCCTTCAGAAGCAAGCGTTTATTCCTTTCTAAATTATGAGATATGTAATTTATTAAATCATAATTTCGATGCAATAAAGTTTGGCCAGCTTCATAGGAGTTGAAATGTTTCTTTTTGTTTTCCCTAAAATTCTGTTATTCTAACTCCTAGAATTATTATTTTCATCGTTTTCGATGAATGACGAATAAATGAAAAATAATTGCAGTTGATGGGATATATGTAATCTAAAAATTAACAAAGAATCTAAAAATAACACTAACCTGTTTTTTCTTATCGCAGTCTTATAAACAGGTCTCTGAAAAAAGGCAATTTTTAAACAATTTGGAAAACCTATTTTATTCCCTATTCCTGCAATCATCTTATCCCACCATACTTCCACATACCTCTTCTGAAAGATTTTGGCTTCTTCATTCAAGCTTTGTACCTAATCGGAGAAGTCTGTTTCATAAATAATTTTTTTCCTAATTACGAATAAAATGCAAAAATATTTTGAGCGCAATTCTTTTGAGTTCCAAACTATAACTATAGTATGTGAACGCAAAGGAATTATACCTTCTAATAGAGACAAATAAACATCCATTAGACCTTTGAAAAGTCGAAAAGTATACGAGATGCGCATTTTATAATGTGAAAAGTCAATAGTTGTGTGTAGCATAATTTTTTTTCTGAAAAGTACACTTTAATATGGTAATAAATTGTCTGCAAATTCATTTGTATAGCCTATTGGGCCTAGCCTATTGGAAATTTCAAATTACCTTAAAAAAGAATTTGCGTTAAAAATTTTTTTAAAAATATATAAAAGATTTTATGCAAATATTTCACTTAATTCATAATTGCTCTCCGTAGATAAAAATTATATATATCCTGTCGGCCATTTATAAAACTATTTTTTTTCTTTTCAATATAATTAAAATTCAACCCAAAGAGACTTAAATATTCCTCCAAGGAGGCATTCCTTCTCATAGGCAGATAGCCCTCACGTGCTTTACAGTAATCAAATAAACCGAACCAGTCAAATCAAAAAGAATTTCAGTTTTAAATACTCTAATGCCTATTTTTGTTTTCGTAACGCAAAATGTTATAAAAAATATCAAAATATAGAAAACGTATGTTTTCGTTCGAAAAATGTGTGTAGAAATTGGCAGTCTGTATTGGACATGGCCAAACTGCGGCTCGCGAGCTACTTGCGTCCCTTGCCATTTCATATGCGAATTCTTTTGAATAAATATAGTTTAAGTTTTTAATACAAATGGAATCTGAAATAGGAATCATGCAGTGCCTCGTTTCTTACTTTTTCTACGTTATTTTTTGAACAGGTAATGGTCATCCGATTACATTACGTTAATGTAAAACGCAATGCTAATATTTTTAATAAATTATTTTCCCTAATATTTTTCCTCTCAGATTAATTTTACTTTAGGCAGTATCTGCTTACATTCTTGTGTGATACCATTATTCAAACAGTTGTGATCCACATGGAAGATTTATATTCGTTGTAGGGTACTACTTTTGTTCAGTTCTTGAATGGCGTGAGTAACTGCTGAAGAAACCTGTTTAGCCTTCCAATCTTTATAGAGCTCTTTTTTAATCTGTGGAATTATTTTAGGATTTAGGATTTAATTTTTGGTGGAGTGTCAACTTTCTGCGGAACTCCTTCGCAGAAAACTCAAAAATTTATATCCATCCCTAAGCAAGTCAGGCATTTTTATGCAATTGCTTCACAGATTTTACAACCATTCACAATAATATTCTTAGTGAATATGCTTACTTTTCTTATATGAAACTCTCTTTCGTAATAATTCCTTGGTAATCCTGGGTAGGCGTCATAATTTATGCCACCAATGGTTGTGCATGCTGAAATATTTGGTGTCATGGGAAGAATCACTGGTTTGACAATGATTTAAATTTTAGTCAAAATGTTTAATTTCCATGTTATCAAAAATTTTTATTACAGATAGAGATCTTTCCCCTTAATCATCAAATCTTCATATCAATAACGTTGTGTGAAACAATGAGGGATCAACAGAACACAAATATCTCTCTTTTCCAAAGTTTCTGTCAAAATCGGAATACTGATGTTAGTGAAATCTCGTTAGCTTGTGATATTTTCTCGTATTTTTCGATTTCTTGTTTGATGACTTTCTTTCTTTATACTTCACACTAGGTCAGAGGCATTTTGCTGCACTAGGTTAGAGGCGCCGGTAAATATCGCACTAGGTTAGAGGCATTTTACTGCCCGGCATAGCTGAAATTTTTCACTCCTTAGTACCGCCGCTTTGCAACTACACCGGTTGCCCCGGCTCTGATACCAGCATTATATGTTGATATTTTTTGTCTTCCTAATTTTCGATCAACATGTACGTCTTACACGTCATTCATGAAAGCTTAGTAGCCAAACGAAAAGTTGTACAACGATCCACTGCTTGATCACTACAAATTTCAGGGAATAATGTGAAATTTCGCTCCCATAAACGTTTGTTTTTAAAGTCTGATCTTTTATTTTCTCAAGTATCCTCTGCTTACAGAGACCATTTAAGACTTATTTTCTGTACACAGGTTAAGTAACCCAATGGAAAGTTACACTATGTAACCGTTAGGCTGATAATAATTTATTTTAAACTTTTTCCTGAGTTATTTTACTTCGAAATTCAAGACGAGACGTCATTTGACCGCCTTTTTGGGTGTAACAGTTAGAAAATGGTGGATCCGTACACCTATTTGACAAGAGCTTAGAAACTACACTATGGTGCAGACGTCTGCCGTGTTACAAAAGACCTCCATATCGAGCAGTTCTGCATGTTCATAGAAATATGAAGAGATATGCGTTCACCTTTTATCTGCATTTGCGAAATAAATTCATTATAGTAGTGACAGGTATGTTTTCTTTCTGTAAAATTAGTTTTGATTTGCCATGCATTTAAAAACAGTTCAGAATTAAACAGCTAAGTTGAAGAGTTCGGCTGGTAGACAAATGGAAAACGTGCGTGAGGAAGCGTTTATCTATACCGGCATGAATTACTAGATTTATTAGTAATAGAAAGATGATTAGTATGTCCAGAGCAATCGTAACAATTCAAGAGGGGTTTCGAGAATTTTCAGTGATGCGTATGAACTTCGTTATCTTGTAGAGTTATTAGGATTTTTGATGCGGGAGACATGAAAAATGAGCAATGCCTTCTCCGGGTCTCGAACCTGGACCTTTCGAATGCGCACTAAGTGTGGTACCATTACATTACGAAGGCACGCGGAAAGTACAGAGAAAATACCTTACATACTCCCCTTTTTAAAGGACAACTAGGGATTAGAAGACAAAATCGCCAAATCCTGGTGGTGAAGAGTCATCATCCACCACCCTTTTAGCTGAGTCACCAATGTGCATACATTAGGTTATTTTAAGCAGGAGAAGGGAAAAATGAGAAATGCCCACTCCGCGACTCGAACCTGGACCTCTCAAATACGCGCCGAGTGTGCTACCGTTACACCACGAAGGAAGGCATGCAGAAGGGAGGAAGAAAATACCTTATAATCTATGATCAAAGTTATCAGGACAATTTGAAAGATAGTTTCGAGAGATAATTCAATCATACGCATTTCGTTATCTCTGTCCAAAATTATCAGGACGATTCGAGAATTTTCAATAATGCGCAGTATACTGATTACTAAAAAATTCTGGAAGATTCCGTTGGATGCCACGCTGAAATACTGTATCAGTCAGGGTGAATTCCTCTATACTGGGCATTTAAATTTTTTCATTGATAAACAAAGCTTTTTTATAATATTGAAGAGGGATGAAAGATTTTAAGCTTCATAGATTAACAAAAACATCTGTCTATAAAGGACAGGATATTGTTGCCAACTGAATATTATTAACATTATTCCGAGAATTAATAAATAATGTAACATTTTCGAGCATAAATATTTTGTTTCAGAGTATTATTTTTCAGTCTGAAAATCAGTTATCCAAACAAATCTATTACCATGATTTCATTCGTTCCGAATGATCGAAGTACCATTATAATTCAAAATCATGTTTATGTTCTAACACTCCCCCTGACGAACAATACTATTTAAAATATTATGGAACGAATCTATTTGTTTCTCATCTTCATCAACTTTTTAATTTATAAATATAAAAGCGTATATATATATATGCACTGTGTCCTGCATATCATATTAAGCACAGCCAGATTGCTCAAGAAATAAAATTTATAAGCAAATCCCAAATATAAGAATTACAATGCAGAGTATTACTTTCTCCTTTAATGATGAAAATAGTCGTTACATTTTACACAAGCTCACCTTTTTTAACAGCTATTCCATAACCTTTCGAATCCAAAAGGCCTCCGATTTGAGTAAGATTACATTCACGTTCGGTATTGTATTCAATAGATGTAGCTTCCATCAAGTATGCGTAGTCGCCTTTTTTGACTTTTTCAATCCCTTCAGTATTGCTTGAGACAAATACTTCTTTTTCGTGTTTCGTCATGAATTTGTGCATTTTCTGAAAGGTGCTCATGTTGGAATTCTGTAAGAGAAAAATAATGAATTTAAATGATGTAGAAGAAATGAATACGCAATACTGAGGAAACAAAATTTATTTTCCTTTTCTCTTTCTCACTTTTGTTTTTCTTAATATAAAATCAGTTAAAATATTTCATTCAAAAATTATAAAGGGAAACAAAATTGTTATATATTTATATAAATTATATATGTTAATTAACCGATTATCTTATTATTTTATGTGTACTACTAATTTTACATTAGTCAACTCTCACCAAGAAGCAAATTAGCTACCTGTATTATAAGAACAGAGCTCTTGAAAGTTAGAGAGAGGGAGCTTTCGGCAGCGATATTTCCTCGCCTAGCTCTTGAGAACTACCTTAGATTGACCTTACCTTTTTTCTGACCGAGTTCGTTCTTCGCAATTAGATTAGTTTGAGCCAACGCTTGATTGGTTTTTTCCTTTGTGAATTCCTGGCGTTAAAAAATTTTAATTTTTAATTTACATGTTAGTTTATGTTAAGCTTCGATGCTATTTTAATATATGTTATGTCAGTTTAATCTCGCTAGCAGCGGATATTATTCTGTACTCACAAGCCATACACTTCTTAATTTTAAGGCTTTAATTAAAAAAAAGTGAGTGGAGTGTCCTTATAAAATAATTTAGCATTTATTGACTCCTGCTAAATATAACGAATATCACAGAGTCTACATGAAATATATGCGCTTTCAGAATATCCGTTAATTAGGGTAAGCCAATTTAAAATTATACCTAAGAGAAAAGAATTATTACCTTCTATGTATTCTTATCCAGTTGATTCAATTTCAGTTAATGTTATCATTTAATAACTATACTTATTCCCACGTCTATTTTCAGTACATAAGAAGAACACGAAAACAGTGATTCCTAAAATTCCTCCTACGGAATGCACTCCCTTCCTCGGAGATAAAACTAATTATTTTAAACTGCTATTTAAACTGAATGCACATGAGAACAATAAAATACACTTTAGGAAATATATTAAATTTAAAACAAATGTTAAATATTTTCTATAATTAAATTTCATAGCTTTTATAACAATGTCACAGAACTCGGTGTCATATAATATAGCATACGCTTTATTTAAAAAAACATACACTTCAGCTGGGTATCCAAAATGTAATTAATATTAAGAAGAGCAAGATATAGCTCAGCCATATTTGCTGATCAAATAATATAAGAAACACGCATTAACTGTTTAAATTTACTGCTTCCTTCAACGGGAAGCTGTTAGTATTTTGTGTAGCCTTCGTAGGTGGCAATAATTCTTGCGAATCGCTTCTACATTGAAAGAGAAAGGTTTTGTATATGAGTATTTGGAATGTTAATCCATAGTGTTTCCACTATTTGCCACTATTTCATATGGAGAGCTGCGGCTGGTGTATTCGTGTGCGAAACTTCGACCAGACCTGTTAGATGGGCAATATATCGGAAAATGTTAGAGATAAGTTGGCAATGCGAACTTGCGAGCAGTGAAAAATTGCTAAACATTATGTGAAATTTGGCCGCAGGCAAGCTTTGAAGGTTATACAGTGCAACACGGTCCCAAACTTCAAAGATGTAGGGATGGCCATTAATTGTGCCGTAATGTGTATAGGGGGTGCGAAGATCAAACCCAATAGTACCCCAAACCATAACTCTATGTGATTGACTGCTACGGCAATACATAATGCAAAGTATGTAATGTATGTAACTGAAATACAGACTCCTTGCAGCGAACTGTATTCGATGCAATTTTATGCGCTTCGATATTAACAACTAAAAGGTGCCGTAAAAGGGAGATATTTATTGCAAATTTTAATCATTGTGAATCGAGAGGGATATTTTGATGCAAGAGTCAAACTTTTAAGATGGATGCATCCAGAAGGAAAAGACATCAAATATTATAAAGATTGAAATTTATTTTAATAATAAAATAACAAGGTATGGACTTTTATGTCGATGTTTAATATTACATTACAGAAGAAAGTTTGCATAAATTTCTGTTTACACTTTCATATAAAAATTATTGAAAAATACCAAATATATCATATGATATTGTAATCCTTTAAAATCTTTAGAATTTGATTTTGAATTTTAAAAACAGTTTACTTTAATAAGCCATTATTTCGGGTGACTATTAAATAGTTTATTTTAAACGGTACATGCTGTAAAATGTTGTATATGCAACAGTAACACATGCTGAAAATATTTCGTATACATCTTGTTGAAAAACACCAACAAGGATATTAAATATATATACATAAAAAATAATAAAATTAAAATTAAAAAAACTAAAATCTGCAAGGTTTCAGATTTTAAATAACGTCCGAAGGGGCGTTGTTTTTACGTTTTGTGAGTTACCTTTATTTATTAAATATCATATTCTACGTACTCAAACCATAAAATTCAGTTGAACAAAGATATCAGAAAATAATTTTAAAATGAGCATATCTCTAGAATTTCCGATACAGACTAGAATTTCCGTCGCTGGAGATAAAAATTTTTTTTTCGTACAGTGTTGCCATTGCTCGCTTTGAAATAGTCGAGTTTATTTATAAAAAATTCGTTGAAGTGCTACAAAATATGAAATCGATAATAAAACAAATTTCAAATTCAAATTAGGGCTTCTAAATGCCTATATTCTATGGAAGATTACGTTATTCAAATTTTGATGGCTTGAGGTACTGTAGTTTTATCATAATGCGGGAAACATGCATACATTCATGCAGATTCCTCATTATTTAATTTCTTTAAATATAATACAGTGCTCTAAAATTTGGTGGCAACAATTTGAAAAATGATTTGCTGTTTATAGGTTTCAACGCAAAATGCCAAAACGAAATTAATAGTCCTTCTGGGCAAACTGCCGCTTTGAACTAATAAATATTAAGAACGCCATATACTTTTCTTAATAAATATAAAAGTTACGTAATAATTCAGTGAATACTCACAGTGATTTGATAGAGAAGTAACATAAAGATAGAAGATACAAAGTTTATTTCCAAACCTCCATTATTAGAGAAAATCATTGATCGGCTGATCGATCCTTCCTTATGTACAATATCAGAATTTTCAATATTTTATTTTGCGTCCTTCCCGTCCATGATGGAGATTTGGACGTAGTTGTCAAGGCCACTTAAGTGTATGATTCATGCACTGAACAAGCGAATGCCAGAAGAAGAGAAAAATGCCTTATTTATCAGGCTTTATTCGGGTATTTAATGGCCATACTAGAAGAACAGAGAGATCTGGCAACTAATATTCTTCTCACACGGAATAGAATGCAAAAGAATCAATAGAATCAATCAATTCAATCTCTCAATAGAATCACTTTATGTCTACAAGAAATAAGCTCAAAGCAGTCTTCAATCCAACAACCGCAACAACGACATGATAATCGATGTGTGCCTTAAATAAGGGAAAGAATGTGTTTCTGTTCACAATAATCTGCAAAAAGAGTCATATGCAGAAGTTGCTTCAAACAAAGAAAGACGAAAGACCAAGCAATCCTCATTCATCCTAAACTAGAGACGAAGGGGACATTAAATCAAAAACTAAATCAACTAATTCCTCTGAAATCAATTAACGCAAAAATAGATAAATGGCCCCAATTAAGAACGGAGGCTTTCATATTTCATGTAAACAGAAAGAGGAACTGAGCAAAAGAATAAACGTCCTAAATTGGTAGAAGAGACAAAGAACCTAACTGATATTAAAGAACCAAGCGTAAGATAACCCAAGATTTGTATAAATACTATCATACGAAATACTCTCTTAGAAGAAATCATCATCATTTTATTAAAAATATGAATCAATGAAGCTGATTTTTTTATTTAAAAGATGTGCTAAACGTCTATACATTAAATTTTTATTAAATAAATATAACTGTGGTATCATCTATGTATAATTTTGTTATACGTTTCTAACTTTGATTAAAGGGGTTTTAAGCAGAATGTAATGATTTTCATTCGATTCACGTCACGAAGTTTTAAAACTGTCAATACTATAATTAAAATGAAAACTGACGTCATTAAATGTTTATCAGGCGAGCAATAATTATTAATTTTTCTAATACTGAAAACATAGTTCTTGATTTATCATATGCTTGGCCATTGACGAGCATTTCATTAGGCAACGAGCTCTCCAACACTTCTTTACAATACAGTCCAAACTCTTAAGTGCAGAACGCACGTTCAGATGAGCAGCGTCCATGACTTGTCCAGAATCACACAAAGCACATAAAGGTGAGGAAATCAGATTAAAACGAAACAAATGAGCATCAAGGTAGTCCTGTCCAGTCAATAGTCTAAACTAAGCCACAGTAGTAGCACGAGGAGAGTCTGAGACACAGTCAGCATTCAATAGCATTCAAATTCAAATCAAATCTTCGATGATTTATTTTCAGAGGTACTAACAGCAGCATTACGAAAGGATTTTTTATAAAACCTCTTAATTTTAAATTTAGCAGAGTGAAGAGATAGGTCTCTGGAAAACCTTTGGAGAATACTCGTACCTTTTTTGCCAAAAGGTCCGCTACCTCATTTCCTCAAAGGTCGCAATGTGATTGTACCCACTGGAAAGCAATCTTAGTCTGAATGCTGCTTAACAGCTCCCTGGAACTCTGGACACGAGCACTTTGTTTTCCTAAGTTATTCGCTAACGCCTAAAGAGCAGAACTTGACGATAAAATTACAGCCTTATCAAGAGGAGAAAGACGGGCAGAAAGTTGTTGAAGGGCTAAATGGATGGACTCGACTTTACCGTCAAAATAGGTTGTATGAGAGCCAACATGCAGTTAAAAGGAAAACAAATTACAGAAGACGCCAGCACCAGCGTCCTGGGTGAAATCCAAAAGGGAACCATCAGTGTAGATGTGAAGCCACTCACCAGGGGGATAGCGAGTATTAATGGCTTCCAAAGCATTGGCATGAAGAGCAGTTGAGCATAGACCTTTTTTCCCACATTCAAAGTCAAGTTCAGTCTGACATCGAGAAACAAATCCAGTGGATTTATATGAGATAACAATTCATAGGCCTTGTCGTTAATGGCATTATAGCGTTCTCCTGGACGCACGGAATGAAGCCCTTCTGAGTCTTTAGGTTACGTACTCTGTTAAAATTGTATTCACGCCAAAAGGAAATATTTGGTAGTCTAGTAAGTCTATTATAAGGGATAGCTGCATTCCTCCTAACTAACAGCTTCCTCCTGGTTTATCATTGGCTGTAGGTCACACAGCAAATGCATTACAAGTACGGGAGTAGTTTAACACCTTCAGGGATCAAACGTAAAGCCTGGTTTGGGAAAACGTCAAGCATTCCCAAGACTCTGCCGAGGCAAAGACCACCACTTCATTGCAATAACCGGCAAGACACAAGTCTTATAAGTACTGTTAACAGTAGCTTTGACACATCCTCATTTAGCACCAACTAATCTCTTCCTAGCTTTTGAGATGGCACATAGACCTTTATGGTTAGTATATCTGATACATTTTCGGCTAAGGAATATTGTGGTTGCTAAGCTATTAAAGGGACTGGCTTTTTCTTTATAAAGGCATGAAACATTCTTGTTGCCAGTAAACTTTTCTCTCAAAAGTTAATTTGGGAGAAATGTGTACTAGAATAGTTTAGAAACAGTTTACACAAATAAGAAATCAGAAAATAATTAATCGTACCTCCTCAAAACCGTTTTACCATTATCCTTGAAACCTATGCTTTTATAACACTTCATTCACGCGAACGTTAGATGCACCTCATTAGACAACTTTTCAGACTTTTTAAAACTGTAGGCATGTGACTGTAATGAATCGTCGGAGGAGACAAGAGATGAGAGACCTGAGTGTTGAGTGTTACGTGATAGAAATCAGTTGGCCAACGTCCACTTTAAAAAACTTCTTTTATAAATTCAACATTAGATATTTATACTTTTAATTTTTTAATATTTTGAATTATCTTCGCTTTTTATGATAAAAATAAGTTCATAAGAATCAATGGGTCATTTAAAGAGCCTTCGTGGGTCAATGTCTGACCGGCGGGTCAGACA
>KK121841.1:356735-392150 GCA_000611955.2 Stegodyphus mimosarum
AAATTGACTCTAAAGTGTTGGAAATGTGGTACTGAAGGCCACATACAACGGGATTGCAGAACACCCCAGGCCACGGAAAATAAAATATATGATTTTAACAGACAATTCAGTACCTTGAGACAGAACAGGGGTGAAAAGAAACCAATTCTAAAGTGCTGGAACTGCGGTGTTGAAGGCCACATACGAACGAAATGCAGAACACCACAGAGAACGGAAAATAAGATAGACGATTTAAACAGACAATTAAATGCCATGAGACAGAAGAGTGACAAGAAACCAAAGTGAATACCGAGCTGAAAGCCACGTACGAAGGAACTGCAGAACATCCCAGGGCATGGAAAATAACACCATTTCCCAGCAACGGCGCAGGAAACAAATTAATGCCCATATCGTGGAGCGGAGTTTGAGCGGTAGTGAAAAACACCGTTTTAAAGCGCTCAAAATTTCTGCAGTGTGTGGCAACAGTAAAGGACTATCCATTAATGGGCATATCGATGGAGTTCCTTGCAATATGATCATTGACAAAGGAGCTAGTATTACCATCATTCGGAAAGATTTAGCTCCACAATTTAAAGGTAAACTGATTCTGAAGCCATCCTGTGTGTGGTGATAATATCGACATAGATGGGAAGTTAAACGTAAACATCACGTTTGGAAGTGCCACCTACTATCTCACGGCATAGGTGGCACATATTACAGATCCTTACATACACGAATTGGACTTTTGAAGGAAATACAATTTTTCCTTGGACTTCAAGAACAACAAACTGACTTCAGCATCAGAGGACACTACTATCCATCATCAGAAGGTATCCTCAGCTGGAAACGTCAACGTCTCGTCTGAAAGACCCTGAGCAGAACGCTGCTGATATCATACTAGGGTCGAAGAGAAACACCATACTACCGGCTATACTCTGTTGCAGATGCTCATCGGTCGTCACCTTCGTCTGGCATGTGATCTCGTGTTTGGTCGCCCTGCGGATGCACCTTCATCGCCTGAGAAATACATCCAAGATCTCCAGGCCGGGTTTGATGTGATGCACAATTTTGCTCGAGAGCGAGTCAACTTGGCGAAGGAGAACATGAAGACCCGATAAGGCACCAGAGCTACTGGACATCGATTCAACGAAGGAGACAAAGTGTGGTTGTGGAATCCGACTGAACGGACAGGACTCGGTCCGAAACTATAGTCACCTTGGGATGGTCCGTACACAGCCCCAAACAGGCTGTTGACGTCGTGGTTCGTAAGTCATTGAACTCTAAACCAAAAGTCGTTTATTGTTTATTACGACAGGTTATCTCTTTAATTTGGCCATTTTACGTAGTGTTTATAATTGTAAATAGTATTGTAAATAGTATAAGACTATGGTCCTTTTTGTTTCTAAATTTGATAGTATTTGATTTTTATTTAGCACGTATTTAGCGTTTGATTTTATTATGTATTTAGCGTTTGATAGTTTTACAAATGGAAACAAATTTTTGGAAGTTTATTATTGTAATTATTGTTTATGTCGTTACTGTAAATGTTTATTATTACATTGATGCCTTAGTTGTAAGTTCGGCTTCCTGTCCAGGGATTGTACTGCCTGGGACGTGCAGTCCTTGGGAAGGGGGCAGTGTTATGTATTTCGTATTTATTTAGTTATTTTTAGTAGAATTGTAATTAATTTGTTTCATTTTCCCGTGCAACGCAGCGTGTGACGAATTATAAGAGAAAGCTACGCAAGAAAAGAAAAAATACACTAGCGCGTGCATTGAACATTTAATGAGTAGATATCTCGTAATTGCTGTTGCTATCCAGAAAAATCGAGAAAATACCAGACTGTTCTCGCGAATGATTAAAAAGCTTGTAAAAGCTGGATTAAAACATCTCAGCTCAGTAGTTGTTTTAAGTGAACTGTAGTAGTTTAGTTAGTGCTGTTATTAGTTATAGCGAATTCGCGGTGAGATCGAATTAGTTTTCTCTGTACTTTGAATTTGAATTCTGTTTATATTTTAGTAGTTCAAAATACTATAACTGCTGTGAGATATTGTGATATTGTACGAATATCTCTCAGGAAATATTTCAGCATTTTGTTTTTCTTCTGTTTAAAAGAATAAATTTTATTAACTTTTTAACGACTTGTTAATAATTATTATTAACTTTTTAACGACTTGTTAATCCTTTAACGAACCCGTACGCACGCAACAATATATATATTTTATGAATAACAGATATAAAATTAAAGTCTATTACATTTAAATTAACTTAAAGTGAACTTACCTTAAAAAAACCGGAGGTGGAACCATTAGCAAGGCAACCGTATTTTATTTTCTCTTGATTAGCCAAATCTTCGACATTTTCTATTGGCGATACTAATTTCTCTACAGTGAGGAAAGCAGCCAAGTTGGCGGTGTAAGACGAAATCATAATCAAACAGAAAAAATACCAAAAGCTGGTTATTGCTCTAGTCGACATAGCCCTAATTAAAAAAAGGAGAAATTTATTCCATTAAACTTAAATTCGTTGAAAGATTTACTGAAGTAAATTCTGTTAGCAGCCAGGTTACTTACGTATTATATCGTCTACCGTATAAGTTGGATAACATAGATCTATGAAAGTTGCAGATATCCCGCAAAAACTGCGCCAATCGTTCCAGAGGAATTCTGAAGGAAGTGACGCCTGTTTATTTAATAAACAAAGAATATTAGACCTGTTTTAGTTTTGCTCTTCGTAAAAAGACTTTTGTCGGTTTCTATTATTTTATTAGGCCTTCCATGTTTACCGAAAGCTTTGTTTTAAAAGGTATGAGTATAAACGTTCTTCTAATTCCAATATATTACTATTTTTCCGGCCATATTCAGCTTAACATGCCACCGTTATTAATATATACTTTTTCTGATGGTACTATCCCGGACCTTTAAAAATATACATTGCTTGCTAATCTGTAAAAGGCAGGTCCCAAATTTTAATTATTTTTCAAAATGTAAGAAATAACAAAGCATTAATAGTTAATTTACCTTCTTCCTCATAAAAGCAAAACGGGGTTTATACAGAATCAATTCGACTGTGCTGCTTGGCGACAGTTTCATGGTCCATGGATTAATACGTAAGTACCTCAAACAGCTATAAAATTAGCTGTAGGAGATGCATATTGTTATGTCAATTGAAATAATTTTATTTCATTATTATAACAGTGTTTCAAAAAGAAGAATATAAGATTACAAAGAAAAATATTTATAACATATTGCCAAAAAAATTAAGTTTCATGCATGTATGCATATTTTAGAAATATATATAAGAGAAAAATTATTAGCATAATATTACATATTAAATGTAAGAAAGTGAATGAATGTAAATTTTGTGAGAATTTTCTTATTCTAAATATTATTTCTGAATGGAAAAGAAACACGTTATAAATCAATACAATTTATGTTGGTAAATAATAATGTTTTATAAAATGTGAATAACGATTTCATAATGTGGAAAAGATTCTCACGTTGGTGCAATATCCGAGCCTTGCTGCATAAGTGAACCGATGGCGAACCACATGCTATTTAATAAACTGAACACATTCTCTTCAACTAGGTCAGTTTGTCGACAAGGATGAGGGTTGGACCACTCGTAAGGACTCAGCCTGCCTACAAGGAAATAACTGAGACTAATGAAAGTGTATGCGGCCATCACGAGCAGCCATACCTCTCCAGAGAAAGGGGACAAGAAAGAGAATAATGACGTCACTTTTTGAGTTGGTTTCTTGAATAAAATGCTGATTCCAGTCTGCATGAACGGCAGCGTGAAGTCCACGGCCTCCAATCGAGATTCTGTGATGGTCAAATCAGCAATAGCTAAATCCGCTTCCTGCAAAAGAAAAGAGATTGTTGAAAAAAAAACACGAATGAACCTACATTTCTTATTTTATACACTCTGAAAACATTTATATTTTAAAAATGAAAGTTATATTATGGAACTGAAACAGTGCAAAAGATTAGTGAAAGAGTTAAGGTTAATAAAACAAAAGCTGCTTTCAGATTAGATTGCTTATAAGCGAAGTTAGAGACATAAAGACTTTTCAGACGTCTTGATGGCACAATCAGCTCTGCAGCATGAGGTAAGCCTAACCGAAATCTGTTGTGCCCTTGGAGTTTTCATCTTTAGCACAGCTTGAAGAAGGTGCAATTCCTTTTATTCTATCAAAAATATTACAGAAGGAAAAAGAAAATCCGAAAGGATTTAAATTTTAACCTCACGCCAGAGAATTTGTTAAAGTTTATTGCTGATTTCGCAGTTTTTCTTTCACAGTTATCTGATCTACAGTTTATCTCTCACAAATCTACCCTGGATTTTTTTTGTATTTTTAACATTATTATTTATAAGCTTCCTTCGCTTTTATACCGCTTAAAATTCAATGGTAAAATCATAAATTTTTAGCGCGAGCATATTTATAGAATTTCCGATAAGGTGTTAGATGGTTCGAAACATTTTTTCCCCAAAAAAGCTAATAATCTCGAAACACGACTTTCGCTGTTTCACTTTTCATTCCAGTCTGTTGATATTTGGCAAAACGTAAAATATTATTCTTTCAAATTTAATCTGCCTGTTATTAATTTACAAACTAAACAATTTAAAAGCAATAGATGCAGTTTTTAAAATATATTTTCCTATTTTTTAATCTGATTGGTTTCAATAAAAATGCATTTAACTCATTATATATTTAATTAAAAACATTAAATATTTTTAAAGAATTACATTACATATTTTAATCACTTTTTAACTACACAGAAAGTATATAACATTCCCACGTTAGTCTTAATGCATTATTCATCCAATATACCATCAAATGCTTTCGACATCTGGGCCACCTCTATCAATAATACGTACTGATAAGCCATATTAAACTTCAAAAGAGCCCTTTTAGACGATCGTTAAAATTAGGAATCTTTCAAAACGCTTTTAGTAATTTTGATTATTTTCTTTCCACTTTTTTTAGTTCATCATATCAGTGTTCAGTTTTGTTAACAACAGGATCTACAGAACTTTTTCCGCATTGTTAAAAATAATTTTATTTGCACTTAACCCACATAAAATTCAACATCAGTAAACTTTCAAAAGCAGCTTCTGTTTAAAATATCCAATACAGTGTTAAAATGTATTGTGTTATCTAATACAGTATTAAAATGTAAAAAGTGAAAAATTAATGTTGCCATTAATTTTTTTCAGTCCTTTCTCAATTATTTTTATCAATATTCAGTTATCTTAGTAAGATGAATTGTTTATCATTAACTTTCTCTTTAAACTTATTTATTAAACATAGTTTTCTTCGCACTTGCGCAACATACAATTCAAGAGAAAAATCACAAAATATTTACAAACAGCATATCTTTAGAATTCCCAATGGAGTGTTAAGCATTGCCATAATTTTTCATATCCGCTTTAACATTTCTTTAAAAATAATACATAACGATAACATTCCATTCCAATAGACCAATACTGTGAAAAACATCATTTTATTTGAAAAGTGATACGGACATAAAAGTGATAAGGAAAACATGTGAGGATGGAGAAAAACAGCACCTCTGGTGCTAAAAAGAAGAATAAATAGATTTAACTCCATCAAATAATTATTTGGGTTGGTGTTATTAAAAATCTCAAAATCTCATTCGTGATTTCAATTTAACAGTTGGCACTTTATCATCTTCAGTAGATTTCAACTGCATATTAGAGAAAAGAGTTATTTCAAGCTTTTTTTTAATCCTTATGCTATGAGAAACTTTCTGCCTTATTTTATCTTACATATAAACTTTTTCTCTTGCCGTTGATTTTTTTCTGGCGCTGCGAATTTCACGGCGAAAACGCATTCTTAATTTCCCCGTAAGTTTGATTTTGTGTAGTATTCGTTTAGCAGTAATTCGGATAAATGATTTCAGTGCCATTTAATAAACTAATTATCTTTTTTATCTAATTTTTAAACACTGTTTTAACTCCTGGTATCTGACTGATTGCCTAACCATTGATCTATGTGGAATAAGTTCTCCAAGTGTTTCGATTTTTATCTATGGAAAGAGAAATTATTTCTATAAGTTTTAGATTTTCTTCTTTTTTAAAAACGTTAATAGAATGTTATTATAATATAGCTCTGATTAGCAATACATTTGCACATATTTTTATTCCAATTCTAAGCCAAGTTGTTGCTGCTTGTATGCGTTCGTCAAATAGTAATATAGTTCGATTCAAGTTACAGATTCTCATATGTATTTAAAGGGTACTAATATTTTCTATTAGAAAATGTCAGATTATATTGAATTTATGCAATGACATTAAAAAAGTCGTTTTTTTCAGCCTTTTTCTACGCATTTGTTTTGCGAATGCTATCAATATTCCTCAGTATATTTTCTACAAAATTTGTAACATGCAGTATCATAACTTTCGATGCGCTAGTACATAAGTTGCTCTCATTTAAATTTAGATATGTATTTGCATTAAGGGATTAGATTTCATTACACTTTTTATTTGCAATTAGATTTCATTACTACATTAAGTATAGCTGAGTGTAGAAGACCACCAGCGACCGAGCGGTAAAGTCGCTGATCAGTAGTAATTCGAACCGAGTTTTAATCCCGGCGAACAAGCGAGCTATATCGGCGTTTCTGTGGTTTTCCTCATGGGTAACGTGGATGCTAGACAGTTTTCCCTTAGAAAATTCTTTACGCAGACATTCCTCTCTTTAGGCAAATAGTCCACGAGTGTTTTGCCGTTATCAAATAAACTAACTCTTAGTTTAGTTCCTAAAATAGTTAATGCAAAATAATCCAGAGTTAAATTAATCCAGAATAATTTCCCAGACTTATTATTCATATAACATTAATAAAATTGGTTCTTAACAACAAAGTTCTTAAGTCGTATTCTGCATTGTTTAAATCTGTATTACTAACTTATTCTCTTATAATTCCCGTCTATTAAAAATTATCATCAGCTTTTAGCACGAATACTTTATTTTCTTACAAAACTTCTACTCAAAGAAAAAGTATTTTTTAAAACATTTATCTTTACTTAATATTCTTCGCGTAAACAAACTTCAGCCTTTCCACGCTCTCCCTCAAGCATACTATTAATGCATTTCTGCTTACGTTTTGGTTTCAGTTCCCTAAATAACAGCGCTAGGAAAAGTAACATAAAGACATTCAGGAATTGCTCAAACTGTAATTTTGATATTTGACCTTCACAACTAAAATAAATACGAAAGTACCTAATATAGAGCTACTAGATTATGAAACAATTACCAAAATTCCTTTTTTGTTTCCTTTTGACTGAACATCTCGAATATCTATATGTTAACTATCAGAAACCTCGTTATTTAAAGTAAAAGAACTGGAAGACAAAATTCTATGAGATCAAGGGCAATTTTGATACCCTATATTCAGAACTCTGTGTTCAAGAGAAATGAGAGGCCTTTTAAGAAAGAAAACAAATGCTTTTGCGCAAATAATTTTGCCCGAAAGTGCGTATTTCTTTTGAAAAACAAGCAGATGCACGCCCCCGCGGCATCCGTGAACAAAAGTTCATTTCCAAGGGCTCCTGGACTCCAGTCCTATCCCGCTCGATATCTGTATTCTTTTCCGAATGTTGATTTTTCTATGGTGATGCAGAGGCATATCTTTGAAGTGAAAGCAATTATGTTTCTTTTTTATGGCAGTTGACATTTGCAGAAGTAGATGAAAATTTAGTTGAAGTATTAATTTAGAGGATGGACATCTTCGATGGTTTAGGAGGCATAAGGTCAAGGTATCAGGAGTACTTCTAAGTCACCGCTCGGTGCCTAAGAGAGTAACGTCCGATGTCGAAGGAATCTACGCTGACGGAAGGGAATATTATACATGCGCAACTAAAACGACTCAGCTGAGTCACGTGATCTAAACATGCGTTTGTAGTATTAATTCATTCATACATTAGTGCGCAACGATTGATAGCGTTAATGAAAAGTTTGCATAATTTGTGTCTGAATTTCCCTTTTTGTGCATACTGGATACATTTCATAAGATTCGTTGTATGTTTTTAGAAACTTCCATTCACAATACCTAAGCGTGAAAAGGATATTCTGTCTATTCAAATCAAACTAGATATCTTCACACTCTTAAGAAATGTGTGAGTGGCAAGTCACAAGCAGACCAATATGGTGGGTACATATATGATTTCCGACATCAAGAATTCAGAAAGATGAGTACGAAACTGCCATGAAAGTCTTATTATATCTGAATGTGAAGCAACCAATTTAAAATCTACAAAATCAGCCATGAATATTGGTATAGCGAATACGCTTTACATGTAGTTTATTCAGTAATAAAATTTAAATTATTCAACACATAACTTCTTCTTCTGCTGCTGAAAGAACTTCGTTTTGAACTTCTGCTGAAAGAACTTCTTGCTGAACTTCTTTCTGCTGAAATTCTTCGGCAGAAAGATCTTTGATCATATTTCGGAGATTAAACATTCAAAAGCCGAAAACGCTTTCGAAAATAAAATAAAATATTAATAAAGAATAAACTTTAAAAAAGTTTTGTAGTGAATGATTATCAGCTGATCCAGAAGAGGTGCTTTGCAATCAAGTTCTGAGCCACAACGAAGACAAGAGAGGATGTTTTGGAAATCTCTAGCTAAAAAGAAGTTCATGTTGAGAGGGAACTGAAGACACCAGGTAACAAATCTTTAGTAAAGAAAGTCTTCATTGTTACAAATCTTTAGTAAAGAAAGTCTTCATTGTTACAAATCTTTAGTAAAGAAAGTCTTCATGGTTAGTACGCACAATCTCAGCTGGAGCAAATAGATATTGCCAAATAAGTTGATCAGAACATCAAAATAATTTCGATGCTTTAAAAAGATCAGGATCTCGCTTATCTGTCGAAATTAAAGTAATACATACCGCTTTGATTTCGACACGAGATTTACAGTCTTTTTGAAATGATGTTACAAATATTCAGACAGTTCGCTCGTAGTTTAAGACACATCAAGTCTGAAAGACGAAAACCACTGCTGCCAACCAATCATTTAAATACAGATCTCATAGATGATCATTCATAACGCTATATTGTTTATGAATAGCGGATGTTTTAAACATTCCTGAAACAACAGTAGACAATCATTTCATAAATTCTGGCTACTTCAGTCACTCTGAATTAAGCCTTCTGCATCAGTTGGCAAAATTTCCACGTGTGATTTGCTTCTTCGATGAAACGAGTGTGAATCATTTTTGAAGAGATTAATTATTAAGAATAAAACCTAGATTCTTTATGAGGATGTTACGCATAAATCTTCTTGGATTAGCCACAATAATCCTTTAGCAAGGCCTTGTCTTCACTCGAAGTAAACTTTTAATATCTATTTGATGGAAGAGGATTATAAACTGCTTCTACAAGTTGACAAAATTATTCAATAAAAACTGCTCTTAGCTGGATAATTTAACAGAAACCGTCAGCAGTGGATGATAAAGTATTAACAAATAAGTAAGTTCTGGTTTACTATCACAATAATGCCTAGCTCCATATGTCTTAATCTTTAGAGGCAAATTGTAAACTTTAGTTTGGAATATTCTACCTCGCCTTCCACACTCTCTTGATATTGCCTCTTATGATTCTTAGCTGTTTTATTCTTTAAATTATTCTCTACGAAATAAAACATTTATTTCAATGAATGCCATGAAAATATACTTTTAGGAATATTTTGCTGGCAAACCATAAAAAGTTTTAAAAAATGGCCTATACAATGTCTAGAGAGATGAATGAAGTTAATAGAACAAAAGGAAATGTAGAACAAAAAAGAACAGTACAGGAAGGTAGTAAAAGAGAAGCGATCAGAAAGAATGTAACAGAACAGGAGGAATGTATACATCCCAAGCAGTAATCATAAATCATAAAATATTGTGCATGACGTTTTTACTAATAAAACAAACAAAACTTTTGGTAGATAACCTAACACAAACAATACGATTCAGCAGTTTTCAAGTATCAAAAACTTCAAACATACGAATATAGTTAATCACCTTGTACTGACATCGTTTAGCTTATATTTAATGCTGTAGTTCGAACTATTTTTAATAATGTGATTGAAAAATATAATTAGATATTTAATTCAGATTTTAATTATTTTTTGGTTACAAAAGTAAAGTAACTACACCGAGTCCGAATAACTGATTTTCTTTAATTATCCGACTATCTGAACATTCTGATTAAAATGTTATTTAATTCGGATAACGGAGATTTTATTGAATCGAGTACTGCTAGAACTCAGGATTTACTAGTTTTGAAAGCTCGCATTTAATTGGTAAAATTTAAGAGCTCAAAACATCAAATATAGACATTTCAAGTATTTAAAAATAATATAATACTATTTCTGCAAAATACAGAATAGGAAATCTCAAATCGTCTGCTAACTATCTGAATTAATCAATTTCTCTAAGTGGAGTAAAAAACAAATTTTTATTTAATTTCCGAAAGTTGTCGAAAATCCTTTCAACAAAATTTGATCCCATAAATTAAAAAAATTCTATAAGTCATAAATAATAATTATTTTATAACACTATAACTGAATATGAAAAAGTTAGGTATAATATAAGTTATTAATTATAAAAGACTTAAAGTACCCAATAAATAAATTTTTAATTCTTAATTTAAATTATAAGTAATAAATTGTAAACTGTTAATTTAAAATTTTAAAGTTATTAATCTTATTTCAGGCTTAAGCTGTATGCAAGGTAATTCAGAAACAATCCTCCAGTTTCAAAATTTTTATAATTTTAATAATTTGCAATTTAAGATGGTAAGTAATACGTCATTCTAAAAGAAAAATAGCAATCAAACATTTGTAAATAAGTTTTATTTACAAATACTGTGCGTTTGACTGACATTCGACTGAAGGCATGGAAACAAGAACATGAAAAAAGATCTCTGCCCTTCAGAAGAAAGAAGAAATTTCGCTTTTTAAAGGAACATTTAAAGTTATAAACTGTCCCCTCTATTATTTAATCTAAAACATAGTCAAATTTTTCTATTTACGTAATATTTAGCGTTCTATTTTATTGATTTTTAAAACTTTAAAACTTGAAATCGGGTGATTTTTTAATTGTCTTGTATTTTTATGATTTAAACGCTAAATTAAAATTTTTATGGAATATACTCCTTTTAGAGCTTTTTGTATGCTACCTTTCAGAGCTAGCAACAACATAACGTGACTCTAGATTTAAAACGATTAGATTATAAGCATTTCTAACGTCAACGGGAATGATTACTACAAGAAATTTTGGAAATTTTTTCTGAATTTTTATTCAAAAAAGATACGTAATAGATTTAAAAACTGGTAGCTAGCTAATCCGTAAGACTAAATATCTAGGAGATAACGTGGCAAAAGCTTTCTGAATTGAGAGTTTGAAAGTCCAGATTGGAAACGGTTTTAAAAATCGCAAAATTCCCATTCTGCACGACTGAGAAACTTCATGAAAGCGCAACATAAATAATATGATACGAAAAGTGTGAAATAATAAACCGTTGACGTTTCGTGCATCAATTTCCTTTAGTTCTAAAAGTTGTCTGAATAAATTTTCGGAATAGGAATACCTCTTTCCTTAATTAGCCCGGAAATTTATTACCAGCTTTTTAAATGCTGAAGAGATCTTCGCCGCTGAAATTTAAACGGGCCATTAGATTCTGACTTTTTGATCCAAAAATGTAAATCGCCTGCATTAATAGTTAAGGTCATTAGCGTATGATGATACGTTCATCTGAAATTAGTTTAGCAACATAATTTACCCCACGCATGATCTCTCCGATCATGCCATCCGCTTTCTTGGTCGCTTTGTCGTACTTTCCATGCTTCTTATCCTTGACAGGATGAATTTCATACGTGAAATGCAGTTTCTCGGACAAGGCTTTTAACAGATCCATTCCATAGCCCTCAAAACGGTCGTTGCCTGTCATCTTCTTTGACGATTCCCGAAGCATTGCATAAGGATCACTCTAAGCAATAAAATAAGAATAAATCGCTGTTAATGCTACCTGAGGATACATAAAAATTTGTGCAACAAAAGGTTTTGCCATTAAATGTCTTCGAAGGATGGTTATTGATTCATGATCCTTATTTAGAGTACCAGACACGCACAGATCGGTCACGTGGGATCTTACTGTCAAAACGTATGAAAAATTTTATAACATGCCTCATAAAATAAAACGTTAATGAGCTATTTCCTTTCCCAGTCAATTAAATAAATTAAACACAGTAATAACATCAGAATTAAGCAAAAAAATATTAATTAAAATGTTTGGGTTCAGTATGCAACGATCGCCGAAAATATTCACGTGGAATGAATTTTCGAAAAGATACCTTTTATGACAGTATAATGCTGGTAAAAAAGTATGAGTTTTGTATATAATTAGATATATAAAAATTCTGAAATTCAGATTTTCGTGCAGAACACAATTCAGGTTCACAACTCCTAAAATGCATGATTCTATCTCTGATTTTCGTCGGTAAAACTGATTTAATTCGTAAAACTCTTTGCAAATATTTTTCAAAAACTGTTTTTTTTATATTACAGACCTTTTTTTCCTAAAATATCTTTAGCAAGATAAAGAAAAACATACTATCCAGAATTGTGTTCGTATAAAACCCATGCAAAATAAAATTTCTTGAATCTTTTCTAAAAGGTTTCATGGGACCAAACCTCGTATGAATACTTACCAAATTTTTTTCTTACTTCACAGTCATTCGTTTCAAGAGATATTTAGCATGGAAACATCTTTAAAAAAATATTGTCCTTAAATTATGCAAAGTCAGATAAGGAAACTCCTAAGGAAATGTTTATTTAGATCTAATCCTAAGGTTAATTGTTAGTTATTGTTAATTGTCTAAGTTAACTGATTGATTTTTAATTCTGTCTGTAATGATTTTTTCTTTTACAAGGATATCGTTTTTTTATCGATTTAATAGGGTTTAATACCGTCGGTAGAACTAAGAATTATAACAAGACGTTGCGAAAAATTACCTCAAAACTTCTCATAGATAATTTAAATATGCACTCTGAGATTTAATTTTTAACGAGGACTTTAATGTTATTTTATTACAAGTTGTGATAATTTTAATGGCCGCATAGTGTTTTCTAGTACGCAATATAATTATATTTTTGTGATGGTAATATAAATCTGCGTGTGTGTACTTCGGCATAAAAAGCGTGCTCGAAATTTAGAATAGAGTATTAATATCACGTTTATTGTGAAAATTTCAAAAGTCCTGTTAAGACGCTAAAACTACGGAAAGTGGAGCATGGTGAAGTATTGTTAGAAATGCATTGAATAATATTCTGACAAATTAATCCAGATTTGGTGTTCAGATATCAGAATGCTTTTAAGACATGCTGTAGCTGCATAATAGTTGTGCTTTGTAGCCGACGGTATCCACTAGTCATTGCACTAGTCATCCAGTAGTCATCCACTAGTAACTGCGCATACATAATACAAAGTACGTAATTAATTATAACTCTTTATAAAACATGTGTAATCAAATCAGAGTAATAATCATAGGTTTTATAATTCCTGAATGTGATAAATAAATTAGATGATTAATAATCTAATCGCCGCTTTCTGTGAACATTTGTATACAAACTCTTTATGAAAAGCCAAAATTCTAAGAATATCTTTGACCCTCCAAACTGCGGTGTAACAATGAAACTGCTCCTGCAAATGCTTGATTTTTAACTTTAATGACAATGATCTATAACATTAAACTAACCAGAAATGAGGACTCGGTAAACAGTTTGCTCAGTCAGTTTTGTCAGTTGTTTTTCGCTATTTACTATTTTTCGTTGTTTATTTACCTTTAAAATGGATTCAAAATCGCAAAAGAAATTTATTACAGATGGATTGGCCGAAGCTTTTAACTTGCTAGATATGGCGATAGTTAAAATTGATTGCTGCTAAAACAGCAGTGCCTATATAATTTTCCCACTGAGGCAAAAAAGTGAATGCTCGCCCCTGTATACGTTCTGGCCAATTTGGAAAAAAACGTAAAGCGCTAATTTATTTAAAATGTTTAAAATTACGTATTGTTCTGTGATTAAATTTTGTATTAGAAAGAAATTAAGCAACGCTTATTGCCATCAGAAAAATTAGTGCGTGTCTGGAATGAAATATTAGTGATAGGAGATTAAAAGTCAGTGAGAAAGCAACAACATTGTATCTATCTAAAACTGTTTTGCGCATTCCGCATGAACATTTCATATCAGCAAAGTCTCATCATTTGCAGATGTGACCCTGACTCCTTTCAGCAATTCAGTACAAGCAACGAGTCAATACTATTCGAAAGCAATGTGGGTTTAAGGAGGTTGACTTCCTTTTACAGCCCAGATTTAGCTTCAAGGGATTATTAGCTCTTCTCTTAATGAAAATATGACCTGGAAAGATATTTAATGAGGACGAGGGCGTGGAAAGAACAGTTATGGAACGTTTTGAGGACAAACCTTCATATTAGTTCCTTTATATACCAATATAAACCTTTATATTAGTTTTAGAGGGGCAAACAACTGTTCGCTAACTGAAACTGTACCGAACATGCAAGAAAACTGAATCGAAGTACAGGGAGATAATATTGAAAAATAACCTGCTAAAATTTTATTTATTTCTTTTAGCAGTATATCACGCCGAAAATCTTTGAATCTACCTGCATACATTTATAGTGTTCTCGGCATAAGTGCTTCTAAAAATGTGGGTAAGATCGAGAGATTAGTGTTGCATGCAAAAATTCTGTTGTCACATCCACAGTGATGAATCTAATTGTTTAGAGATTTTTCTTTCAAAAAATTACGAATATTTAAATTTCAATATAGTGATCGGCCATATAATATTTGGAATCCTCATCCGGTTTTCGAACTGCTCGTGTTTTTTCGTGTATTGGTAGCTAGTCCTGGTACGTGTTGGCTACGTACATCTTTCGAACTTTCTCCATGTGTAACTTGAATATGAGACAATTCCTGTGATATATTCTCTACGAAAGCATCCCGCCTAAAGAAAGTAGCCTCATGTTTTATTTTAAAAAACTGATTAAAGAAACAGCCTTTAAAATAAGCTTATCTTTTATCAGTCGAATGAATTTGTATTGTAAGAAAAACTTATTTGAACTTGAGCAAAATATCATACGGCAGTTAATTCCATCTTATATATGACCAATAAAGCGGCTGTCAGGTAAAATTTTATAACTTATTTTTCTCATCATATCCCTATAACATAAGCACTATTTTTAAAAATATTAAGATTTAATGTCACTTCATGCTTTCTCTTTACTTTACACAGCTTCGTCATAACTACGCTAGAAATAGTAAACAACATTTGATGTTGCCAAATGGTATTTTGGAAATTATAAAAGGTTAAAGTGAGGCAAAACATGAAAATACAAGCATTATGCAGATATTACTTAAACCTTTTAGAAGTTCGTTTAAATATAAAGAAAACAGGCCTGAATTATCCAAATGACAACAACTTTCGGTTTCGAAGTAACAACTTCCGGTTGTTTTGACAGCTACCGTCTTGCACTAAAACGGCTATAATACGATTTCTATTTATCGTAGAATTAAATTGAAGACGGTTTTAGAAAGCCAAGATTTCAAATATTTTAATAAAAGAATAAAATAAAATTCGATATTTTCACCAAAATTCGTCATTTCAACGTCCTTAATTCTGCGGAATTCAATGCGTTAAATTTCGCGAATATTATTGGCGCTTCTATTATTAATTTCTTTTCGCACCAATAAACAAGTTTGCAGTCTCATTTACACTTTAATTCATTTGGATGTTTTCATTTCAATTTTTTGTAATCTCTAAATCAACCGCTTTCTGATGTTCATCGTTTTCTCTGTCTTCGGGTTTTAATTCTTTCAGAAGCTATGTTTTTTTAATTTCAGAAAGAAGAAGAAAGAATTCTTCTTCAGAAAGAAGCATATTTTTTTAAATACTACATTCTTTCTGCTCGTTACGTCAGAATCACAGGAATGAAACTAAGCTTTTTAAAACGTGTTCTTTTATACCAATATCACAGAAGTACCAGAATGTTTTGTCTTAAATCTTCCATAAAAAATTCAAAATTATAAATCTTTTTTTTATTTCTTTGGTACTCATATTAAACAATTCATTTCATGACTTCATAATCAAAGGAACGAAGCTGAGTTTTTTAAGTTATGTTCTTTTATACCAGTATTATAGAAGTAGCCAGAATGTTTTGTCTTAAATCTTCCATAAAAAATTCAAAATTATAAATCTTTTTTTTTATTTCTTTGGTACTCATATTAAACAATTCATTTCATGACTTCATAATCAAAGGAACGAAGCTGAGTTTTTTTAAGTTATGTTCTTTTATACCAGTATTATAGAAGTAGCCAGAATGTTTTGTCTTAAATCTTCCATAAAAAATTCCAAAATTATTAGCCCAATGGTCATTAGCCCAGAAGGGATCGCTTTGGCATTTTGCGTCGATCCATTTTTTGCGTTGATTCACTTTTCAAATTGTTGTCACCAAATATTGCAGCCCTGTATTATATTTAAAGAAACTAAATAATGAAGAATCTGCATAAATGTATATATGTTTCTCGCATTGTGATAAAACAACGGTACTTACAGCCATCAAATTTTCAATAACGAAATCTTCCACCGAATATGGGCTGGAAGACCTAATTTGGAATTTATTTTGTTATCGATTTCATATTTTGTAACACTTTAACCAATTCTTGATTAAAAACCTCAACGATTTCAAAGCTAGAAATGGCAACACTGTATGAAAAAAAAAACATTTTTATCTGCAGCGCACGGAAATTTTAAAGATATGCTCATTTTAAAATTATTTCGCGATCTTGCTGTAGAATTGCATTTTATGGTTTAAGTGCGAAGAACATGATATTTAATAAATAAAGTTAACACACAAAACGTTAAAAAAACATCTTTTTGGGTGTAGCGCAAAATCTGAAAGCTTTCAGGTTTTTTTTTTAATCTCTTTTTTTTTACTTCCTTGTACGAAGTAAAGAGGAGGTATTGTAATCGCGAAACCTTTTGGGTATCATATATAAAAAAATATCCATTTTGACCGTTATCAAATGCAATTTAACGATGTTTTTGCGTAATAGCTAAGATTAAGGACAGAATAAAGGACTCTTTGTCCCCCAGGAAAATTATAAAACTTATTTAAAACCGATTCTGAAGAGATTTTTTTATGGTATCTGCGCGTACGTGTATATTTATCTCGCATAACTCAAAAACGGGTAGCCTTACAACGCTGAAATTTTGTATATAGGAATGCTATAACATGGAGATGTGCACCTCACATTTTGGTTGCAGGCGGCCGCCCCAAAAGTATATAGATATATGTATATATATATATATATATCCACTCTGTTACTGGCTCAGTGAGATTAGCTTCTTTATTCTTATATATTTGTAAATTGGGCATTTTTTGCTTTAAAAATCAGCAATGATTGTGGAATTATCAACAATTTAAAAGTTTTTTTAAATTGCGGCGAAGCCTAATTTTTGATTATGATAACGTCCATATTTGTTTACATTTGAAACTTAGCGAAGTAGTGGATTTGTCGCAATCTAGAGAAACTAAGCTTCCCAACAACAAAGTAACATCTTCTTTCATTATTGCGAATTAAATTATGCTTAGTTCATTCTGGAATTATCATTTAAGTTATTAGCTTGCTTTTGCGTACAAATTTTAATTTTAATTTAAAAGTTGTTTTTTAATAGTTTTAACTGTACTTGGTGTTTCTTGTTTTTCTATATCTTTGGATTTTTAATGAAAATATTTTGAATTTTTATGTATTTTTGCCTTACCGCGAAGTGAGAACTGAATTAATAGTAGCGCATGCGCATTAGGTAAGCGGTGCTGAATTGTCTGTGAAAAACTGCTTCTTTTTTATTTGTTTAATTTCTTTTGTACATCGTTTTAGATTTATTATAGTATTTGAATAGAACTTGTAGTAATTCTTCAGATGCTATAATTTGTGCGCCTCTGAGTTATAAAATGAACGAGATGTAACGCTGTTAAGTTAATTAGTGCCGAAGTGTGGCTATGGTAAATAAATATAGTGAACTTTAAAGATTGCATTTATTCAATTGTGGTTTATTCGGTATCGACAAGCAGATTTATTTCAAAATTTGCTAACAGTTAATTCAATATTTTGAAATGAAATGAAGGAAAATTGCTTATAATTTATTATTCCGTACAAGAAAATCATGTGGTGTACAGATCAGATTTTTTTATTCCTTTGGTACTCATAGTAAACAATTCATTTTATGTTTCCATTATAAACAATAGAATACCTCAAAAAAAGAGAGGGAGAAATGTTGTTATTCTTTATATGTTTACATTGCAATCGTTTTTAGAGAATGAAACTGACTATTGTGCCTATTCAGTTAATGTACCCAGCTTTATGTGCAACTGCTCCAGAAATAACCTCAAATGGAACTAATTGCACAGTTCCGGCAAATTAATTACTAATACAAGAAGACAAAATTTCGAACTTATTCAATGACACATTTTACACAAGAAATGAACCACAATATTGAAAACGTGATGTATATTTTATTTTTAAATATCCTTATTTAGCTTCGCAAAGTTATTTCAATAAGGTTTCAGGTAACAAATATGTTGCAAAAACTGAAAATAGTTTCTTCGTCATCCATATTCAGTTAGCGGACTTTAGAAATATTGTCAAGGCGAACTAAAGCAATAAGACATATTTCAGATGTCAGCAGACCTCTCTAGGAAGGTTTATAATATGCAGCTCAGTACGTTAGTATAAATAAACGAAAATTAGCTTCAATTCATTAGTTCCAACAATAAAATTTAACGTTAGAAAATAACATACATACACTGGTGTGCAAAAATTAAGGACGAGACGGTTTTTTCAATATAACTTTGCACAAAAGCTTTCCAAATCAACACATTTAATACCGTAAGATCCCCAATACGTAAGGACATGAGTAATGTAAGCATCACTTACTAAAAGAGAAATCAGAGGGATAAAAAGAAGGGCTATTGAAAAAGTAGCATGGAGCGCAATGCGACTGAAGGCCGAAACATCCCTGTGATGGGTGTACAGCAAGAAACATCCGGTCTTTAATGGGGGATATGATCTCCCCTGACTGCTAGGAAGGTTTCACATCATTTGTGCGTGCTGGATATGTGGTTGTTAATGAGCTGTTGAGACACTGCTGCTCGTTCCTCTTGTAGCACCAATCGCAGTTTCGGAATCGTTACTGGCGATAAGTTACGTGCTGCCACGGGTCTCCCTAGTAAGTTCCGTACATGCTTGACGGGATTTAGATCCAGAGACCTTGCCGACCAATCCATGTGTTCAATATCTTCACTCTCCAACAGCTCTTCGACAGTAACTGTGCGATGAGGTGGAGCGTTGTCGTCCATGAAGAGGAAGTGAGGACCCATAGCCCTTGTGAAAAGACGCATGTAAGGAAGAAGAACCTCGTTACAATAGCAGTCCCAGGTGACGAACCTCCTTGGGAGATAGGAAGGTCGGTCCGGCTACCAAGCATTGTGTCTGCTCGAACGAGAACTCTGCGACCTCCAAAACAGTCCCTTTTGATGATGGTGAAGGGGTTATTGCGTGTTCCTCGCTCTTTCCAGATGTGTATGTGTCTAGAATCGCAACTCAGACTAAATCTGCTCTCATCTGTAAAGAGTACTCGTCCCCATTCATTGTCTCTCCAATTCCGGTGTTCCCGGCACCACAGAGAACGCCTTCTCCAATGGGCAGGCGTTAGAGGTACGCACCGTACAGGGCGTCGTGCAAACAGACCACCACCGTGCAGTCTTCTGGCCACGGTAAAACGCGATATCGGTCGTCCAGTCGCCTGTGTCGTGTGTCTAGCGATTTCTCCCGCTGTCTGCCGCCTGTTTCTTCTGGCCTGTAAGGCAATATACCGGTCATCTGCGGGTGTGGTTCCTCGTGGACGACCACTACTAAACCCCCGGATAGCTGTTCCTGTAGTTTGAAATTGTCTCCAAAGTCGTGAAACGATGCTGTGAGCAATTCCGAACTCTGCAGCCACACTTGTCACACTGCGGCCTTCCTCCAACTTCCCAATGATTCGACCTCGGGTAAGAGCATCCAGATGTCGTCTAACAGATTGATTATTCGCCATTTCTCGCTGAGGCAACAACTCGGTGTGATTTTAACTGCTATACGGCGTGCAATCTCTTTGCCAGAAATACTGATCTTACACCGACAACATGCTTTATACTACTCAGACACTCCCACATCACGTCTACCTACATATCTGCGCATATGCTACCGTACATCACCTTACTTAATCTCCTGATTGGTCTTTCTGTCCGCTCTGCCTCTTCGTTCAGCTGATATGCTAATTTTTCGACTTCGTCCTTAATTTTTGCACACCAGTGTAGTGCTGTAAAGCATCGGAAGTTTTGAGAAAAAATTAACTTTATATTTCTTCTTCTCTTGATTCAGCTGAATTATTTTATAACATAAAATTCTTTTGAAACTTCTTGTTCCAAAGTTCAAAGGTAATGATTGTAATTTATTTCTTAAAAATGATATTCTAAATTTTCATAGCTAATTTGGCGCACCTTCGAGTTATTCACTTGAGGCAAGTGTCTTACTTGCCTTCCCTTTGTCCCGGCTCTAGCTGCTGATACAAGCCGTTCGAGAAGACAAAAAGCTGTAACTGTTACCATCTACCCTAGACATATGTGTGAAATACCGGTCGTAACAGCATCTAAATTGACAACTCAGACGAGTTCATATACCTTCAGCTTTCAACACCCAGAAAGGTAGAAGTTGGCAGAGAACAACATTTCTCTCTGCAGACATAACTGGTATAACTGACTAAGATTATCTTCTCTACATAAAATAAAACCAAGAGAGTGTGTGTGTGTGTGTGTGTGTGTGTGTGTGTGTGTGTGTGTGTGTGCGCGCGCGCGCGCGTGTGTGCGTGTGTGTGTGTGTGTGTGTCGTATTTCAATAAATCGATTAAATACGAATTTATTTAGGAAGGTGAGCTTAACACCTTTTCAGCGGAATGTTTTTTAAAAAACTTATTTTAACGCGTTGAATTTTAATCCTTTCGACTCCTTTTAAAAAAGAATTTTGGAAAAATAATAATATTTTGTATTTTTTTAAAATTTTTTAAATGAAGCTTCCGAATACACTTCTCACATCTCAGATATTTTAAAATGTAGTTTTGGCAACAATTTTCCTTTCTTATTGTTGTTGATAGATTTTTGATGAAATTGCATCATTTTGAATAGTTTCATTCTTTTAAAAATTTCGGTTTGGCAACAATTTTTCATCGTATTTCTTATGTTACTGTTTTTAAGAGACTGAAAAGTTTAAGAAATTAAAAAGTTGTTTCTTTTTGCAACGGTAAATTGTTTAATTACTTTATTAGGATAATTAACATTTTACAAGGGATATTGTTTATTTCATTGTAATATTATGTTTTAATTATATATAATTTTAATTATAAAAAAGTTTTGCATGATATTTTTTAATCTGTTTAAGTTCTTAATCTGTTTATACCATTTGAGTTCTTAAGATTTTGCAAAGGGAAGTTGGTTAATTTATTTATTAGGATCAGTAATATTTGTATTAAGGGATACTGCATATTTCATTGTCATTTTTTATATATATAATACATTTTTATTGATTTCTTTTTTGATAAAGTTGTTCTGCAGAGTAAAATTCTGCGCGAAATGTTTTGTTTTTTGAGTTTCTTTCATGTTATTTTTTGCTTATTTCACTGTTTGTAAGATATTGAAAAGTTTTGCATGATTTTTTTGCATGAGCCAGTGCACCTCGAAGCGAGTTTTTCGAAATTCGAATTAGATTTTTTTTTTTTTAATTTTATGTTTTCTGACGAAATCGCGTCATTTTAAGACATAATGGGCTACAGCAAAGCAAGATTTCACTCTATTGAACAGTTTAAGAAATTGAAAGATTGTTTCTTTTTGCAAAGGTAAATTGTTTAATTAATTTATAGATCTATATTTAAAAGGACGAGTCTTTCTGTGTGTGTAGGTGTCTTTCGTTCGTACTGCGTGTAAGCTAATAGACCCAGGCCTATGAAATCTGGTACACAGGATGCATCTAGACAAGAGCCAGTGCACATCGATTTTTCAAAATTCAAATGAGTTTTTTTTTATTATATAGTATCAAATTGATGATTTTCTCTTATTATATGAATAACAATGGCACGCAGCCATTGTTTCTGATATCAGCACTATTGCCATTCAGAAAAATGAGGGCGATAATTCTGTGCAGTTTTTAAATTTAATGTTTCTCTTGGATACTGGACGTTTGTCTAGAGAAGGCAGCAGGAAGTTGGTTAATTTATTTATTAGGATAATTAATATTAAGGGATATTGCTTATTTCATTGTATGCTTTTTATATGTAATGCATTTTTAACTGAAATTTTTTTTTCCGTTGTTGTTTGTTTCTTTTTCGATAAAATTGTTCTGCAGAGTAAAATTCTGTGCAGTTTTCAAATTTAATGTTTGGTGTTCTCTTAAGCCATTTTTCCGGTACACTTAAAAGCCAGACGAAGGCTGGCCGCGCAGCGGCTAGTTATATCATAAAACATTTCATTCAGTATGATATTAATAGCGTTAAGTTACGGTTAAATGAATGTACTTAATTTTTTTAAGTGATAGGAATTATCACGTTTTAGGAATGATAATTCCTATGACTTCAAAAAACAGTCAGTCTTAGGAAAATAAAACATTTGCATCCGTTTTACTTTTTTAACACTTACGCTTTCCGAATTTTTTGAAGTTAATAAATAAATAAATAATATAACAGCCAATTTGAATTAATTCTGCAACTGAAAAGAATAGATCACAAAAAACAAACATTCAGAGTGTTTATAATGGATTAATAATAATTAAGCTTTTCATTTTGTTGAATTTTTATGAAAACACTCCATTTCACTGTTTTTTATGAAGTGAACCTTTTAATTATTTGCCTGTTAATGTATTGAGTTTAAAGCACTAAAAATATTGAAATTACTTATTTAAAAAAAATAAATAAAATTTCTTAAAGGTTTCAGATTTTAAATTACGTCCAAAGGGATGTTTTTTAAAACATTTTGTGTGTTACCTTTCTTTATTAAACATCATGGTCTTCGCACTTAAACCATAAAATTCAGTTCAAGAGCAATATCGCAAAATAATTTTAAAATGTGCATGTCTTTAGAATTTCCGATACACAGTTTCGCGCTCTTGAGATAAAAATGCTTTTTTCTGTACAACGCTGCCATTGCTCGCTTTGAAATCCTCGAGTTTGTTAATCAACAATTCGTTAACGTTTTACAAAATATGAAATCGATAATAAAACAAATTCCAAATTTCAAGTTTGGACTTTCAGACGCCCATATTCGAAGGAGGATTACGTTATTCAAAATTGGATGGCTCTAGGTACCGTTGTTTTATCACAATGCGAGAAATATATATATATATACAAATTCTTCATTATTTAAGTTCTTTAAATAAAATACAGGGTGATAATATTTGTTGGCAACATTTTAGAAAGTTATTTAAGAATGAAATACAAGAAATTGACTTCGGACGTCAAAAATTGACCGGGATATATAATTTCAAACTTTGCAATTTTTAATGTTATTTTCAACTTGCCTTAAGGCATTGGTTAATTATGTTAGAATAATTCGATTAAATAAATTTAAATAAAGTGCAGAAAAAATGTGTATAATTTAGTAGGCCATGTGGTGTCCACATTAGATTTTTTTATATTCGCTATGTTATGTCTTTAAAAATGACACATGACCATTTAAAAATAATACATTTGCTGGCAACATCCTTTTATTCATTTTGCAGCACATTTTGTTAAAACCTTTTATGTAATTTCTTTAACAATAATAAATGCAAATAACATTCAGTATCAATATCCTTTTATTTGTATTGTCATATATATATATATTTAAATTTCACTACATTATTTCTTTAAAAATAATACCCTTTAAATTTGTGTTGTCATATATATGCATTTTTAAATCCACTACATTATTTCTTTAAAAATAATACATGACGATAATATTTGGTGGCAACGAAAAGCGATGTGGCCACAAAAGGGAAGTTTAAGACTAATAACTCCTCTAATGCTAAAACAAAATTAAGGTATGAAAAATGAATTAACTCGTCTTGAGCTGCAACTTTAGAATTATTATTCACATCTTTAAAATTTAGGGTTGAAATTACGTAAGATAAAAAGGAAGGGAAATGTGTTTTTTTAAATCAGTTGTCTTATTTATAACTTACCAAGAATGTTGTTACTTTGAAGTGTGAATGTTCTAGTTCCATATACTGGAATTCAGAAGAACCTGGAGCAGTGATATTAACTACGTTATCAGGTAAGACCGTTCCAATCTGTAAATGGAATTAATTATACATTTTTTCCATTTTTTCCAAAAGCTATTAAAATCCAATAAATAGAACAATAATAGATAATTTAATTGGACTAATATGAATTTTGAGTTTTCATAAGAACCCTTATCATATGAAAAGGCAAGGGATGCAATATTTTCATGTGAGAACTTATCAAAAGGTTATGCTATTATTACGAACACATAATAAAATAGTCAAGATATTACGCATAGTGAGTTTTGAATGATAGATCTATTCGATGCTGTTTACGAAGAAAAGAAAGAAATGCTGCAAACTGACAGTACAAGAATGGCAAAAGTAATTATTATTATTATCACTGCTAATTTTTAGATTTTTCATTATAAAATAATATGACATGTTCTAAAATTAGTCATACTTCTATTTGAAAGTATTTTATAATACAGAAACTCCATAAATATTAAATTAAATTTTTCTGAAATTATCACATTTTCCATACATTTTTTACATAACATAATTTCGAAGGTTTCTGAAAGTAAAACAATGAAGAAACAGTAAAACTTTAAGTGCCTTAATAGTCGTTGTGCTCAAATGCGAATAAAAGCAGAGAACAGTTAGATATTTAGTTACATGCCATAATCAGTACGCTTTACGAACATTCACTAAATTGAAATTCTTTTTTTTTTCTGTTGATTGCTTAAATGATGATCAAACAATTTACAAGCTGCATTATTAAAATGGCTCTTCCTAACGTATTGTCAAGCAGAAGAATAATCCAATAAAGTTCTTTTAAACAAGCTGTTAAATGTTTGCCTTTCATATTTGTCCAATTGTTTGTACAATAACGTAATATTTTCGCAATATTTCATAGCTATTCAATTATTTCTATAATGCTTTTCAATTTTTTTTAACCTTGTGTCGCTTTTTTCTTTTTTAAAGTTACGTTGTAATTTTATCTTTAAATTACTAAACATTTTCTCACAGTTTGATTTTATTTTGTTTTTACTATTCTGCAATACGCCAAAACTAGACTCTAGTAAACTACACCCAAATACCTGATGAAAACTGATCATAGAATGATTTGGTGTAAATTGTTTTGTCTAAGTATGGCAACTAATTTTGACCATCAAAATATCTCGTCTGTCAAAAGTTTAAGAGTAGCGACTGACTAAGGAGATACTTGAGTGGTAAGCGCTTGATGATTCAGGACGACCCTGAAATATGGCTCCTAAGCAGATCTCGCCGGTCACATGACTTCACGATTATTCTGGCATGCACTCCCTGAAGCTGCAAGTAGCTGTTGATGTTTCATCGCCATCTTGACTTTCGATCAGTTGTTAGTGTGAATTCTAATACACCATTTACTGACCAACAAGTTCATACTTACATATACTAGTTTGGCACCGCTAGGAAAGGTTCTTTTTCTTGTGCTCTTTCACTTCACAGTTAGGGTTATAGATTTTAACATACAGTACAAGTAATACAAGTTTTAATTATTTCTTCTCACCCGGTAAAGTTAGAAACCCAATATATTTAACAGATTAGAAGTACATTTAAGAAGCATACTAGGTTCAAAATCAGTGCACTTTTGAAGAGGAACGACTCTGAACCCATATCCCTCGAAAAACACAAAGTTGTAAACAATATCAATGTAAAAGTAATATTTTTTCTTTAAAAATTGCAATGTAAATCGCTTAAATTTCCACGAAACCGTCTAGTAATTTGATATTAGTAAAATACGCTCATTTGTATTCTTATTTAAAACTTTCTTTTTTACTATAAATAGTCCAATATATTGAACATACATTGAATTCAATACATTAAACTAAACACACTAAACTTAGAACATAATGTACAATTATGAAATATTTCTCTTTAAAGATTTTATAGATTAATATATGCACCAAACGATAATTTCATTCCATTTCCTCCGAAACGTTTAATATCGCAATAATAAACTCAAGGGAATTACCTTTTTTAGACCTTCTGACGTGACATACATAACATCCAGTGAAACTTCTGACCGAAAACCTTCTGCATCAAATTTTATTTTGCCACTCAAACCAGTTGTAGACATTTTTGCCTATCAGGAAAAAGAAATAAATTGAACACATACAGTCTTCGTCTGATTTCAGAGTGCCGTATTAACTTAACAATACAAATTTATACAATATAAATAGAAATTTAAAATTATTGCAGTTATATCAAATTTTCAATGAATGTTTCACAAACATTCAGCGTATCCGGATCTGAACATACGGCTACTCGATCAAATCGAGGGTGAATTTTTCCGATACCTTACGCAGAATATCTAGAGTAACAGAGTTAACTGTGTTGTTGTTACTCATGCTCACTTGTCTAACAGAGTCAGCCCAAGCCGCCCACGAGAATTCTCGTGTCAAGGAGGGCTAGATTACGCCTGTCGTTGGCAACAGCCTCGAGCACCTAACAGGTGACAGTGCGATTTGGCTAGTTAACTGTTAATTTCTTCAGTCCATCCATCAAGTGTTCGCTAGAGAAGGCATGAACGACTAACCTCCATATAAAGAAATCACATTTCTGTGAGCTCGCAGGAAGGAGGTGGTCAAATATGGAACTGCCGAATCTAGAAGGCCATTTTTTGAATACAGCATTTAGAAATTTCATCAGCATTTAGGAATTTCATTGTTCAAAGTTTCTCACTGCGGGGCGCACCGAGCTGTAAAATGAAACCCACACTCTACTGCTGCAGTGATAGAAGGTCCTGTCTCTCAACATACAAAGGTATGAATTTCCGAAATCTTTCGAACTGTAGGTGTTTTAGTCGTGATTAGAAGTTTTTAAGCTAGTGACAGATTGAAATCGGATGGACAATTTAGAGAATAGCATTTAATAAATATAGCTCTTAAAATAAATAAGATCTCAAATTACATAGCTTGTTTTAAAATTAAAAAGCGATTTATTGAACAAAAAAATATTAATTTTAATTTCCTCATTTTTTTAATTATTCATTTTCTGTTAATATCGTGGATGGATTTCTTGTTAATAGCGTTTTCTATGTGCATAAATGAATCTGATTAATTTGTTTTATTTGACATCCAAACCGTGGTTTTTAAATAAGCAAACTACTTGTAATTTGACATCATCCTTTTACTTTTTTCGATATTTTTTCTAATATCAATTGTCAGTAATCTTTTTCCGTTACTTTTTTATGATATACGTTGCCAGTATCCTATTAATGTTAAAGAATTTTTTGTGGCTTTTTAAGTTTTAGTGCGCATATTTCTGTTTTCAAATAGGAAAGTTAAGTTTTCACTATAAATATACCTTCTTAGTAATTAAATTCCCTATGCCTTAAACTTTTTTATTATACATAAATTTAAAAGTTCTGTATATTAATTTCTTATATTATTATTAGTAAAGTATAATACACAGGAAAATTACATAACAAGTAATTTAAAATTCAAAAAGAGACAATTTTTAAAATTATACTTTATTTAGAATAAATGTTAAGAAAAAAAATTATTTTTTAAATTTATCACATGTTTAAGCCATACATAATGTTCAGTTCTTTACATAAAAGTACATAGAAAAATTCGAGAGAGTTTATTCTCCTCAGTTCTCTATTTTGATCGTCTAATAAATGATATAACATTAAAAAAGTGTAACTAATTAGTTTATAGAGTTAGTTGATAATAAAATTGTTAAATAAATAATAAACAATCGTCTAATAAATGATATAACATTAAAAAAGTTAAACTAATTAGTTAAAATTAGAGTCTAGTTCTGTTTCAAGACATACATTGTTAGAAGAATTTCGTATTTTTGCATTATGAAATTCGATGCAAAGTCTCCAAAGAGTATAAAATTAGCAGGACGACGAATTTTGCGCCATTTTGCCAAGCCTAGCTACTACTGTACCAGGAGCACGACCTAGAAAGTAGACTTGATATTATGTTTCAAAGGATTGAGTTACGAGTTTTATATAAGCAATTTTGAACATTTATTTTATTAATGTTTCTGAAATGTGAACCCTTATTTTCATAATCAAGGTGCTTAGTGTTTTTTTTTCAATAAATAATTCCTTCTTTTTATACAATTTATGATTCTTTTAGCTGTACTGGAAGATATCTGCCTTACCATCTTAGTAAGGTCTTTAAATGCTCACGCCAGTGATTATGGATACGGATACAGATTACAAAGCTGATTATATGACCTGAGAAGGGACCTTAATAAGCTAGATAAGAAAATTAAGCCTCTGAGAACACATGATTTTTGACAAGCGAGCAGTGAAATTGCAAGAACGGTCATGAAAAAAGAGGTAAAAGCAGGACTTAAGTGGGAAGACTGTTGTCTCCTGTACTGCATGTATGCTAAGTAGACGGAAAGCGACGGAGACAAAAGCCACGCAGCGCAAGAAAACAAAAATACTTCGGCAGTGAATGCTAAGTCACGAAATTATGGTCTCTAAGCATGTGAAGAGCAAATGTACTGATCAAATTATCTTCTGGAATGATTTGGTTACTAAGAATTCCTGAAAAGTATGCAGCATCACAGCTGAGTCAAGTATTGAAGAAATGATTATTTATTAATGTGGTCCACTATAGGGTCAATTCCAAGTCATCATGGATCAGTGTGTTTCTTATCCGGTAATGATCATTTACGATTCTTTTCATAATCTTATTCTGTACTCACAGAAGTTTGTGGAACTCTGCCTTTGAGGCTAATGCCCAGGCTGCAGATGCATTGCATAGAACTGGCCTTATAAAGCATAGGAATATCCTTCTCTTTTTAGAGGAACAGACCAGATAAATTTCCCAGGAGTCACATCAGTGATTATGAGATTAATTTAGCTATGAATTTTAAGTAATTTGCTTATGAAAATGCTCCTAATACTTGAAAATCTAAAAGAAAGTATACTGCAGTAGAAAGCCAAGAGCATCAAGTATTAATTTTTTTTATTGTTGTTGAATATACTAGTTATGAAGTTTAAAAGTAATTGTAACGGATGATAATTCGTTATAAATAAACAGTGTTTATTCTAAAAAAATAATAACATTAGCGTATATGAATAATGTGTATATTTAAAAAATCAGGTTATATTGAAAAGTTAGTTGGTAGAAACTATTTGTTGTCGGAATTTAAATTTGAGCAAATTTTAATTACAAAAATTTAGATAGATACTGTGGTCTTTGAATAAGAAACTTTTAATGATATTTGTTAAGAAACAGCCGGAAACCTAAAGCTTTAATTCACTTCAATATTTCAGATTCGCAAATCATACGTGCTTTGCATAATGGATCTGCCAAAGAAGTATGGCGGAAGTTAAGACTAGTTCATAAACAGGTAAAGTTACCAAATTATATAACGAAAAGTTTAAAAACGCAGAAACATTTTAAGGTGGTATTAGAGTGGTTTGAAAAGCTCCGTAGCATAGGTAAAATAGTTAAAGGTAGTAATCTGATTGAAGTTTGGCTATGTCGTTTGCAAATTCTTTACATAATTTAATTAATTAATTTGATTAATAATCAGCAAATAGGAAACTGAATTGTTTTGGAATACGTTAAAAATAAATTAATAGATGAATATTGTAGACTTATTGAAACTAGCAAATTCGTAAGTATGATTCAATTACTTTAAAAGGTAAGAAAAATAAATCAAAATGTAATACAGAAGGTAAGAGAAATAAATCAAAGTAAAAGAAATAAATCGAAATGTAATGTAGAAAAATAAATCAAAATGTAATGTAAAAAAGTAAATCAAAATGTAATGTTATTTTTGTACTAGCAATAACCATGTTAGAAATGTTAGTTTCATTTAAAATGCAATGTAGGACTTCTTCGAAAATATATATAAATAAAAGTGAATGGGGAAAATATATGAAAAAATCGTCAAGGTAACTCACATGGATAGCAAAAACTCAAAATGTAGAAAATATAAAATCAATTCAAGGTAAATAAAGTAAATATTTTAAGGAAGGTGTTGAAATTACAATCTGCAACTTAAATCAAACGCTAAAATTAGAGCTTATATATGAATCAAAAGCGCAAGAATGAATTATACATTCTGGTGTTTCAACTCGTTTGATGAGCAATATAATTTTTTCTTTCTGTTAAATGAGGCAAATAACCATATAATAACCGTCGCCAATGGTGTCAGATTAATCTCTCATGGTACTGGTGAAGGCTATTTTACAAAATTTAAATGGTCAAATTTTGAAAATGAATTTTAAATGATTTCCTGTAAGTGCTAGATTTAGGCAATAATTTGCTTTCTGTTCAACCATATAAAAGTTGAAATATTCCATCTGATAGTAATAAGTGTACTATTAAAAAGAATAACGTACTTTTACGGTAAATCTCAACAACGCATACATAATTTGAATGCAAGTTGTTGCATTGACGAAGAAATGTAGTTTCTTATGCAACTTCATGTTCTAATCCAAATTGCATACTAAAATAGCATCAGACGATAGGCCACAGATGTTGAGATGGGATTAAAACACATGACAAAGACAATCTGGTTGATGGGCATAAAACTTAACAAATGCGCTCACAATTTAGAATGTCTGACTTGTATTAAAGGCAAACTAAGAGAAAAACTTCATCCACAAAGAGGATTTAAAGGACATCCACAAAGAGGATTAGAGCATACAGACGTGTGGGGGCTAATGAAAGCTGATAAGCTTATGAGGAAAAAGATATTTTGTAACTTTCATTCAGGACTATTCGCGTTATGCATAAATTTATTTTATCGCTTCAAAGCATGAAGGACGATGCATGAACTTAAAGAGTATGTTCCATAGATATTAAACAAATTCAGAAAGAAAATAAAATTTCTCAGTCTAATAACAGTACAGAATGCTGTATTGAATTTACTGAAGAGTAGTTAAAGAAGCTTAGTATTTCTCATTCCTTATTGTCCAGTTCAGAATGATGTATCGGAAAGAAAAAATCATTCTCTGATAGAAATGACAAATACTATGCCAATAAAATCACATTTACTGAAAAGTTTCTGTATTGGAGCAACAGCTATTATTAAATATCTTCAGAACAAGTTACCAAATACAGACAAATACCGTACAAGTTACAGAACGGTAGAAAACCAAAAAGTAACTTATAAGTGTTTGGGGGTAGCTTGCTTTGTGGAACTAAAGTAAAGCACTCCAGGGCTACCTGCTTAAGAGGAGGGATGACTTCGTGGAATGCATGAAATTGAAATTTGAAATTCGTGGAAGGCATGAAGAGAAATTGGCTCCTATACACGTTATGCATAGAGAAAACCTCGAAAACGCCCATGCAGCAAGCCAGTTCCCTGGGATTCGAACCGAACGAAGTACCAGTGTTCTGTGACTTTACCGTTCGGCCTTTAGTGGGCCGTATTTGGGTGTAAAGCATACTCTTATGTGAACAAGCCAAAGCGGCGGAAATTTGATAACAAAGTGCAAGAAGGAATATTCACAGGTTGCGATTTACGATCCAAGGGGTGTAAGATTTATACAGGTGGAAGAAAAAGAATATCGAGGAGAACAGTTAAATTTTTGGAAAACGCGCCACTACTGACGAACATGTACACTGCGCAAAAAAAAGGGGGTACAGTTCTATATCTCCCGTTCTGCTGGGCCGATTGACGAAATTCAAATTGCGTTTTTCATCTCTCGTAAGCGCGACTTGGGATAAATATTAGATTTATATACAGCATTGTTCTAACATAGGTATTTTGACACAGAATCGGAATGTTTTTGAAACAACATACCAATTTTTTTCCATATTTCGATTCTACGATTCAAATTATGTTTAGATATGAAATTTTGTAATTTTAGGCGAGAAATTTATGTAGAATATTAAAAATTTATCTTGGCGCCTTTTTTTTTCAGTTTGCGCCAAGTACGTTTGGCGAACTTCTTAATTTATAGCATTTTTATGCAATTTATAGCATAATAACTATTTTCCTTTCCTTTTTTCCATTGTACACGAGCGGAAAAAGAGTCATCGTTCATACATTCAAATAATTTTAACAAAGTGCATAAATCCCATTTGGCGTTATTATCACTTATAACAAATATGCCAAATTTCAAAACGCGCCAATATTTAAATTCATGTATATATAAGGAAATTTTGAATAAAAAACTCAAATTTCTTGCAACTTTGCTTAGAAATGCATCTACTTTAAGATGATGGTAAAAATTTTATAGGTTATAATTCAAATTTTTTTCGAAAAATTCATAAAGTTTATTTAAAAATATAAATTTCAAAATAAATCATAAAAATGGCAAATTTTATTTGGAATGGATCTAAATTGGAAAAAGTGAAAGGAAGAATAAAAACAGTTTAATCAAAAAAAGAGATATTAATAAAAATATACCAAATTCAACTAATATGGAGGAGGTAAACTTTGAGAGCTAATGTTTTAAAAACTACTCGTGCGATTTTTACGAAACGTGGCAGTTTGGCATATTTTGACTCGTAGAATCGAAATATGCTAAAAATTCAGCATGTTATTTCAGAAAAATTCTGATTTTGTGTCAAAATACCAATGTTATAACAGTGTATATAAATCAAATCCATATCCTAAGTTGCGCTCTCGAGACACGAAAAACGCAATTTGAATTTCGTCAATCGGCCCAGTAGAGCGGGAGATATAGAAGAGTATTTATTTTTCGCAGTGTAGCTTATTAGTTTCGCATGGAATTTCTTTTCATGACGTTTGTCTATAGCTAGCCATGGATGAGGATAGGCGCATCCTCTCGAGGCATGAGCTGTAGGACTGTGAGATACTGGTGGTGTGCAAGATCATCATTAAATGATCATCATTTTAATCATCATTACATGAACTATGAAAACACTGAACCTAAATGTGGGGTTACAATTCTTTATGTCAATTTCATCTATCACCAGTTATATGTTCATTTCAGCTTTCATCATCCTTTCATTCCATCTTAGTAAATTCATAACTAAAGTAAAATAGTTTAGCCATGTTTATCTCGTGCTCTATGTCACATAATCCGCATGTATGTATCACACACACTATTCCTATATATATTTTAATACATAATTCAAGTATAGTACTTTTAGTATTACGAATACAGTAAGAACAGGAGAAACCCGAAATAATACAGCAGAAAAGGAGGAGAATAAAACATTTATAGGTTAACTTAAGAAGAATGCCTAGAATCCTCTTCGAATGATGGTATGCATTTTGATTATCATTATTATGCTGTTTTAATAAAACTGCGTAATAATGCCGTTTAACAGCAAGTAATAATATGTTTAATAATTATACAGTAGTAATAATAGGTTTAACAGCATAATTATGCTGTTATTTTACATTAAACCACTATTGCACCGTATGCGTATAAAATGATTTAATATAAAAATTGCATTGATAAGAGCCCACTTACACTTTTCATAAAATTAATGAGACTTGTTCCGTCGATTCCTTTATTCATAGAATTGCAGTAAATGGGTGGGATACTGGTAATATTCTTCGCTTGATTCATTTGATCCAGAGCGTAAGATAAAAGGCGAACGCTATCATATAACAAAGCTGCTTCCGTCTAACCAAATGAAACATGAAAATAGAAATAAAATATTTTAGAAAATCATAAACTTTCATTGAAACACATTGCGTTTTAAATACAATGGTTAAAAAAAAGAAGAAGCTATCAAATAAAAATAACAAACGTTGATTTGAACATCAATCAAAATTTTAATTATTATTTGATTGGATTTTGACGCAATTCATTCTAGGAAGGAGGGGGGGACTAAACGAAAGCCTAAACTTTGAACTGTTTGATGATAACAGAACTGATATATTTTTATTTTCTGCTACCTACGATTAGCGCGACTCTATCCTCTTCGACGTTCTGTCGATGTTTTAAAGGTTCATTTGGAAATTCGGCAGCTTAAAGTTAATAAACTAACCGCATAGTGACACCCGGTTGGGGAGTTTTAATTGTTGAAACCATGAAAAATTATGAAATTATAAAAAATTAACTATATCGTCCCCGAGATTCAAACTCGGGATCTTTCGAGGATAGTCAGACCTGTTACCAGTTACATCATAAGAGCACGCAATGAGAAAAGCGAAAATTCCTTATACTATCCTCCTCTTAAAGGGCGTTTGAGAAGCAGGAAATGAGACTCAAATGATGACAAATTATTGTCTCCCAATTTTTTCTTTCCTTCTTTTTCAGTTGATCGCCTTCGTAAAATCATTATATATTTATTTGGATACGTAAAAGCTAGAAAATAAGCTACAGCTTATAAGGTATTTCTCCCGACTTCTTAGCATGCCTTCGTGGTGTAGTAGTCAGCACACTCGGCGCTTATTCGAGAGGTCCGTGGTTTGAATCCCGGCGAGGGCATTGCTCATTTCTTCAGCTTCTTGACGTCGAAAAAATACCCAATGTCTTTACAAGCTTCACCACGGTTCGAACTGTGGATCTTCTGATGACTAGACATGCCACCAGTTACACTGTAAAAGCGGGCACGGGGAAGTTCATAATTCCTTGTAACCGTTTAAACAGAGGAAACATAAAGTCGGAACATACTCATTAATATGAATTTCTTAAGTCCTAATTCGGATGTTATTTGAAATCTTATGTATGTGGAATCATAAATACTATAAAATTTGTCGCATTTTCTCCTCGTTTCATTATGTTTGGTTAAAAAATTCTGCTAAATAGGATAATCTATATTATCGCAAAAATATGTTTTAAAACATATTTTAGCGGAAAATATATTTCCCATTTTTGCTTTTTTACATTCAAATCGTGAAACATATTGAGTTCCTTCAGGAAATTTAGTATCTTACTGCAAATAATGTGTGACCTTCAATGTTTTGAGGGGTTGTTCATCCCTCCGCTGAGTCAGTCTGTAATTCACTTCCTCCAGTACCATCTGGAATTCGGTTGTCTCCTCTTGTACTAGTCTCAAGCTGGTAATATTAGCTTTCGTATACTGAAAGTCCTCCATATCAATAGTATGCAAATCCTGAAACAATAATTCAAAATTAATTGTTAATAATATGACATCAG
>KK121841.1:392184-449651 GCA_000611955.2 Stegodyphus mimosarum
GGAACACATTGTAAATATATCATCCTAAAATAGTACAGTTGAAGCAGTGCGTCTGTGATCAGAAATATTCCCATACAAAAACAGAATGCAAAAGGGCTGAATATATTTTGCTCATTATTCATCGTGGTCTTCAGAAGAACTTTCAAATTTTAAGTCAACAATTTTGACCGGATTTTCCTTTAAACTATAGTTATTACATATTTGTAATTCAAACTCATATTCTCACGCAAGATGTATATAAATTTATTTACAGAAAAAACTGTAAGGCAAATTATCTAACAGAGAAAAAAGTAAACCATTAAATTACAACAGTGAAGACTAGAAAAAGTAGAAGTTATTTGCTATAAAGCATTCATATTTCGAAGTTTTGTATAAATAAATACAAAAATTTCGTTTTTTTTTTCATCTTATACTTCGCATCTTGACCATGCATTTTCTGCACCAAAACTGAGAAATACTTTTTACTTACCTAAAAATAAAAGGTATATTAATACGATTTAATGTACTGAGAATTCCATACAACGTATCCCCTTCAGAACAAACCCCTATTCAAAGGAATATGCTTTACAATTTTTTTTTAATTTTGGCAAATGTTTCAATATACTCAAGTAACATTTTTTTACCAAGAACATGTATAGTTGGTAGAAATTAGTGATGCGAAACTCCCCGACAATCGAAGCAAGCAGTGAAATTTGACCTTAATTTTTGACTGACTGTGGCTTATTTGTTTCGTTCTTCCTTCGGCAGATCGTCGTCATTCTCTTGTTGTTAAGTTGTTTCTGTATCAAAAACGTACATACATGTTCCATCCAAAGTAAGAAGGCATTTTAAGAAAGACTTACCCTGAGGAAAAGTATTCTGGGCTACATCAATACATTGTTGTTCTTCAAATATTCAATGCAACAAATTTAGAAGCAAGATGACATAAACACAAATGACCTTGCAAAATTGCTTGATGGGATCCAGATAATACAGAAACTTGATTAATAATAATATCCTTAATTGTTAAATAACGATCACTAATATCGAGTTATCTGATTTGAGTATGTCCCTCATAAACTGGAGAGAATGGTCTACAACTGCGTGACTCATCTGTAGGCTCCAGTGTCTGAAATTTAAATTTAAAAATCCTTAAACCCTACAATTAGACAGTCAGATCAGTTATCGTTCCATCTGTGCAAATTAAATATAGAGTCTGAAGAATGTCTAATTAAAACTTTTGACTGAAGGCTTGACATTAAATGTATCACTTCTGAGTATAAATTAAAATTCTGCCTCTTGTGGGTATCGGATAACAGAAAATTAGATTCAATGCTGGTACAGATACTATTAAACCACTATTGCACCATATGCCGGGCAGTAGAGTTTCCTCCTTGGTGTACAGATACCGATCCTCTGCATTTACTTTTCGTCACCCTCTATACTTCGAAACGATCTGCTATCATATCCTATTGTTGGCAACACTTTACGAATTCTTTATTTTGCCTTCTGTCACCTCATCACGATTTCTTCTTCAATATTGAAATGCTTATCGCTACTTCGCTTCGAACTTTACTTATTTCCTATGTTTTGAAATGCTACTTACATTGTTCAGTTCCTACAAATTTCATAGTTCAGGAATAGGGCTCTGGCCCAGTAACAAAGTCTCTGGTTCGTGGCCTGCGGCCACCTAAGGAAGAGGTGTAGTATGGCCTTACAAACTGCTGTTCCGCCTTTTGATGGAGAACACCCTGTTTGTCGTTCCGAGGCTTCCCCACACCTACCATTAAGCTCTAGAGAAGACTTTCGGCTCGACTTGTATTTTGCGTGTCCCTTTGCCGCACCGACACCAGACGCTTACAAACATCCATACCTTCTGCAGGATTCCAACCAGGTCCATCAGTACGGCAGTCAGCGTCACTAACCACTATACCGGCTGGGAGGCATAGATCGTTGCAGGAGATTATGATATAAATGGCCTAACTAAACGTTGACTCAAATTCTAAGTGAGCGACTTAACTTCGGCTAGAAAAATGGCTAATGTTAGATAATTAGCGTAGTTGAGCTGGGCGAGAGAAAAGCACTTTTGTGACCGTAGCTACCAAAGCTCTATCGCTTGTAAATCTTATATTACAGCCATCTAAATACCTACACTGCATCTCAAATTCGACCTTCCACCCTATCGACCGAGTAGCTTATTAAAAGCGTAAAGCAAGAATGAAACGACTTTTTTAATCTATTTTTATGGTAATTTTTTATGGTCATTTAGCTTTATGTTTTTGTGAAGAAATGTTCTCGTTCTTTGTTACGCAAACACCATTGCGATGCTTAAAAAGAAATGCCTTTGTAATCTCCCGGATTCTATATCGAAATACGTTCTTTATTCTTTTTTTTTAAAATCAAGGATTGTCTAAGGAAAACTGCTTCTTCTATAGCTTAAAATAATATACCTATGGGTTGGAAAAGAAAAAATCGAAAATCGAAATATCCGAAAATAAATGGATCTTCAAATCTTCCATTGCAAGCGCAGTTTATTTACCTACATATATAAATATTTATTGTAGAAATTAAGAATGCACATTTTATTTTCAATCATAAGCCGACGTGTTTCATTTTCCAATTATCTGATTAGTTGGCTAAAGCGAAAACCAGTTCTTAGAGAAAAACTTACTTTAAACTTACTAAAAGAAGTTAAAGCGAAACATTTTCATCTTGTTTGCAAAATGGCGGACGTAGCTAGCCGGGACATTCTTTCCGGTGAAACATGTTTCGGCTAGGAGCGCTCTAATGATAGAAGAAGGTGAAGCTTGTTTCCTTCAAAACCTTTTTTTAGCCTCACACACCGTTACATATGATAACAGCATTAGGTGTCTCTGCTAACGTCAGAAATTCACTTTCCCCTTTTTTTAATTCCTAGAAATATTGTTTCAGACAAATCGAAGGGAAGAGGGAAACAGGCTCTCAAGAATAGAATGACAGGCAAGTGACAGATATTTAATCCTTTTTTCTTTGAACTAACATTGTTCCTTTTATGAATTAATACATTTTTTATTGTTGTTCTTGTTCACCTCATTAAACATCGCTTCTTTTGTGCTTTTTCGACAGCTTTCTTTTTACATTTTTTGGAATGTGTCACAAAATATAAATAAAAAAATTACTGAGCAAACAGTACTCACCAAGTTAGTTATGAGATATTTTTGATCTTCAGTCATTAATCCAACTTGTTGAGCCTAAAAGAAAGAATAATTTGAAAAGTAGAGCTGTCTAATGTTATTTACTAATATATTTCAGTAATAGTGGCAACGCAGTGCAAAGCCATGCTCTAAATTGCGTGAAATGTTTATATTTATAAGGGATAAAACTGAGCGTACAAAACAATCGTAGATTGATATTTTCGTTATAAATTCAGTTTCCAAGACACAGACATATTGGCACCAAAGCAATCTATGACTTATTCGAATTAAATGCCTTTGATTCAAATATTGGTTGCTCTTATGCTTAAAATACTGATTATCCTTAATTACAGCAGTAATTTTATGCTTACTATTTTAGTATATATTATTATACTTCTTTTAACCGTACAAGAAACCATTTGAAGTGAACAGAACAACGTTCGATTGTTTCAGAAATTAATTATGAATTTTTTTAATTCTATGACTAAGCTACTATTTATGTTTTGAATTTTCTAAGTACAAATCGTTGAAGTATACTAGAAAAGGCTAACCTTTCAAGATCGGTTCTTATTTGGATTTGAATTTTTGCTTAACTAAATGCTAACTTGAATTAAACAGTAATGAAATGGCTAGCGAATCATGAGACAAGTGATCACATGGGTCACAGAAAGCAGTTGACATCACTATATTTGAAGCACAGCAAGAAACTTAGTAGTTGAAAGTATGATGTCTCTTCATTATTAAAAAGCATGAAAATTTTAAACTCATCGTTTTATGAACCCTACTTTAAATACATTAAGACTGCTAAAAAGTTACTAACACTAATATTACTAACATAAAATAATGGAAAACTTTTGCCGGCCCTGAGATTTTTTTGTTATCCATAGAGGCTTCTCATTCAGTATTTATTTTGTAATTTTTAGCCCAAAGGGGCGTTAGACCCAAGTGCTGTTAGTTTCAAAACGGCATTTTGCGTCATTTCACTATCTGCGCTGTTCCACTTTTCAAACTGTTGCCACAAAATATTATCACCACGTATTATTAAAGAAACTACTAAATAATGAAGAATCTGCATGAATACATGAATGTTTCTCTCATTGTAAAGAAACGACGGTACCTATATACAGTCCTCAAATTTTGAATAACGTAGTCTTCCAACCGAACATGGGCACTTGGAAGCCCGAATTTTGAATTTCGAACTTGTTTTGCTATCTATTTCAGATTCTGTGAAGTCTTGACGAATTTTTGAAATTCTGTAAAGCCTTAACGAATTTTGTAAAGCCTTAACGAATTTTTGAATAACTGTAAAGCCTTAACGAATATCTGAATGAAGCAAAGAATGACAACACTGTACGAAAAAAAAAAACATTTTTATCTCCAGCGTGCGAGACTGTGTATCGGAAATTCTAAAGATGCGCTCTTTTTAAATTATTTTGTGGTATTGCTGTTGAACTGAATTTTATGGTTTAAGTGCGAAGAACATGATATTTAATAAATAAAGGTAATACACAAAACGTTAAAAAAAGCCCCTTTGGGCGTAATTTAAAATATGAAAACTTTCAGACTTTTTTTAATGTTTTTCTTTTTCATTTCTTTTATTATTTAAGCATGTTTTTGTGTGAAAATTACCCAAAATTATTTTATTATGCGTATAATGTTATTCTTGTACTAATGATGCAATAAATTTCTTTTATACTTATGTTTACCAGTTTGATTACTTTCACTGAATTTCAAAGCGCGCGTTTATTGAAGTTTTCCCAAAGGGGACTTATATGCATCCGGCGGACCTTCAACTCCTTATTTATTGCGAAACATTTTTGAATAATCCGAGAAATGTAGCATAACGTCTTTGTTCTACTAAATGATGAGAATTACAAAATAGAGTACTTTCCCAGGGAATACTGCTTAGGTAAAAGATAAAAAGTTCATTGTTTTTACCAAATACTAGACCAACAATTTCTCAGAAAAAATATGCCCAAAGCATTGCTGTTTAATAACAAACTTGTTTTCATCTCATCGTTCTTGTCAAAAAAGAAGAGTACAAAGAGGCGTCAATTTGTAAGGTGTTCAGGTAATGAACCTAGTTATCTTATTATTCTGTCTTTACTATAATTTATATTTCCGAAAGAAAATTAGTTAAACTATTTAATATTGCAGAGTTTAAGAGAATACCTTTGGGAGCTATTGTTGACGGTTACTTTGTTATGCATACCGACTGCATGAATTGATTAATCAGCTTTAGCTTCGAGAAGCCTCATTAGCTTAGGTAGTGTGTAAGCCTGAGACAAGGCGTACTCTGGCGCGTTTCGTTTCCATTTCCCATTTTAATTTGATATTTTTTGCAAGCTACGGAGATTTAGTTCTTTTGTATTTGCTCCGTTTGTGTAACCGTCATGAAAGCATATTAATAAATAAACTTCTTGTATAGAACCACACATGCATAGAAACATCAAAGGGTAAGAAAAATGTCAAGCTTGACTTACTGCTTTCATAGCAGTATACAAGTTCTCCCTAGAAACATCGAGGACTATGTGAATATTCAGTTCTTTCCTTTGTAACTTCACTGATCGTTTGATCTTCCAGAACGTATCTCGAAATGATGACGAATGATTAAACTTGTACAGTTTGATCTTCCACTGCTGCTTCTCGCCTTCGATTAAAAATTCCTTCATTCGAACAATTGCTAAAACAGTATAAAATATTATATATTAAAGTGATAATTACAAAATGATTCACAGATTTTATTTAAAAAGTACTTTACTAGAAAAAACGTTAAACAGCGGCTATTTTCTTACCCAAGCTATTCGCGTGTACGTGTATAAATAGCTGTCTAAGAAAGGCAACAAATAATTTAAAATCTTTTTATTCGTATTTTTTATCATTTACATAATAACTATTACAAATAAAAATTTAGTTTTATTATACTTTAAATGAAAGTTTTTGGATTTATGAAAATGACTCTTATCTTATAAAGATTTTTCGTACCAGAAACTCATAAGCAAATATCCGCTTTCATTCGCAACTAAAAGCTCATTAAATCAAACCCTTGATAGAAATTCAAGCCTTTCTAAATTCCAAACGACCACAGTATGGTCACCATATCACTTCACGCTACATTATAATTTCGTAACACTGTTGAGGCATTCAGTTATTGATTGCTGGCAGTCTTGAGAGAGATGTTTAATTTGTCTTTGAAACTCCCAATTTATTTCATATCAATGATAAGAACTGTGACATTTCAAAAATATATATGTATTTTTTAATACTTTATCTTTATTTTTAAGTATACATCAATTGTATATAATTAACATTATAATGAATTAATGATTTTTATAAACATTTATGCCAATTGCATGATTAATAAAAGCTGTTCCTAATACGACGTGTTCTATACTCTCTACTGAGTAATCGTTAAAGAAATAGTGAGTGACTCAAATTTAAATTAAGAATTGGATACTTTCAGTTTCGGATAATTGTAAACGAACCGAAATTAAAAGAAAATCTATCTTTGAAAATTCAGGTGTTATCAAATTAAAAGTGTTTTTGTTTCTTTTTACTTCCTTGTACGAAGTAAAGGAAATACCGTAATCACGACAAATTCCGGGTACCATATTTCAACAAAAATATCCATTTTGACCTTTATCGAATGCAATTTAACGATGTTTTTCGATGACATCTGTACGTAAGGACGTAGCTGTGCACCTCCCTTTTTAGTTGCAATCGGCCGCACCAAAAGTACATAAATAAATACATACCGACTCTGTTATTCGGCTCAGTAAGTTCAGTTTTTTTATTCTCATATGTTGGTAAATTGTGCATTTTTTGCTGTAAAAATAATTGAATTGTGTTGCTTTTATCTTCCGATTAAGGTTTTTATGCCTTTAGTTAATCTGCATGAAATATTTGTAGAATTATCAACAATTTAAAAGTTGTTTAAGTGGGAATACGCGTACGTTGTTTAAATGAAGCTAAACCTAATTTTTCTACTATAGCTGTCATATTTGTTTACATTTGAAACTTAGCAGAATAGTGAATAATTCTTTCTGCACCTCCAGTGCCTTTTTGCCGAGTGGAACCAAAACGAAACTTTTAGTTTTGTGTACCAAAAAATTTGCCTTCCTGCCTACTGGCCGAATTACTTGTTTTTGCGTAGAAACTGTAATTTTAATTATAAAAATTGTTTTAACTGTACTTGGTGTTTTATGTTTCTCTATATCTTTCAAATTTAATGAAAATATTTTGAGTTTTTATGTATTTTTGTCTTATCGAGAAGTGAGAACTGAAATGATTGAATGAGAAATATATCTTTTATGAAACACGAGGAAATAAGTGAATTAGCGGCAAATATTTTCGCCAGTCTGTCTCGGTGAGAGGAGAATGTTTACAAGTAGCGCATGCGGATTAGGTAACGCTGAATCGTTTGTTAAAAACTGTGTCTTTTATTTGTTTCTTTTATACATCATTTTAGATTTATTATAATATTTGAATAGAACATGTGGCAACGATTAGATAATTCTTCAGATGATATAATTTTTGTGCATTCTGAGTTATAAAATGAATGAGATGTAGCGTTGTTAAATGAACCTAATGCCAGATTGTCGGTATGGTAAATAAATACAGTGAATTTTAAAGAATGCATTTATTCTACTGTGGTTATCGAAATATGGAAAAAAATTGGCATGTCATTTCAGAAAAAATCCGATTCTGTGTAAAAATATGTATGTTAGAACAATATACAAATCTAATATACACTCACGTTTGTGAAAATTGCAACACCATGAAGGACTTACGCGAGTGAGCTGAAATTTTCAGGAAATGCAAAGTAGCGCATGATATGCAAATGATTAGAATTGCAAATCCGTAGCGCATGCGTATGCTGAGCAGCGCCCTCTGAACGGCTGATGGATCCGAATAAATAGACGGCTGTAGCGAGGCGTGTATGGTTATCGGTGGTTATCTGCTAGTGGTAAACGTTAACTCAATCTGTACTTATGCCTCGTCGACGAAAGAGAGCGAGATTTGAACAACTTACAGAGTTTGAACGAGGGAGAATCATCGGCCTTCGTGAAGCTGGATTGTCGTATCGTGCAGTAGCCTCTCGTGTGCAGCTTAACAGCAGCACAGTGATGCGCGTTTGGAAGCAGTGGACGGACGAGTGTCGGACAACTCGGAAATCCGGGAGTGGACCCCGAAATGTGACGTCAGCTCGCGATGATAGACACCTGGTCCGCATGGCGCGGACGGACCGTACAGCTTCCTCTAGACAATTGGCAGCACTGTGGTCAATAGCTACAGGTGTTTCATTGTGTGCTTCATCAATTCGTAGACGTCTGCTGCAGTGTGGACTGCGCGCACGGACTCCTTTATACAGGATCCCCCTAACGCACGACCATCGCCGCCTGCGGCTACAATGGGCCAATCAGCATAGAGACTGGCGTGCTGATTGGCAGCATGTCGTGTTTTCTGACGAATCCCGCTTTAATTTGTGGTACCATGATGGCCGCATTCGTGTCAGACGCTATGCCGGTGAACGCCACCTTCCGGAGTGCATTATCGAACGCCACAGTGGACGAACACCCGGAGTTATGGTCTGGGGCGCCATAGCATATCATAGACGATCTCAATTGCTACGAATTGTGGGCAATCTGAACAGCAACCGGTATATCCGTGAAGTTCTACAGCCCGAAGCTGTTCCCTTCCTTCAAAGCTTGCCAGGCGCTGTATTTCAACAGGACAATGCCCGCCCTCATACTGCTCGGATTGTTAAATCCTTCTTTGCAGCGCAGCAGGTACAGCTTCTTCCTTGGCCTGCGTGTTCCCCGGATATGTCGCCAATTGAACATGTGTGGGATGTCATTGGTCGGCGTCTTGCTCGTGATCCTCGTCCTGTTGCGTCTGCAGACGAACTTTGGGTACGCGTACAAACGATATGGAATGCTCTTCCTCAGTCAGACATTCAAACTTTGTTTGACTCCATGCCACGTCGTGTAGCAGCACTTATTGCGGCGCGTGGTGGCCACACAAAATACTGATTCTGATCTCTTGTTCTTGATTGTTTGCTTTGAACATTTAATCATTTATTTGTACCACTACCACTCAACTGTGTATTAAATTGCATTCAATTATGACGATTCCTTCTTGGTGTTGCAATTTTCACAAACGTGAGTGTATATCCTATGTCGCGCTTTCGAGACATGAGAAACGCAATTTGAAACTCGATCAGTTTGTTCAGTACAACGGGAGATATAGAAGTGTTCTTTTTTTTTTTCGCAGTATACATCTTTTCTAAAATAGAGCATAGGAGACTCATTACGTTGGAGCAAAAAATATAAATTGAAGTTTAATAATACAATTCTGTTTTTCTGGGTGTGGAAGAGAGAACAGGGTACGATAGAGTTATATGTTCTCTGTTAAAATGATTAATGATATTAAAATAACGGTTCGTAAAGTTTGTAAAAACTGCATTGAAAGAAGAAGAGATTTTTAACCTTCTCCTATACATATCATATGTTGTTCTTGTTGTTTTGCCTAATTACCAGTATCTGAAACTCAAATCATTTTACTGCATCTGTCATTTTCTCTTTCTCCTTCTACAGTATCATCAAAATGTTTGGCAATCTTAGAAAATAATTGCTGTCTATTGGATAAAATGTGTGAAAAACTGGCATCAGCACTTGCACAAAAGCTACATTCGATGATGGAGTAATTGTTAACTAAATTACTAATTTGCATGGTTTACTAACCCAATTTTTGTGTGAATACTTTCTCCGATGAGTAGTCGTTAATGGTACAGGTCTTCATGCAAATAGACCACTGTTGTGCAGCCTCCTGGGCATGGTAAAACACGATGTCGGTTGCCCACTCGCCTGTTCCATATGTCTTAAGATTTTTTCCACCGTCGGCTCAGGCGTTCATCCTTCGTGACTCGCAATTCGGGCACCCGCGCGGTTGCGCTATCCCAGATTAAGTCCATTACGCGATTTTCGATCTTGTATGATTTAGAATAGTAGTGGCAATGGAGAGATGGCAATTTGATGGCATAACATGAAGTAAGATGGTATTAAACAATGTTACAGAGTTCAGAAGTTGTGGAAGGCATACTATCAGTAAACCAAACGACACCAAAGCTACCACTGTAGACTGCTACGTAAAATCAAGGTCCAAGTACGAGGCAAAACGTGAAAATGAAGGGTAACACAATACTTAATCAGAATGAGTAAGCCAGCAGGTGAGAGTAGAAGTTCATCAAGTTCATGATAACAGACAGTTTAATATTAGTAAGCATAAAATGCAACCCCAAAGATTGTGGTTTAACGGGAATGATATAGTGTGAGAATGCAGGGTTGGGAAAAGAGGAAGGAATTATTGGGGAAGAATTATGTGCATATTTGAGTAAAGATATAATTAAATCTGAAAACAGAATTTAAGCACAGTGGTGAGTTTATTTGTTACCTGGGAGCTGGGATATTTCTTCGAGAATGAAGTGCAGTATTTGCATTTTATCAACCATATTCGTGCATTTTTTAAATTCAGGGATTTTTTGTTTATATATTTGGATGATTTTTCCAATTTGTGGGCCAATTATGTTTTGGACTTCCTTCATTACTCCTAATAACTCCGATAACTCAGAGCAATTGTCCTTACTGCCAGGGGGGCTAATGTACTGCTGCTTCTCAGTCACTACTGAGAATGATGAAGATGAAGGTTCTAGAACCTTCGTATTTTCAGTCGATGTTTCTTGCGGCCGCACTGCTTGGGCGTAGTCTGCCATCTGTTCCTTCTTGCCTGTAGGGCAATATACCAATTGTCTGCAGCCGTGGTTGCTCGTGAGCAATCACTGCTGAATCGTCGGATCGTCGTGAACACTGGACACTGCTATGCCCTGTGATGGCTATTTGATAGATGGTTTTGTAATTTGGTTCATATGTAATCTAAATACGAAGCACGTTCCTTTAAACTCCGCCTTGAGGCAGACAACTCAGCTGAACTTTTCCTTAATTAAAGCCTACCTCCACGATACATTATTTTTTTAACCTGTAAAAATAAAAGTTTAAAAAAGTTCTTTAATATAAATATATTTCGCTTACCTTCATCTTCTTCGTAAACCAAAAAGAATTCACTCCATCCCCAAATCCGAATAAGGTGTACAAAGGCATTGCTCAGTACACTAGGATGCGGATAAAGATTAACAGCCAAGTGATCCCTCCTGAGTCTATAATCCCATCGAGAATCGATGAATGGAACTTCCAGACCATCACAGACGGACTGTACATGCATGCCTACTAGTTCGGATTGTGGTCCTAAAACAGCAGCGACACCCTTCGCCAGAAGACCACAGCCTACAAGAAAATAATTTCACATTTCATGTTAAAATTAAACATTCCATTAATTTTGAAAATGCAGGCATACTTAATTTATGTTATTACCAGATGAGGTCGATGTAAAACTTTGGCTTACTTAGTCAGAAAATATTTTTGTCATGAAGGTATTTTTCCTCTCGTAATTTATAACTCTCACATTTGCTGCTTGTGCATAAATTGTTACATAGTATTACCAAACAGTGGTCCTCTATGGATTAGATTACTGAATCCTGGTACTTCCACCTAAGTTTAAGTTTCGACACATGAGCTGGCTGTATGGGCATATTCATGGTTTTCTCCATGCCTAACGTGAATACGATCCATTTTCATTTTAAGAGTTATCTATGAAGGCATCTTTTCTCTCATACAGGCCTCATGCACGAGAAAGGTTGAAATAAGAAGCAAGAAATTCGATTAAGCAGCAATTATTGTACTTGAAAAACACGTGGCATTGCACAAAAGAACTAATTGAAGTGAATGGTGGATTCGACTATATGCAAAAGGACAGATATCAAGGTTTTAAAAATATTCCAGAACAGAATCGTCAAGGAACTTTCAGTCAGAGTGCCGTCACTGTAAATAGAAAATATACTGCCGGAGCATGATGATTTGTGATGACTCGCTAAATCGGAAATGAAATATTCATTAAATCAAGATTCTTTGCTTGACGTTATGCTAGTAAAACGGATAAAACTCGTTAAACGAAAAAGATCGTTAAATACGCATTCTTTAAATTCGAATTTGATAATATTTTCAACAGGAATTTCTTTGGAGGGGTATAATCTTGTCAAACTAAAAAGAAAACACTTTGCATAGTAATTATTAATATGTGATATACAATCAAATAGTTGGTTACAAAAACGAAAACCAGATGACAAGATATTATTCCTGTATTGTGACAATTTTCAGTGAATTTTAAAAATTAAAACTTATGTGTGTGTATATATATATATAAATAACCAACACATAGTGGTAACATATGAAACAGCCGGCAGATTTGCGTCAATATTTAAGAATTAGGTTAACTTTGTGTTGCGTTTTCTAAGACATTTAGATTTAAGAGAGAGGGATTTAAGAGATTTAACATTTAGATACTCTTTCTTGAGAAGACATATCTTTTCCTGTTTTCCTTTCTAACACAAAGCATGTTTCTTTTGCAGTATGAGCTTAAATTTATCAGTTTGGAAACTATCCAATTTCATGGAAACAATACTGCCTTCTTTATTTTTCGCTTAGGACGTTAAACTCTGCTCATCAAAACCGACTATTCTTATGACTTTTACTACATCGTTTTGTTCCTGAATAGAAAAAGAAACTAAATCATCTGGGAAGCATTAAATCTATCTCGTATATGTTGTAGTAATTTCCTTTATTTTTGGCGAATTTCTTGTGAAAGACGTTGAAAAAAAATATAAACGCGATTCACAGTTTTTTACCCTTAAAAAATTACCAGCTTCCTCAAGCGGTAACATTATTTTTAGGTTTCGGATCGTCATACAGTACTCCAGAAACTACGTCGAAGAATTTTTTTTTTCCAAAACGCGGGGGGCATCTATTTTTAGTCTGGAATTACACTTCTCTTTTGATGTCATCTTATTGTATTAGAGAATACAGGGGTATAAACAACTAAGCTTCAATATATTTTTTTAATAACTAAACGTAATTTTCCAGGGCAATTTAGGAACAAACGAAATTCTGAGTTGTTACCGAACTGAATTACGGACCATGAAATATTATTCTGTGTCATTTGTTTCACAATAACATTTCTCGTTAAGGAAAATTGTCAACTCTAAATAAAATGTGAAAACATCATTTGAGCATCAGCAATCTATACAGAAAAAAAAAAAAACTTTTTATGCGGTGCAGTTTTCTTTTTTCTGTCCTCCCTCACATTCCTTTTTTTTCCCCACAAACCTCTTGCTACTTAAATACTTCTTTGATATGTTATAACAAACAAAAGATAATTTTATTTCGTAACACATAATAACTCAATGAAGTTCAGATGCGTGATGAAATGCGTGCTACATATAACCATACGATGATAAAATTTTCTTTGTGACGAAATTTATGACACGATTATAGTTTTGCTTAAGTATTTGTATGCGCTTCTTTTATATTGATCTCAATTTGTACAAATATGCGTATGTATTAGTATATATCTAAATACGTAATTGTTTTTAGCGCTTTATCATAAAAAACTATTATATATATAATCATTTTCAAATTCTAAGTTGCTTTTATAAAAACAGAAACATCTGGTTACATCATTTGGCAGCGTTTTACAATATGTTATCATATATCGCTCGTTTCTACTAGAAACTCTGAAGATTTTTTATTATAAATCTATATTCTTACCTGTATTTAGAAAGTCTATACACATTTTGAACGATTTTAAAAACATGTTTATTTGAGACGCAGACATATTAAAAAAATGCGTATAGGTTGACAGATGAAACTAAAATGCATGCATTAGGAATATAGCACATGTCTTCTTTTGGAAACCAGTTGTATGACAATTTTTCTTGGAAATGAGCAGCGTGTAATTTTGGTTTAATTATTAGATGTAATTATGCAGAAATATTGATTACGTTATTCAGATCCGTAATGCGAACAAACTTGGAAACGAAGCAGATTAAATATTCATTTTAATTTCAATTTACATTCGTGGCCACAATTTGCACTCTAATTGTTGTTTGCACTCTAATCGTGCCTATTTCCAGAATATTTACCTCTTTATATCGTTGTGGTAAGAAGAAAGCAGCATGGAAGCATCTTAACGGCAACTGCGTCGTTATTCAATATGGAAGCTTATTTAGAGAAAGGTTTCATTTCTCGAAATTTTAAGTTCCGAATTAGCTATGTCATCATCGTTCTGTAAAAGCCATATGATGAATAAATCTGGAAATGACGCTATCCAGAAAACGCTATAACTGTTTTTAGAGTACACAGAGGAAATACCCAAATTAAAATGAACAATTAAGGGGCTATTGTTAATTCAGATTATAATTTTAATTAACATATTTTTATCTTATATATATTACCTCTCCCTCTTCAAAGAGAGAAAGGTTTAGCAACAGAGAAACTTTTCTAGAGATAAACGTTGCAGCATTATCAAATGAAGAGAAACATGACTTGAAAAATACAAATCATAGAACTTTGACCCGGAATACTTATTTAAGTAATTGAAAAATGTAAACTTGGATAATATTTTAGAGTCCTTTCATGCCAGTTTTCAATCCAAAACTCTTTGTGTTTTAGAGTTCACATAATCATATTTGTTCAGAAAAGGGTTTTCAAAACTGTTCGTACAGTTATCACAAATATAAACATTTTATACACCCGTTTTATTTATTTTGGATAATCACAAAGAAATTCAAAATTTCATAACTAATTCTGATTCTGATAACTTGCATTTTAACATCATTTGTAACTATATTGTCAAAATTGTGGTTTCTACTGTTGTTATCATATTTATAATTTTCTTATATTACAAAAACCTGAAGACCCCACGGCTTTCTCCAACTATAAACATTTCCATCCATTAGGCATATCCACTTGAACTGACTGACTGATTAATATTCACAGTTAACCACTGATGAATGGGAAGGGATACTCGGCAGCTAGTTATAAAGTAATTATTAATATAGTCATTTTTAATAGCCTACCCTAAATAAAGTAAAAAAAATCTTTAAATTCTAAAATAGTGCTAATTTCTTAAAATCCAACATAATAAGTTAAGAATATTACGTTCGTTTAAATTTTCAGATACCATTACTTGCTAGTGCTTTCTCTATGATGATACTAAAACATTTCTACCATCCGCTCCTTGCATAAGGTAACTGACCTCCTTTGTGAACAGGATTAAAACATTCAATCATATAGAAAAAAAATTACAACTACATTCCATTATATGGAAAAAATGGAAATAAATATAATTCTATATAAAACAATTGCATTTTTTTTTCATAAGATACAAGCCTTCAAAGTTTATACTGTATGAATAGGGCAAAAGGATGAGTTGTACACAGGTAAAAACTAGCTTTTTTCTGACTCCGAAACAGAAGCCTGTTATTACCTCTGTACAGTTGTTCCTTTTTTTACCCTCTTCATAAAATGTTGAAAATTTATTATTATTATTATTATTATAATTATTATTATTATATATTTTTATTGGAACGTATTACTGCAGTTCTCAAAGGGCAGTTACCTTGTGTAAGGAACGGAGGCCTTTCCAAGTAAATGCCTAGGCACCAGTGCGGAACACACTAGTTAGCTCAAGAGGCTAGCCCTAATGATGGATATGTTTGTTTAGAAGTATTGCGAGGCCTTTCAGTTTGGTAAAATCAGAAATTGTAAATGAAAGATAATAAGTAAAGAAAGTTAAAATCATAATTTTAGTAATACTATTATGAAATTTATGATGTAAAAATGTAAGTTATAATAATGAAAATTAGTTATGTTTTGAAAAGTTTGAAATTTGTTGCGATTATTCAAAATAAGTAATATGTGTGCAAAATGTTTTCAACTGTGATACTGTCTTCAAAGCTTTGCAAAGCCTTCTCTGAAAAAATATAATTATGCGGACTGCAAAATACAAAAACTTTTGGACTGAAAATTTTTAAAGGATTCTAAACTAGTATCTAAAAAATTCTGATAAGGTATGTAATATCTAGACCTAGTCAATAAAGTCATATTTTGCTATTATGTAAGTAATTATTTAGGTCAAAATTTCAGGATTTGTATTTTTCAAATTATTTCTCTTCATTTGCTTTAACGCTTTTCGTTTAAAAAGGCTTCTTTGTCGCTATGCGTTTTTCTCCTTGAAGGAGGGAAATATGTAAGCAAAATAAAGAATATGTAAAGGAATAAATTAGCAACGTAAATAGTAACCAATTTCTGCACTGCGTCATTAAGACAATGCCATATGACTCTTTCATAATTCTGGTAATGTAAATGGAACTAAAACTCAAGCAGCCAATATTAATTTTGCAGAAGTATTAACTATCCAATCAAAATGCGTAGAGAACCAAAACTAACTCAGTGAGAAATAAGATTTCACCTGAACATTACGCACTTGCTTTCAACGTTTTGGCGTAGCTGCACTGTTGTCTGTTTGCTATTTCTATCTTAATGAACATTTTTCTAAAATGTAAGCTTTTTGGAAGAGGCACTTTTAATGTGCCAACTTGATTGTGGCCACAATAGGCTGAAATAAAAAATGAAGTTTTAATCTGCCTTCGCCTCCAATTTCGTATTCATTATGGATCAACACTTCTACGCCATCAAAATCCCTACTGGTCATTACTACTGAGTTTGTTTCTATTATTTCATATATATATATATATATATATATATATATCGATATTTGTGGATGGCAACAGTAATTACGAGATATTTATTTATTAAATATTAACTACACGCACTCTTTTATTTTTACTTTTCCGACGTTGCTTTCTCTTAAAAAATCGTCTGCTTTGCAGAGGAAACTAAAGCCATTTTAATTACAGTTCTGAATAAATAGCTAGATAAATTTGAAATCCGTAACAATATAATACAGGGCGATAATACTTGGTCGCAACAATTTGGAAATTGAAACAACGCTTTTAGCGAATCAACGCAAAATGCCAATACGAAATTATAGTCCTTCTGGGCAAATTGCCCCTGTGGACTAATAAGTAATGTTTTTATCCCTATATTTCATATTTCTAGATTAACTAATACATTTTTATTAAAAAACTAAGAAAGAAATTCAAGCATTGAAAATCTGCAAATTAAAGTAAAAGTTAATGTTGCGTACACAAGTTAAAACGTACGTCGCTAATTATTAAAGTAATTATTTAATTAATCCTCTAAGGACATATTAGTATTTTTCCGTGAAAAATGAGAGGAAGAAATGTAAAGTTAAAACTTTATTAACTACTATGCCTGGTATTAAGTTTTATTAATTTCTAAACTGACTGCTTAAGTTTCCTCATTACATATTGTTGCGTGCATACGGCTTCGTAATGGATTGAATGCACAAGTTGTAAAAAAGTTAAAAACATTATTCTTTTCACAAGAAATAAAACAAAATACTGAAATATTTCCACAGAGATATTCGTACAATATCACGTTAATATATTAATAATATATCTCAAACGTTAAACAAAACTCAATTCAAAACAGAGAAAGTTAATCCAATCTCACAGCGAATTCGCTATAATCAATAACAGCGCTAAGTAAACATACAGTTCGCTTAAAACAACAGCAACTGAGCTGAGGTATTTTAATTCGGCTTTTATAAGCTTTTTAATTATTCACGAGAACATTCTGGTACAATCTATTTCCTCGAACAGCAATTACGAGATGTTTAATTATTAAATATTAAATGCATTACTTTTCCGACGTAGCTTTCTCCTCAAATTCGTCTGCGTTGTACCGGAAAATAAATAAAGCAATCTTAATTATAGTTCTAAATAAATAGCTAAATAAATACAAAATCCGTAGCAATATATATGCTTCCGATGTGATGTTTTTGGTATTTCCCCTTGCGTTACTTTCCCCGCGATGTATTCGACGGTCACTCCCAGGTTTATTTTAAAATATTCTATGTTTCATGTCAATTTTTAGATAACTATGAAACAACTATAATTCCGGAAATTAAGTAATACGTTAGAAAAGCAGAAATCGCTTCCATATTATAATAAACTTCTGTAAAATGTCCTGATATTTTCAACAAGAATTTTTAAAATATAAAATTAAATTCATACAATACTAAGGCGCTCACAAATTTCCGTGGCAGTGAAGCTATTATCTGAATATAGCCTTTCTACCATGGCAATCAGTCTTGAGTTTTTGAGCAATGTTTCATCTGTATTGAGTCTGTCGATGGCAACTCTAAAAGCGAGTTCCACCTCGTCGTCATCAGCTTCGAAGATGCCACCTGAAAAAGGTACGTTATCTTTAGAAAATTTTAGTAACTCTATAATTTAGGTGAAAAGTTGTAAATTTCAAGCACAGTACTCAAATAAATAAAAAGCAAAAAAGAAGGAAGTGAAATTTCTGTCTCTTTCATCTTCTAATTATGCTTTTTGTTTCCATTAAGCGCATAAAATTTATGTTTTGGGCATCACTTTTTAAAAACTATTTTAAAACTAATTTATTGCTGAAAATTTTTGTCTGATCACAAATGCAAAAAATGCTCCGTACTTTTTTTAATAATTTTTCGTTTAATAATACCACTTCAGTGTGAGCCATCGTTTGTACTTCTTTGTATACGGAATAAAGGAAGTAATGTAATCGCGAAACTTTTCGGGTATTTCAACGGAAATATCCATTTTGACCGCTATTGAAAGCAATTTAGCGATGTTTTTGCTTGACATCTGTACGTAAGAACAGAAAAAAGGACTAAAACGGGTTGCGAAAAGGGTTTAAAATGTATTCAGAAGAGATCTTTTCTTGATATCTGCACGTACGTCTACGTACGTATATATGTATATATCTCGCGTAACTTAAAAACGAGTAGCCTCAGTATCGGTTGAAATTTTGTATAGAGGACTGCTATAACAAGTAGTTTTGCACCTCCCTTTTTAATTGCAGTCAGCTCCACCAAAAGTTTTTAAATATAAATATATATATATATATATATCCGATCTGGTTCCCGGTTCGGTGAGCACATTCTTTTTTATTTATATATGTTGGTAAATTGTGCGTTTTTTGCTTTAAAAATGATTGAATTTTGTTGTTCTACTCTTCTAGTTGAGGTGTTTATGCTTTTAGTAAATCTGCATGCAATATTTATAGAATTATCAACAATTTAAAAGTTGTGTAAGTGCGGCTAAGGCCAATTTTTCTTACCATAGCAGCCATATTTGTTTGCATTTGAAACTTAGCAGAATAGTGAATTAAATCAGTTTCTGCTCCTTCATGTCTTTTTGCCGAATAGGACCAAAAGTAAACTTTCGTTTTTTGCACCGAAACATCCGCCTTCTTGCCTGCTGGCCGAATTTTTTTTTTTCCGTAGAAATTCTAATTTTAATCCTAAAAGTTTTTTTTAGTTGTTTTAACTGTATTCGGTGTTTTATATTTTTCTACATTTTTCAATTTTTAATGAAGTTATTTTGAGCTTTTGTGTATTTTTGCCTAATGAAATTCAAGGAAATGGGTTTAAATAAAATGCTGCAAAAAAATGCGTATAATTCAATGTTCCATACGAGGAAGTTATATGGTGTATACATCAGATTTTTTAAACTGGCAATAACGTTGAGAATATGAACTAGGTTATTCCATTTAAGGTTATTTAAATTTGCTATCGATTGATTAAGATCAGAATTATAACGTAATAAAATGTTAGCAATGATAACACTGCTAATTTTTATTGATCGAATGTTGTATTTTTATTCATCAATGCACGTAAATTGGGGAAAAAACACGTTTCTGTCTCTGAATATTTTAAAAAAACTTCACTTGCTGAAGATTTAATTCTGAATTATATGAATCTGAATTAAGTATTCTATCTAAAACAGAACTAATAACCATACTCACTATAAATTAAGTATGCCTTAGATAATTACGCAAACTTTGAGAAATTCTGAAGAAGGTTTTAAATAATTTTAATAAATAACATTAGGATGTTAAATTATTAAGAAATATTGAAAACGAAGTGTAGCTCTGAGAGAAAAAAATTAATAAAGGAAAGAATAAAATCGGATGATACATTCAAAAACGAAAATCGGGAATATTATGACCTTGGTATAGGATGAGTAAATGTTAATAAGTACATGAAAATTTCAAACATGCTGCTGTTGCATAAAAAAAGTTAAACAAAAAAGTGTTTTCTTTTAATAAGCTTATATTTAAAAATCATAAAACAGTTTATGAACTAAAATAAAAAAAATAATTTACTATATAATTAATGAGAACAAGAAATTAAACAAATATTTTTACACAATTCATTTATAATTCTCTATCACCAGTAATAAAAGCGTGTAGAGTGTTTCATAAATTTACTAACGTAATGGCTTATACTTCTGACAATGCAATTTAATTACTAGATTACGTTATTAAAAGCGCCCATGCTTTTATTATTCGTGATCGGTGTCTAACTATTAATATTGTCTTCTTCTCTAAATCCATGTAAACTATATGTTTTATTGTAATATGCAACAGATAAGACACATTTAAGTGATAAAAAAAACTTCGCGATTGTTACTAGTTTTTGTAGTATTTCCTAATGTTACCACATTTCCACAATTATTTCTTTAAATTAATGGCCGACATAATTAATGGAGGACTCGATTGATGGAGGCTAGGTAAATAGAGACTCTCTTGTATTAACATGCGCTAGTTGGGATTAAGATAGATAAGACATAAGCTAACAAACTATAGAGGTTATAGAATATTTGAAAATTTAAAATTATGATATATGTTAGTTAGTATAGTATAGTTATATATGTTATCTAAAAGATTTTTGCAATACAGACTCTTATTTTGACTGTGCGCTAAATATAGGTTGAATATTCTTAGTAAGGTTGGTTATTCAATTAAATTATGGCAAAGCACACAAGGGCTATCTGCCTAAATGAAGGGATGCCTTCGTGGAGAACTTTCTAAGGGAAACTGGCTCGTATACACGTTACACGTGGGGAAAACCACGAAAACACCCATGCAGCAAGCCCGTTCGCGGTATTCGAACCTCGGACCGAACTACCAGTGTTCAACGTCTTTACCGCTCGGCCGCTGGTGAGCCTAGTAAAGTTGGATAATAGCTAAGTATGTATTTAAAATTAGAAAAAGCATGTTTAATTTAGCGTCTATTATGCTTTTGTTTTCGAGTAAAGGAGAAATATATAAATTGGCAGTGTGCTAACATCTAGCAAGTCTTCAGCATTTCAGTTTTTGCAAGATGATATTGAGCGTATATTAGTGTTAATAGTGAAGCTTATGTGTTTTAATTTACATGGCTGAAAAAATAGAAAAAAAACTGTTTTTTTATCATAATACTGACCAAAAAATATAAATTAATAAAAATCATAAAAACATGCTTACAGTCCTGTTAAGATTAAAAATGAGGAGATTATGTTTCCTAACTAAAGTTACTTCTACAATTCCTAGCTAATTCTACCTCTACGTTCGTAATTGGCATAATCATAAAAAAACTGCTAAACTCGAATGCAATTTTCTCGTTTCCACTGGAAACAATGCGACAAAAACTACCATAGTTTAGAGATACCATCCGTTTAGCTTTTTGTAAGCCTCATCTTACATTTCACAGCTAATAAAAACACGAATCTCATACTTGTCTAGTGAAATTTTTAGTGAAAATACAGAAATGATCGTGTCGCATTTTAAATTTATTCTAGTTTAAAAAAATTAGCACTTAGAGTATGTATTACCTAGGCTTTTTATCCTAAATTAAGATGTTTCTTTTTAATTAGCTCTACAAAATTTTCACGTTTAATTACTGAAACCCGAATTTAAAATAATAATCCCAGCCTCGCTTATCGGAATTAATTTCAAACGTTAAATAATACCTTCTAAGCAGAGTCGCTCGAAATGAATATAATAAATAATGGAAATGATTATTTATAATTCTTTAGCAGTTACCACAAATTAAAAAAACATTATAACTATAATTGGGAATAAAATAATCAACGTTAATGAAAAATCTATTAAAAATTGTGTTTAAAGTATTGATATCTTATTGAGCACAACCTTTAGTGATTAGTTATTTAATATAGACAGACATTATGATATTTCAAAGCAGAAGATGTGAAAAATGAGCAATGCCCTCACCGGGACTCGAACCACAGACCTCTGGAATGCGCGCCGAGCGTGCTGACCACTACACCACGAAGGCATGCTAAGAAGGCGGGAGAAATACCTTATGAACTCCCCCTTTTAAAGGGCGACGGGGGGGTTAGGGGACCCGATCTCCAAGGAGAATCATCATTCACCACCTTTTTAGTTCGGCCGACATTGTAGAGACAGTAGGTATTTTTTGAAAGCAGGACAGATGAAAAATGAGCAACCACGAACCACGGACCTCTCGATTACGCGCCGAGTGTGCTGATCACTACACCACGAAAGCATGCTAAGAAGGCAGGAGAAATACCTTATAGGTTATTAATTAATCTCATACAAAAGATTTGACTAAAGGCTTTGATCTTCTGATGTTTGATCTTCTGTGTTTGATATTTTTATCATGTTTTGCGATTTCCGATATGTGGCAATCGCTTTCTTAAGGTTTCCCATCAAAAATTCGTTCCATAACAGTTCCAGGATCCAAAATGAAAATTTCTTTCATTATGAAAATAATTGAAAACGTACACAAATTCTTTTGTAGTTAGCGTTTTAATTTCTAACTATATTTCAAGTTTAAACTAAAATGAGCAAATCTGAATAAGAATAAATTTTCCTCCAAATGATAAAAGCATCTACATGTTTCTTAATATTCTTAATTCCATTTTATTAAAGGCCCACCAAAGCCGAGCGGTGAAGTCGCTTAACACTGGTAGTTCGATTCGGGGCTAGAATCCTGACGAACAGGCTTGCTGCAAGGGCGTTTTCGTAGTTTTCCCCCGGTATAGCGTATATACGAACTAATTTCTCTTAATCCCCCCCTCTTAGCACATATAACCCTTCAGTGCTTTGCGATAATTAAATAAACTAACCAAACCATCCATTTTATTAAAATTTATGCAAAAAAAAAAAGAAAGAGAGAGAGATTTGTTAAAATTAGGCACGATGTGTAACAAATATAAATTAAGAGGAAAATACCATTTATGTATCTTAAATATCAACACTTGGATATAATAATACTCTTTGAGTTTTAAATGCTATAATTATCTTTATTTATCTCTTTTAAAAATGTTGCCTTAAAACAACCTGATCGCTGAACTTTGGAATTGTTGGTTTAGTTAATTATGACAAACTACACTAGTACTATCTGGTAAAGGAAAAGGTGGCCTTCTTCTTCTAAAAGTAATTGGTTCGATTACCTTTTCCACGTGGAGAAAACTGCGAGAAGACCCATGCAGCCAACCCGTACGCCGGGATTCGAACCCCGAACCGAACTACAAGTCTTCAGTGATTTTACCGCTCGGCAGCTGGTGGGCCGCAAGTTGGGAAGAATAGGAGGATTTATTTCAGCCAAACCAAACTGATTATTACATGTACTTTATTCGTGATAAGCTTAACTTCCCTATGGATATGCTTCCGAAAAGAAACGTTCATAATTTACATCAGTAACGCCTTTAAATAATTTTCTAAATGTATTTCAGTTATGAAGATAGTTAAATTAAAAAATGAATTTCAAGTTTCCCGCTTTTTGCTTTACTAACGTTAAATATTCTATTCTTCGGATGATCAACGGTTTCTTCAAAAATCCACATACATATTTTTCAGCAACTATCCACTCAAATCTTGATGGTGAAATTTTATAATCATTCTCAATTAAAAACGCCTCTTAAATCCACGACCCCGAAACAAAAAAACTTTTTATAATTTATTATTATAATATTTCAGTCTTACGAAAACAGGCATTTCCCCCCATCATGTGCTTTCCAGTTGTTTACATTCTCTGTAGGATTTTATTTGTATAGAAATTTAACACAACATTCGTCAGATCCTACTTACTAGACATGGAACTTAAAACAAAACGGCGACTACACAAAACGATCTACTTAAGTTAGCTCAAGTATTTTAATGGCGCATTTTCAACGATGGCTAAAGCCAGAATAATCTCAGGCAAAGTTGGCAATAGAACGTAACTAGCAGGCGATGCTGCCAAAAGCTCTAACACTAAATCATTTATAAACCTCGACTTAAACAACAAATTTGCATTCTAGTGAAGGAGAAATTATAGTAAAAGTTAAAATCAATACTAATTAGTTGATTTACGTAAAGTACTTTATAAATCCAATGACACGTCTTAAAATAGATAAACATTCACATGTAAAAGCTAAATGTTCAAAGTTAAGAAAAAACGTTTAAAATTCATTCTTCATTTTTGAAATAAAATCTGTGAACAAAAATAAATAATAAGTTAACAATCCGCTTGTTCTCAAAACACATTACTCTAAATAACTAACTTGAAATGATAACAAGAAACCACCCCGGCGCCCATAATTTTTCAAACTTTAAGGAATATAAATGAAAAATCAGTGGAAAGCAATAGATAGAAATAACTAACCAGACGTTTCTGTTAATAATGAAATTTTTACCTCTGCCGATTTTAAAATCTGATATAAATTTATCATTTGAATCACAAATACTAGAAATAATAATACCTTAATACCAGTTAAGAATATTTGTTAGAGAAAAATAATTCACTTGCTTTCTTAATTTCGTAGAACCTGCTCTAACTTAGAAATATGAAGCTTGGTTACTACATTTATTTTTCTTTTTATATTTAATTTTTTTATCATTTCATATTTTTGTAAATGTTGAAGTTTTATCATATAATATTTTCCATTTTATGAATACGATTAATATGAAACTTCTCATAAGTTTAAATGGCGTAAGCAAAAGAAGCAATTACTATCGAGTTTTAACGAAAGTTCCCCGCCACCGCAAATATAGTCTGCGCAAACAGCTCGCATTGGCGTATTTAATCATATTTTGTCAAACAATTATTGACATTTGAAAGAAAGAGACTTGCTTTAGAACATTGTGTTGTGAAATTCGTAAAAAAATTTTGTCATCATGAAGTACAAGGTGTCTGAAATAGAACTATCAAGCTACCAGATTAGAACCATCATTTACTTCCAGTTCTGCTGTAAAAATTCAGCTACAGAATGTCACCAAATCATGTGTATAGCTTTAGGTACTAATGTTATTTAGTTACTAATATTGTATCCTATGACATTGTGAAGGTTTGGTACCGAATGTTGAGAAACAAGACTGTGACATTCAAGAAGTACAGTGCTCTGCCGCTGATGTTGATGAGGTCCATCTGCGAGAACTTGCTAAGGAGTTAGACTTTAGTGCCATGTCCATTAGTCGCGCTATTGCATCGCATAAACTTGACCTGCAAGTTCAGTGTCTGGTTGCCGCATGAGTTGACTGAAGCAGTAAGGACAGACGTGTTTCGGACAGACTTATTTGCTCGAATATCAGCACAAGGACTAAATTCTGGACTGGATCGTCACTTGTGATGAAAAGTGGATTTACTTGAACAACACAAACCGAAAAGGGAGTTGTCTGCGCCCGGTGAGCTCGTCGGCAGCGACGCAGAACACAAGTTGACTGGCAAAAAGATTATGCTTTTTATGTGCTGGGATTGCCCTGGTATTATCCACAAAGAGTACATGGGAAAAGATTAAAACCCTCGACAGTAAGGTGTACAGCGAGATGTTAGTCCGTATTGACTCTACTATCAAGGAAAAACGTCGAACTGAGTTCTAACGCAAAAAGGTAATGTTCCATCAAAGTAACACAAGGCCACATGTGTCTGAATTCATCGGCTGGATTCTGTACGGACTCGAGAGGGATCTCTTTCCACAACCGCCATATAGCCCCGATATCATTCCCTTGGACTTCTACAGTTTATTCACACCTGCAGCTACATCTTGCTGGTGCTATCTTTCATTCTGCACAGGACGTCCGAAGTGAGATTGATCTGTTTTTGGACTGGCGGTCACCAAGATTCTGGCCCGAAGGCTTTGAAAAACTACCAAAACGTTAGCAGAAATAGATTTGGGTGGTCATTACTGCCCGGACTTAATGTACTGCTTTCATGTTTTCTTTTTTCTAACTATGTTAAGAACGTTTATTGACGAAAACCTTCCGTTACAACCAGATATTAACTTATGTAATTAAAATTTATGAATCTTACTCGATCTCAAATTTAAAAAAAAAACGAGAAAGAGAACAGAAAGGAAAATCTTAAAAGTTTCCGATTGTAACGGACACCCAAAAGGGTTTGTTATGGTTTTTACTCTCTCGCTAAGTTCGTAATCTACCAGTCTGCTCTTCCACTCATTCTTGCAAACTCAATCTTTTTTCTGGAGGGGGAGATGTCTTTTTAGCTTCATTATCAGGCATCCTTTTCTTCGCTCTTACGCCATATATAGTTCAAAAACAAAATCACAAAATATTTAAAAGCTGCCTAACAGCCTATGTTTAGAATTTCCGGTACAGTAATAAATAAGTGTTGGCATACACTTTTATATTTTTTTCAGTTTATCAAATCAATATTCAGGTTTCTTAGTCAAATGTCTAACAAAATATTTTTTCAATCTTTTCATAATTAACTTTATTTATTAAACATCAAGGCACATAGAACTCAAGGCGCATAAAATTCAATTCAACAGAAAAATCACAAAATATTTAAAAACAGCGAATTTTAGAATGTTGCCTTTTAACTTTCATATTCGCTACATCATTTGTTTAAAACCTAGTTCAGCTGCCTAAAAGAGTTATCATAAAAAAGGAAAGTTTATAATGATTTTAATAAATCCAGCTGTGTAATTTCATAAATATATTGAATATTCCTAATTAGATATCTCATGATTTTAATATATTTTTATTTAAATTAAACATTAAAAAATGGAAAACGTATTCTTAAGAACGGTGCTTTTTGCTTTTAAATCGCTTAGTTTATTACTCAGTAATCTTCCACATTGAATTTTAAAGTATCTTAGATTTTACTGAATGGCAGCACGCTGGCTCGTGGAAGATAAATGTATTTTATTTCCGGCAGAGGCAACACATTGCTTTCACATTCACGGAGCCGAGTTTGTTAATTAAAATTGAAATGTGATTATTTTACATTTTTCCGAATGGCAACAGTCTTACGCCCTGGAGGCAGAAATATTTTATTTCGAACAGTGCTGCCACTGCTTGCTTTTAAATCCTTGAGTTTTTAATAACAATTCATTAAAGTTTTACAAATTATTAAATAAATAAAAAAAATCTGAAAGATTTCAGATTTTAAATTACGTCCAAAGGTGCGTTTTTTTAACGTTTCGTGTGCTACCTTTTTTTTATTAAATATCATGTACTACGTACTCAAACCATAAAATTCAGTTGAAAATAAATATCGCAAAATCATTTTAAAATGAACATATCTTTAGAATTTCCGTAAGTCTCGTGCGCTGGAGATAAAAATGTTTTTTTTTCCGTACAGTGTTGCCATTGCTCGCTTTGAAATCATTTAGTTTGTTAATCAGAAATTCGTTGAAATGTTACAAAACATAAAATCGATAATAAAGCAAATTTCAAATTCAAAATTAGGGCTTCCAGATGCCCATATTCGCAGTAGGATTACGTCATTCAAAATTCGATGGCTCTAGGTTTTATCACAATGCGAGAAACATGCATACATTTATGCAGATTTTTCATTTTTTAAAATTTAATGCAGAGCGATAACATTTAGTGGCAACAATTTGAAAAGTGAAACGGGCATTCAGAGTGAATCGACGCAAAATCGCAAAACGAAAGTAATAGTCCTTCGGGACTAAATCCCTTTGGACTAATAATTTTAAAAAATTCTTTTCATGACAAAATATTTATTGAAAATTTCATGATGATCAGTTAAGTAATTAATGCGTGAAAGCGTAACAAACAAACGAAAAAAACAAACTCACATTCGCATTTATAATATTAGTTAGTACTTGATAAAAACGGCATATCTTTAGTTTCGATAAACAGGAATAAATAAGTATGAATTGATTTTAATATGTGCAAAAACTGTATTAACATCAAGTGTCATCCACTACAAGTTTAAAAAAATGTATTTAGACTTGAGTGAATTAATAAAAAGTATTTTATTAACGATTTAAAATTTCAACAAGATATGGGAAGAGTGTGAGCTAATAGTAAGAATTTAATAATAACAGAAGGAAGACTTTTGTAATTACATAATTTTCAAAAATTCTCACCAAATTTTGTTACTTCAAGAAATTATTTATTACTCGAAAATAACTACATCTGTTTCACTCATACTCTAAATGAAAAAGATTCTAATTCATCTATAACAAATGCTATTTTTATTGTAATATCCGAGAAAACAAAGTTACACTAGCTCTCAAAACAGAACATAGCATGTTGCCATTCTCTGAAACATAAACTATACAAAACATAGATAATAATATGAAGAGGTAACGAATCAAAAAACCTATAGCGTAAAAAAAACGATTACATCTGCTTGAAGCTCGTGCAATATTACTCAGAAGCTGCAGTTAGAAAAAATGTAAACAAAAAATATTAGAGTCAAAATATTGTTCAGCATCCTTGTAAGATAATTTTAAGAAACAGACAATAACGACGCTATGTAAGGTATGTTAGCGACAATACTTCCTTGTGGTAAAAACAGTGTCTCTTTTTATAGCTTCCGTTGATATTAAGTTAAGAAAAATTTCAATATTTGACCCTAAAACGTTGGTTATTTTCATTGACAGGAAGATAGCAACAAGATGACATCAACATGTAAACTGGATGAAATGAAATGTCATGTACATTTGAAATCGTGCGAAGATATTTTTCCATTTGCTCCAATCAGTGATTCTCCTGATGTACGGTTCATTTATTCTCAGAAGTACGAAGCAGGATATACACAAACATATAGGAACTGAAAGGAACTTAATATATTGGAAATTGGAAAAGAATAATGCGACGAAAAGGTAACACGCAAATTACAAGATGTGCTATTCATTAAATGTTATAAAAGTTGACAGTTAGAATGGACGTTTTATTCACTGTCTAGAAAAACCACCATCCATCGTCTTCGTGTTTTGACAAATGAAGGTGAGTCTTTCTCAAAAGTAAAAGACTGAAAATCCAGTTGTTGGAATATTTATTTAGAGCTGCAACACATGCATTTTTAGTGAAACTATATTTTTACAAACATTTACTAGTATGTTAAGTAAATATTATGAGAATCGACTTCCAAGATGAATTAATAATGACAACAGAAAATATTGGTTCAAACGGAAAGCTTCAAGAAAAGTAAACACTTTACACGTCCACTTCCCAGTAACTCACAGCAGTAACTCGCTCTCGGTATTCCACCACAAACCCTCCAATAGCAGTGAAAAATGAGTTTTCGTTCCGATTTTTAACAAATGTCATTCGTTTTGTCGATGTTTGTTTACGTAACTTCCTACAGAAAATGGAACGGCTCTTGAAAGAAGCGTTCTTTTTATATCTTTTTCGTTTAAATTCTTCACGCGTATTTGCTAAGAAGAAAAAATTTCCACTCAAATTTTATCTTTCAGTTTTATGACTGAACTTAATATATCAGAGAGAAAATATTTTCCCCTATCTTTTAAAAATTCCAATTTAGTTTTTAAGTGGATTAAATTACTGAAACATAGGAAAGCATGTGCTATCTGCTTATAAAGGGTACCATGCTGATGAACGTTTTAAAGAAAGCCGATCTATAGTTTCATTAGACGTTACAGGAACTACAAAAGCAATACACAGTTAACCACTTTAGTAATTGAGTTACAGATAGTGGGATGAATTATAATACGTCATGTAATATATAATAATAGTAATAGGTGAAATAATAATATGTAGTACAATACATAATAGTATGCAAGGAATAATATTTCGCGTCTTTAATTTTTCACATTTCGGTCAATGATAAGCACTTAACTTATGAAAAGAAGTAAAGAAGAATTTACTCTAGGGTCTTTGATGTTTATATAATTCAGAAATAGGCTTAGTGTGACATGAAAGAAAAGTTTGTTGAAGTGTATATGACATGACATGAAGTGACATGAAAGAAACGTTTACTGTTGTCAATACGTTAACGATAAAATTTCTTATATGTCACATAAAATTATAAATCAGTTGTCATAAAATACCAGCAGTCTTGTTTTAAACAGAAAAACAGGAAAGAAAAAATTTAAATTTATTTAATTTTCGTCAGCATCTTGCAAAACAATGCAAACCAACATGCTAATTCTAAGACATCTGAAAAAATGCTCTTGAAAGGAAGATTCAAATTACCACATGTATCGCATTCCACGCGACTAGGTGGATTAAAATATTAATTAAAATATTATTAATATAAATTGAAATATTAGTTTTACAAATGATTATATAATTAGAATTATTTTCTTTATAATTAACACTGTGCATCTTTTTAGTTTTAAAATTATTTTGAGCTATTATTTTCAATTTAATTTTCATGCTACAAGTGCATAACGTACAAATATTTTAGGCAAATTAAAATTTTACCCATATGAGGAAACGCGGAAAGTTTCACTCTGTAAAATATAGGCCGTGAATAAAAAAAATACTAAAATATTTTAGTCTACAGCACAGAAAATTCAATTAAGACTTAAAACATTATTAATCTCTATAGTTACCACACAGAAAACAAAAAAACAAAACAAGTTTTATGTTTTGATTAGCTATCATCAGATGACCTGTATTGTAAAATGCTATTAACTAATTTATAAAATATCGCTTTACAGACACCTTTCAAGCATCTAAACAAAGGTTTCAAACATCTAAACAAAGAATTAATTTTTAAATTAATCTGATTGCATGCTGTCTTCCTTTTTGTAGCTCACATATCCTTGAAAGCATAATTAATTTAAAATCATGAAATTACTATTATGTAAAGGAGTTCTAACAAGATACACTACCTAAAATTTCTACTGTGTTTGGCGCCTAGTTTATCCACACTTGAGTTGCACTTTTATAGCAATATTACTTCAAACCGAATCTTCCGTTTGAAACTTTTGAACCAAATCCCAAATAAAAATTAGTCAATAGAGTTATTAGCATTTTTTGCAGAAGGAAACATGGAAACGATCTGTGCTCTTTAACGTGACTCGTACTCTAGACCTTCTAATTGTTAGATGGACAAGCTTTCAATCACACCACGAAAGTAGGGAGGAAGAAACAACTTACAAACGTTATTTGACTGTTGATATCTATGAAGCAGAAATTTTAACGTTTTATTATAGAAATTAAGCTACGATTTATAAGTATTCGTAAAAATAACAACAACGAAACAAAAAACATCTGATGAAAATGTATTTGCATTCTGTTTTCATACTCTTTGTACATATTTCTATTATTATGTATGTATGTAGGCATTAATGTATGTGGAAAAGCAGCAGCACGTTTATATTTGGAGCACGTTTTGTTAGCACGGCAGCGCGTTTTGTTTATATTTGGAGGGAACGTAACGAAATTTTCATTAACAAAGTCAACGATTTAAAAGAAATGTGTTGCCACTACGCGGAAAAAAATATTTTTATCTTTTACGAGTGTTTGCATTTGGCAGAGCGTAAGATATTTTTTTTTCAAATTTACTGTCCCGTTTTTGGTTAACAAACTAAACTATTTAAAGACAACGAGAGCAGTTCATCTTTATTGCCTCTTCCAAAAATTCTGATCATGTCCAGCGGACTTCTTTCACCGTGTTTTTTAATTGTAGGATGCTATTAAATTAAGACAACTGGTAAAAAGCTTCCCTCGAGCTAAGCTATGTCCAGTAAAAACAGAGAAAACTGGAACTAGAACTTCATCCTTATTAATTATTGCTGACCATGAAATTACCCTTGCTGAAGTCATTAAAATCGTTATATATATATATATTCCTTTTTTAGAACAATTATATATCTCTCTATATGTGTGATAATAAATTGATTATAAATAGTAAATCATATTCTACAGATAGAATAACATAACATTAAAAGAGAGAGTAAATAAACCACTGCAGAAAAACTGAGTGAAAAAAATCTTAAAAACGAAAGATCATAAATCCAAAGCGGGTTTTATATTCCTCAAAATCTTTCTTTTCATAAGGAGGGAAAAGGTGCCAGAGAAAAGTAAACATCATAACGTTTCTAACCAATAAGCAATTTAAAAAACTCAAATAATTTAATATTAACATGAAACGTGAACTTGTAAGTTCTACAAACCATATACAATTTTTGTTATTAGAACTTTATGTGGACTGCGAATGTAAAAACAATAGTATTAGAATAATAATGTTTTAAAAAGATCAATGTCTTAATAATAAATAATTTTCTTAAAAATATAGACAGGTAAAACGTTATACAGAAAAATAATGTTTTGTGATGTAGTAACCACTATAAACTATTATATGATGTTATGAGATATATGATGTCAAGATGTCACAAGGGAAATTTAAAATGTGGGTTCATGAACTTTTGTTTATCCTTTATGCGGTTTCATAGAACAGTTTATTCATTCCTTCTTTTAAACTTTTGCTGCTATTTCTACAGAATATGATTTAAAGTTTTCACTGTTATTATATATTTCATACTTCGACTAAATTAAAGTAGCTTTCAGTGCGTTAAGTACCGTTATTTATGAACTTATTGCTTACTCATTTCTCTTTGTTCACATATATATAATTGGTTTTGGCACATTTTGCATCCCCCCATTTCTCGCAGTTTTCTACAGTGCTTCTGTTTTTGGCATGTGGTTTGTAGCGAATTGAATATGGAACCACTTGTTGCAATTAACGCGCAACTGGATTAGGTTTTGGAACTGTTTCTTACTTTGTATGGCTTAAATCCTAGCATACGTTACACACGGTATTTGGAAATATTATAATTATATAATATTATAACATTATAATAATATTATAATGAGCAGTAAAAGAGTCATTTTGGTGTTGGCGACAGTTTTCAAAATCATGCCAAGGACGTACCGTATACTAGGATCGTATACCCATATTTTTAAACTCTTTTATATATATGACACTACAAAATGCATACATATTGTCTTTTAATTTGAGTAGTAAGAATAACGGCAACACTTACATAAAATGATGCATTAAAAGATATATCATATGAATAGCATTATAATAAAACAGTGTTATCTTTATTTGCACAATGAAAATAAATAATTCCTAGTTTATATTAATATTTTTAATTTCTGTCGCATCAATTCAGATATAATTTTAAATATGATTTTTTTCACATCTGTACAGTTAATTTTGATTAAATTGACCGTAATGAGTTATCACGAAACATTACGTGGCGTAATGATATTCTTTACCATATTACAGTAATGCCAAGTCCGTTTTTTTTTCATTTAATTAGAATTACATCTATTCCTTCCCTTAAAAAGTAACCTTTCTGTATACAATATTTTTTTACTTAAAAACACTTTCATAAAACCACTTGTTTTGGAAATACAGCTTTATGAAATAAGTCTTAGTTGGTTAAATTTTCATGCGGTAATTTTTGTCATTTTCAAGGTGAATGTATTTCGATATTCATATGGATGATTATTTTGGTTTAATGCTGGCAAGTTCTCATTACTAGTGTAAGGAATCAGCGGCTTTATATTATTACAGAAAACACTTATTTGTTGAAAGCTAAGGAATGCACTTTTAACAATAGTAATACCATTTGTTTTTCAGTAGAAAACATGTATATTTAAAATTTCTCATTCTCACATATTTTTTACTTCATAAATATAGATATATTTGGTAAGAAGTAATAGCAATTTTTAAATTATATGTGTACGTTAAATGTATTGTTAATGACAATTTTATAATGTTAAAGAGAGATTTTTGCTAATTAGTTGTATAAATGTTGTGATTATTTGTATAAATAATGTGATACCTTCTCGTCTTTATTTTGTTTATGTTATCACATTTCTAAGCAGACAATGATATTTGAATAACGACCTGATAATATAATCGATTTTAAGGCATGTAAGCATCGTTGTATATTATTTATTGATTTAGACCAAAATATCTGCTGAGAAATGACAACAACTAATTTTAGATGCCGTTATATTTTACATTCAAAAACGAAGTACGACTTTATGTACGTACGATGTGATAAGAACGTCTGTTATGATATATATATTTAAGAATAAGTTACTTATAGGCCTATTAAGTTATGAATATGATTTGTCTTTTAATAAATGTTTGCTTTCCTTTTTAAAACGCCTTACGACTGATTAATTTAAATATAGAAGCTAACAAGGCACGATGATAAATCCTCCTAATTTGCAGAAGTTATTTAATATAGTATTAACAAATAATTCATCGGATACTTAATACGTAAATATGAAATTATGATTTATTCATTTGCATTTTTTATTATTTTACCAGTGTTGCGATTTGTATGGATAGTTAGGTGAAAACAGTAATTTTAACATAAATCTCACACCAATCGATATTTAAGAAATTGTTCACTGTATATTGCATAGTTCATAGTTAACAAAAACTGTTCATAATGTTCTTTCCAGTATTTATAAATGAAGTAAGCTTCTTTTCTTTTTCTTTTAATTAGAAATACATTAGTTCATTTAAAAAATAGTGCACGAGTGCAGTCGGTTTTTAAAGGGATTTATTGGAATATTCTAAGAACAGAATTAATTGAAAAGTGGAGAATAGAGAAAAGAAATTTGGAAATGTTTATTTTTGTTTTAGTATTATGAATCGAATTCACAGTGGTCAGAACCACTTGTCATTTGTGCAAACATCTGTGACAGCAACATAACATTTTGTTTGAAAATAGTCTTCGAAACCAAATATTTTATCTGAGATATAATTTTGTTGTTATTATTTGTGAGTGTGATCAAATGGGTGCGACAATTGGAAGAGTAATAAAACATGAATGGAATTATGTACATGACTGTTTTGCGGAAAATTTTCAAACATAATTCCTGGATAAATTTACATATCAAAATCTTTTATTCACATAAAATGTATTATTCAGGAACTCCTTTATAACAAATTCATAATTTGAAATGAATTACAAGTCTGAAAATTATTATCATCATGCATTTTGAATTTTCACTTTAGCCTTGCTTTCTTACAAATTTAGACTATTTTTACCATGAACTTCCATATTAAAAAGAGATTTTTTAAATATTTGCAAGGTTACTCTTATTGTCAATCGAAGAGAAAACATAGATGTAGTCACATACATTTATGAAAAGTGTGAAAGAGATTCGGTAAAAGTTATTGCAGTAATAAATATTTCATATTCAGAATCATTATCCAACATGAAAAAATTCCTATTAAAATTTCAATTCACTTACGAAATATTTTCACGAAATCAATGATACAGCATTCGTTCATTACGCAAAAAACTTAAGCACTTACCAACATTTATTTTTGAAGGTAGTCCACGACACAATACGATTGAAGAAAGAAAAACCAAGTAGTGCTCGAAAAGCCGCATTCCGTGCCCGTGTCTCTATATTAAGATCACTTGGTCAGGCATAGGCAAGAAATGAAGGAAGGGTTCCTACCGCCGTGGAACCCACCGCGAACAGTGAAAGGTGGGAGAAACTTTCATCCTCTTAGTAGCTTTGTCTGATGCTGATTCTGGATAGTGGGAGGGCTGCCCAGAGAACTTGGAAACATTTCCAGAGTTTCTTTCTTTATTTCAGGAAGGCAAGACGCTAGAACTCTTAGCGGTAATAAGTAATTTGCTTCTTTTCGCAGCTGTCATCATTGTCCCCGCCCTGTACTTGTTATCAGGTTGACTGAAAGGAGGTCCTATCCCTATATGTGGATGAATTGTTTTTGCCGTAAATTAGATGTTAAATAAAAGAGTCATAATACACTGAGGATATCACATAGTCTCTATTCTTATCCCCAGTTAAGGGTTTGTTGATGATTGTTGTTTCGCATGAAGTATGTATACATATTTTTGGTAGTTCGCTTTGCTTTATGTCACGTGCTTCTATTCTTTAGGTAGGTATACTTTAATAATAGGTGTTAGGGGAAGGAAGAAAGTTTGTGAAGTGATCATTTTTCGCACTTGGCTGCATTCCATATCTGTTAAGTCATGCCTGTTTTACATACATTCTGTAGTCAGTCTCTTAAACAGCAATTTGCAAAATCCATTCTTATCGTTTGCTATTCGCAGCTCATATATCAAAATGTCTTGCATCTTCAATCTATTCTTACAGGGAATTAATTTTTTTACCCCGATTACAAAGTTTAAAATGAGATTGAAAATTGAAAGGAATCAAACTTTAAATATTATAATTGTAAAGTATTTAGCTTGAAGAGCGTTTTTGGAAAAAAAAATATTTAAACCTTCAGAATATATTAAGTGATATAAATCAAAATAATTATTTGACAAGCACAAAATGCTTTATCAGTGTCGAAATAGACTTATTGCATTGGGAAAATGACAGAAGGTTGGATGGATCTTATTGAGAAGCACTAAAAAGAAATAAAAACTAACACAGTGAAAACAAATCCATACATAATTTTAAAAGTACATCCTTTGCAGTTTTGCATTACTAATTGTTTTTTACCCCTTATCTATTTTTATTGCATTTTAGCTATGTTTTGAAGTTTTATTTAAAATTACTAATTGAAAAATAACATATGAATAAATGTTTTCAAAATAAAAGAAAATATATAAAAAATATATTTTAAGCAACTCGACAGATTTCCTTAAAAACAGCTTCTAAGAAATTAGCCGTAAGAACATTTACAACTATTTTGCGTCATGTAAAATTCTACAGACTTCTGTAAAAAATGTATTAATAACGCCATCGTTTTTAATTGTAAATATCTCACAAATTTTGAGGCTATGTAAGTATACACATGCGTATTTAGCAAATAAAAGAAAGAAATTATTCCATACATATCATACATCAAAATATATTTTGTTATTAAAATATATATTTTAATAACAAAATATATTTTGATGTATGATAAATGTTAAAGCATACGAATTAAATTCAAATATTTAAATTTTGAAAAACGTATTTAATATTATTTTTTTTGTCTTGATATGAAATTATGTCGTCTTGTATTTTTACACGCATAAACTAACGAGGCACTAGAAGACTATGTGAGAAATTATCCTCAAGTACAAAACAGTTCAGAGAACGGTGTAAAATCCCTTTATTAACTCAGTGTAATTACAGATGGCACCGACTCGTGCTTACAGAAGCCAACACTTTGGCTTAACTCAAAATGGTAACGATGAACTTAAAATTACATGCAGTAATTTTAGTCTAACGGCTCACAGGATAATTTAATGTGCAGGATGGCTCTGACTCTTAAAAGTCGGCGTAAATTAACCTAATGGCTAGAAGCAATTAATGCCACAGAAACCTAATCGCTAGTAATTCAAGATAGCAAAGGGGCATTCAAACAGGCATAATACTCTCTAAAATCACCGTCCAAAACCTTCCCTTAAATACTACTTTCTTCTATCTCATTTGAATACACGCGCACTAGCTTCAAGAAAGCGTAGATTGAAAACGAGAATCAAGGAAAGTAGTTTTAAAATAAAAATTAACTGTTAGATAAATTAAACGAATCCTCACAAAGTTATACGATATACAAGCCCTTGAAAGCAATATAAAAGTTAATAAAAAAATCTGAAAGCTTTCTGAGTTTATATTACGCCCAAAGGGGCTTTTTTTAACGTTTTGTGTGTTACTTTTATTTATTAAATATCATGTTCTTCGCACTTAAACCATAAAATTCAATCCAACAGCAATATCGCATAATATTTAAAAGAGCATATCTTTAAAATTTCCGATACACAGTCTCGCAGATAAAAAATTCCAAATTCCAAATTGGGCTTCCAGATGCGTAAATTCGGGTGCAGATGTACGTAATTCAAAATTGGATGGCTCTAGGTTACCGTTGTTTTATCACAATGCGAGAAACATACATACATTTACGCAGATTCTTCATTACTTAATTTCTTTAAATATAATTCAGGACGATAATATTTGGTGGCAACAATTTCAAAAGTGATTCGTGGTTTATAGTGAATCAACGCAAAATTCCAAAAAATTAATAGCCCTTCTGAACTAACGCTACTTTGGGCTAAAAATACGTATTTTCTTTGAATTTGATGATATTTCTTTCTTTTACTACAGTAGAACATTACATGAAAACACGAAGACAGTGCAAGAAAATCAATATTCTAAAGATGTTACATTTGAATTTCTATGAGAAAATAAAATAAATATTTTAAAACATAGAATAAAAAAGAAAAAACAGTTACTCTTCAGTTCTGTGCGTTATGAATTATACGAGTTAATTGCTTTGTATGTCATATTAATTATAAATATTACTGAAAAAATAAATATGTAAATTATCAAAACATACGCGCATTACTTTTATGATGAGATCTTACGATGTTTTGAAATATCACGAAAAGGCCTCCCCTTTCCTTCATTTCCAGTAACAAAAGTCAACTTGGCGAATATGTAAATTTAAATAAATTTCTATGTATAGTGACTGAAAGTATCGCTATTTTGAGGAGAAACAAAATTAAATATTAAAGCAAATAATTTTAAAAGTAACAGGAAGTGAATGTTCTTGTTATCGGTTGGCAACGCACAATTTAGAACAGAAATTGTGTAGTTGGGGGTTGAAGCCACGTCACGGTAGTGAATGCCTGGAAGTTCTGTCTGGAACTTTCCAAGACTTACGGACTGGAGGAAACGGCGTTTGCCAAAGTCCTCATCTACTTTCTTCTTGCTTAAAAGCAAGATTTCTACAGAAAGAAAGAAAGAAATGTGTAGTTTTCTTAAGAAAGAATTCATGATCTTATATGGCAATCGGTTTGAAAGTTAAATATTGTAGATTTGGCAGTCTTTTCCAACTTCACGCATAGCATTACGATATCCAGACCTTGCCGAGACTTCACTGCAGATGGGCGCTGCTGCCACAGCGATTCAAAGATATGGCTAAAATGCCATAAAATTGCTATATAATTACTAAACGTTCTAACTCTGCTATTGGAGATACAACACAGCTGGTGTACAAAGTAATTTCCAATTTTTTTAATTTTTATTTTGTCATTATCTCTAGGATTCCCTTTGGGACACGCAACATAGAGTGGTAAAAGCCAAAGCGGTCGAAAGCCACTTAAATAAGATATGACCTATAGTTTTTTCCTAATATATTTGTTGACAGATTCTATTTTTATTGCACGTCATTTTGACCTATTAAGCTGATTTTTTATGCTTACAGATTATGTGTAATTATCATATGAAGGGTATCAGAAGAATTCCGTATTGAGTTTGATTAAAAGAAATGCCACAGAAAATAATTTATTATAATGAAAATAGAAGTTATAGATTAAATATAATATGTTTCTTCAATAAAGGAAACAAACAAAATGTACTACATTAATTAAAAGGAAACTAACGTTGATGTTACACTTTTCCAGAAAAAGGTAGAACAAACAGCAATCAGCAAAATTAAACTTAATGAGACAAATAATGTTACCTTACATGGCACTTGGTGTTGAATCACAATAAATGGCGTATCCCTCTTTAAGTTGTTTTGCCACCAAATATTACCGTTCTGTATTATATTAAAGAAATTAAATAACGAAGAATCTGCATGAATGTATGTATGTTTCTCGCACTGTGAAAAACAGTGGTACCTAGAGCCTTTAAATTTTGAATAACAGATTCCTTCACCCGAAAAGGGGTACCTGGAAGCTCGAATTTTGAATTTTGAATTTGTTTTATTATCTATTTCATATTTTGGAAAGCTTTTCAGTTTTAGAAAGCTTTTGAGTTGAGTTTGGTAATCAAAAGAATTTTTGATTACCAAACTCAACAATTTCTAAAAGAGCAGTGGCAACACTGTACGGAATAAAACGTTTTCATCTCCAGCACGTGAGACTGCTATCGGGAATTCTAAATATATGCTGTTTTTAAATATTTTGTGATTTTGCTGTGGAATCGAATTTTATGTGAAGTAAGTTCCATGAACATGATATAAAATCAATAAAGTAAACGCACAAAACATTAATAATAAAAAGGCAAAAAGAAAGGTTTTGTAAAGCCATCTTTGTAGAAAAACTGAGCATTGATATGATGAACTGATAAAAGACTGAAAAATAAAATAAAATAAAAAAACAGAAAAAATGTATGGCAACACGTAACGGTGCATCGGAAATTCTAAACGTATACTGCTATGCTGCTTTTAAAATTTTTGTCGTTTTCCTGTTGAATTTGGTATGGCGTACGTGCAAAGTAAATGATACTCATTAAAAAAAGGCAAAAAGACAGATAAAGGGGGCGTTAACAGGAGGGAGTATAACAGCGTACTTGTGAACTGTGAGTTCAGCGAGAGCGTAAGAAGCATTAACAAACTCTTTTGCACGACCATTCAAGTCTGAAACCTTACAGATTTTTTTTAATTTTTTTACTTACACAAATTTTATCCTATGATGAAAATCCTATGATGCATTTCTCCGTAACATTTAAAAAAAATCCTGTCTTCAGTTGCGGAATGATGTTGCCCAATTACCATTTTAAACAAACAAAGTTTGTAACTGATCTGAATTTTCGACTGTAAAACTTACTTCTCACGCTGCAGCGATTTAAAGTATGTAAATATTCATTTTATAAATTTCAGTACTGAAAATTTTATTCGTTATATAATTTTATTAAAAATTATTCTTATTTTTATTGGCTTTAGCATTAGAAAAGTAGTTTTACTTATTTGCTATTTTCTATTCATTTCAGTTAAAAGATCTCCAATAATTATAATACTATTTTAATTCATCGCTTAAATTAATGTTTTTCAAGTATATCCCCGCCAAGTAAACAATGTGAAAGTAAAACTTTAATTGTTAATGTATTATTTCCTACCGAAAAATTCATAAATTACAGACATGATATAATATTTTCAAAATTTATTGGCCCAAAGGTGCGTTAGCCCAGAAGGTATATAGTCTCAAAACGGAATTTGCTTTGAATCACTATAAAAGTCTGAATCGCTTTTCAAAGTGTTGTCACCAAATATTAGTACCTTGTATTATATTTAAAGAAATTAAATAATGAAGAATTTGAATGAATATATGCCTGTTTCTCACTCTGTAATAAAACACCAGTACCTAGAGCTAGCAAATTTTGAATAACGAAGTCCTCCACTCGAATATGGACGCCTGGAAACCCGAATTTTGAATTTCAATTTCATTTTATTGTGTATTTCATTACGGGAGGGTATTATTAGTTTCCATGAGGTGCCAAACGCGTCAAAATATTAATTTATATATCGTGTTTCCCCGGTGTCAATATTATGTTAAAGAATGCTTGAGGTTTCTTTTGCCTGGACATGATTATGCCTTCATTCAGTGCTGGGCGCGAGCGACTTGTCTGAACCATTAAAAAGGGAAGAGACGAAATAAAAAGAGCAACATAAATATTTTTACTTTGTTTATTTTCTGTAAATGGTAACATATCAAAGCGTTAAGATGTTTATGTTACAGTTACAAATATAAAATGACTCCATTCCTTTAACGAAATGGTTAGAGTAGATAAGACTATTTAGATTATAGCGCAGCACTCGAGGGCTATCTTCCTATAAAGAGGTATGTTTTCGTGGAGGACTCTTTAAAAGGAGATTGGCTGATATTTACATTACACGGGGAGAAAATCACAAAAGTTTCCATGCAGCAAGCCTGTTTGTAGTGATTTGAATCCAGATCGAACTGCTCATATGCAGAGATCTTACTTCTCGTCTGTTTGCGGGCTTATCAAGAAGGATTTGAATGCGTTTACTGACTTGTTTTAAAGATTCTGCATAGCATTTTAGGTCCATAACGTTAGAGCGTAAAGTCAAAAAGAGGAAAAGGACTGTACAACGTGAAAAGTTTCACCTGATCCTGTTTTGTTAGTCCAGCATACTTTCTAACAATGAGTATGAGATGGCGTTGCGAAATCTCACCCTTGGCAAAGTGAATATTAAATTCTTTCCTAGCGGTTTTATTCAGTAGTAGAAAGAAAGAAGGAAAAAAAAATAAAAGAAGTGCATTGGCTGTTAGTTATAATTTAATATAACCAATATAATGCATCATAATTTTGAAAATCATTTGCAAAAATAATTATAAATATTCTCAAAACCATTATAAAACTTCATAAAAGTTGAAAATTCTGTTTTAAAAGAGTGTAATCAGGATTTTTAGAGCAGTGACTTCAAACTATTTCTTTTCAAACTGCCATCATATCACATAGGAACAGGATAGAGCGGGGGGGGGGGGGGGGAAGTGAGTCAAAAGAATGGACTAACCTTTTTCATCTTTATATGTCTGAGATGATCTAAGAGTGCATATAGCAACATTTTTAACCTTTTTAACACAAAGAAGCGTTAGCCCAGAAGGGCAATTAGTCTTAAAACGGGATGATTTTGTGTTGAATCACTATAAAAGTCTGAAACACTTTTCAAATTGTTGAGACCAAATATTATTGCCCTGTATTATATATAATGAAATTAAATAATGAAAATTTTGCATGAATGTATGCATGTTTTTCGCATTGTGAAAAAAACAACGGTGCCTAGAGCCATCAACTATAGAATAGCATAGACCTCCACCCAAATATGGACACCTGGAAGCCCAAATTTTGAATTTCGAATTTGCTTTATTGTGTATTTCATATTTTGTAAAACTTAAACAAGTTTTTGTTTAAGAAACTCACCAGTTTTAAAGCGAGCAATGATAGCACTGTACAGAAAAAAAAATATATATCGCTAGCGCGCGAGACTGTGTATCGAAATTCTAAAGATTTGCACATTTTAAAATTATTTTGCGATATTGCTGTTGAATTGAATTTTATAGTTTAAGTGCGAAGAACATGATATTTAATAAATAAAGGTAACACGCAAAACCTTAAAAAAGCGCCCCTTTGTACGTAATGTAAAATCTGAAAGTTTTCAGACTTTTTTTAGCTATACTGTCATGTAAAGATTTTTTTTAATTATTTATTTAATATTTTGTAAAACTTTAATGAATTTTTATTAAAAACTCAAGGATTTGAAAGCAAGTAATGGCGACACTGTTCGAAATAAAATATCTCTACCTCCAGCGCGTAAGACTCTTGCCATTCGGAAAAATGTAAAATATTCATCTTTCAATTTTAATTAAAAAACTCGGTTTCGTGAAAGCAATGTATTGCCGCTGCCGGAAATAAAATACATTTGTCTTCTAGGAACCAGCGTGTTGCTATTCAGTAAAGTCTAAGATACTTTAAAATTTAATGTGGAATGTTGCTGAGTAATAAACTAATCGATTTAAAAGCAATAAGCACACTCCTTATGAATAGTTTTTCCATTTTTTAATGATTAATTTAAGTAAAAATATATTAAAATCATGAGATACCTAATTAGAAATATTCAATATTTTTAAGAAATTACACTAGCTGGATTTATTAAAATCATTATATTTTTTTTCCTTTTTTATGATAACTAGTTTAGGCAGCTGAACTAGTTTTTAAAGAAATGATGTAGCGAATAAAAAAGTATAAAAGCCAACATGTATCGGGAATTCTAAAATATGTTGTTTTAAAATATTTTGTGATTTTTCTGTTGAATTGAATTTTATGTGCCTTGAGTTCTAAGAACGTGATGTTTAATAAATAAAGTTAGCATATAAAAATTAATTATGAAAAGATTAAAAAAATATTTTGTTAGACATTTGACTAAGAAACCTGAATATTGATTTGATAAATTGAAAAAAATATAAAAATGTATGCCAACACTTATTTATTACTGCATCGGAAATTCTAAAGGATTAGATGTTAGGATGTTTTTAAATATTTTTAGCCCGAAGGAACATTAGCCCAAATGCTGTTAAAACGTGTAAAGCGTATGTAAATGAAAAAACGTCCCTTTGGAATAAATATAAAATATGAAAGCTTTTAGTTTTTCTTTAAGTTTTTTTATATTATGTTTTAAAGGAGATGTTCCTAAATTCTGTGAGAATCTATTTATAATTCTAGAACTTGAAGACAAATATCAAAACTATCCTATGTATTTTAATATATTCTCATTTAGCTTTGAAATAATGAAAATAATACATTTATATTTCTATATGGATTTTATAAAACAGTATCTGTAAAAATACCAAAATATTTTTCTTTATATCGTGCAATTAATCCGTTGCAACTTACGTGCAGCGTTATTAACGGCTGTAATATGTTTCTTGCACCGTAAAGTAATATTAATTATTTTACCTAATTTTAAATAAAACGCACGTCTAATTTTAAATAAACGCAAGTCTTATTTAAATGTCTCGATAAATATTTAAGAATACTATAAATTTTTATTCATTGATTAATCAGAAATGTGACTTACAAACTGCAGAGCATTGTGTAGCTATCAGAGTATCTACGTTAGCAGGTTCAGTTCTTACAGTAAAAGGATTTACAGCACAAACCGTCCTTTTCTTTCATTCACTAGACTTTTAAGCCTATGTGGAACAAATAAAAAAGTTAAAGAAGCACTGCTAGAATTCTAACACTCATCGAAAATAAAAGATTTAAATTCAAATTTTTCTCTCATTCAATAAGTTACTTTTATCATAACACATTTGAAATTAATACAGAAACCTTCCTATGTTAAAAGATTAAGAAACAGAAACATGTTATATTTCGTAAGTAACATTTTCCTGCAACTTATTAAAAAAATTCTGACGTGTACACCACACGATTTCCTTGTACGGAATATTAAATTTTAAACATTTTATCGCGCATTTCATTTAAACTTATTTCGTTGAATTTCATTAGAGATATATTTCTCATTCAATAAATTCAGTTCTCACTTAGCGACAAGGAAAAAATACATAAAACGTCAAAACATCTTTTATTAAAAATTGAAAAATATAGAAAAACATAAATACAGTTAAAACAATTTGCCCCCAAAAGAACACTTTTTACAATTAAAATTAGAGTTTCTACACAAAAACAAGCAATTTGGCCAGCGGGCAAGAAGGAAGATTTTTCGGTGCACAAAGATTGTGTTTTGTGTGAAGTTTACTTTTAGTCTCACTCGGTAAAAAGACACTGAAGGCGTAGAAACTGCCTTAATTTGTTGTGGGAGCTATGCTGAGTCAATATATGGGATAATTTAATAACTTAAATGTTGATTCCAGAATGGATTAAGCATGATTTAATTCGCAATAATAAAAGAAGACGTTATCTTTCTTGATGCGAGTTTCTCTAGATTGGCAACAAATCCATTATTCTCCTAAGTTTCAAATGTAAACAAATATGCCTGCTATAGTAAAAAAATTAGGCTTAGCCGCACTTAAACAACTTTTAAATGGTTGATAATTGTACAACTATTGCATTCAGGTTAACTAAAGGCATAAAAACCTTAACCGAAAGATAAGAACAACATAATTCAATCATTTTTAAAGCAAAAAGTGCACAATTTATCAACATATAATAATACAAAAACTAAGCTCACGGGAGCCGGGTAACAAAATGTATATATATATATAATTTATATACGTTTGGTGCGGACGATTAGTACTAGAAAGGAAGGTGCACAACTGCATGCTATAGCAGTCCTACATACAAAATTTCAACTTTCTAAGGCTATTCGTTTTTGAGTTATGTGAGATGCATACATACTTATGTACATACGCTCAGAAGTTATGAAAAATATCTCTTCTGAATCTATTTTCAATCAGTTTTATAATTCTTGTTTGGGGAAAAAGAGTCCTTTATTCTGTCCTCACGTACAGATGTCACGCAAAAACATCGTTAAACTGCATTCGATAGCGGTCAAAATGGATATTTTTCTTTGACATATGGTACCCGAAATTTTTCATGATTACAATACTTCCTTTATTTCGTACAAGGAAATAAAAAGGATAATTTGTTTTTCAAATATCCTGATTTATTTTAGCTGAAAAGCGTTTAATGAATAAGCTGAATATAAATATCGCCTGTATAAAATAATTGTAGATCTAAAATTAAATACATAATTTTTGATTGTATCTAAAATGAAAATTAATCATTAATTAAAACTACGGAGATTAGATATACACAGTGCTAAAGGCAGCTCTGATGTTAAGCTTTCAAATGCATATTTCTAAAAGACGCCTTTTATAATAGAAATACATCAGTTTAGAAACAGTGGTTTCAAATTACCATAATCTGCAGAAAAGTTAAAATTCAAAATTTTATATGCAATGAAATTCATTTTCGTGCCTACCAAAATTCAGCACTTTTTCCCTGATTTAACTCATAAAATTGTAAAGTTTTTTCAGGACACATTTTGCCCGTGTCAGATCGGAATCTAAAGAAAGTTATTTAGTTTTGTTAGAATAAGAAGCAGCTTGTTAATATGAAATCTCTTCCTAGAAGATGAACGTAATTTTCCTGCATTATTAACAATTGGTGTTAAATGACCAAATGCAATCTAGAACCTTACCTTATTTAATAATTAAAACCTTGGATATATGAAAATGTGACTAGATGTATTGGATTATGTGAGAGAGTTTCACATTCCAATTGCAGTCAGAATCCGGCTTAATGTGTGTACTGTAGAATGGTAAATATTTTCTGATTTTGTAAATAGATTTGGTATGAACAATTTTTCATCTCGTTCATTGCGCTCCGTACATCATAAAGCTGTTCCTCTGGAATCATAAACGCTATATTAAACAAACCACATAGCCGTGTTTTTAGATATATATTATGGGCAATCCCAAGGTCCACGGAAAGAATGGTCTGTTAAAGAATCCCTGAATGTCTATTCTAGCTGTGACTTTAAGTAGAAAAGAACGGTCAATGAAATTAAACCATAGGAACAATTTTAAATGGATCAAGTTTCGAAAATATTGTATACTCCAAACACGTGGAGTGAAAAACTTTCAAAAGCAAATACTTTTATGAAGGGTAGTTTATCCGATATTAAATCATTTATTGAAATAATCGTATTTAGAAAGATATTGTGTAATTTCCGAGGGATAAAACTGAAACTGAGCAAAGGGAAGCAAGATTATTTCTGTAATCAGAGCAGTCGTGTTTATTCAAATTTGTAATATTTATGACTGAAATCGGTTTACGAGGAGTAAATGCAGAATACAGCATATACAATCGATACAGCTGAAAACTCTCAAGACAGTTATCTACAAAAGATTTCATTTTCTTTACATTTATGAGAATATAAATAAGTATTAGCAGCGAACATCGCCGTTACTTATTTTCTGTAAAGCGACTACCTTTATTGAAGATAGAAATCGTTTGGAACTGTTAAGTGTATTTGAGTAGTTTCACTGTAACATGTGAATAATTCATAAAAGCTCGGTTATTATGATATTAATTATTCGAAACAGCAAGATTTCACTTAAATGTTTTTAATCTCCTAAATTCTATCATCCTTCACTTGGTTCGCAAAAATTCGATCACTCGTGACCAACTGTTTAAGAAATTCTTGGGTCATATAATCTTCTTGAAGCACTGTATATAAATATATGTGTGTCTTCCGCAGGCATTTGCAAATGATAACCAATGTTGCTAACGGTTTTTGACAGATAAACATCTTTTGCAAGTTAAAATTATCCAAGTTTGCATTTTGACATTACTGTTGCTTAACCCATAGAATAATAAGAGGGAACCCTCGTGCTATAAATCCCGTCTAACGAAGTGCGTTTAAAATTGTGTTCTACACTGAGTATGACTGTATATCACGAAGATGCATAACTATAACAGAGGTTTCAGGCATTTACTTTTTCCTCTTAGTTGACAGATTTTTAAATGTGAGCTTTTAACATGAAATCTTTCACTTACATAATAAATTGTCAGAACTAATACAGAATGCAATCCACATACTGTATGCGTAATATAGTTAAGCATCAAGAACAACAACTCTGGCGCATTTTCTTTACCCCTAACTCTTTACGAAAACAGTGGTTAGGTACATAATCTACTCAGCGAAGCAATGGCATGTTCTTCCCCGTATTCACTTGTTGCCAGGACATATTTAGACTCCACTCGTCTCTTCCCCTCCTCTGAGACTGCCAGAGGCTTGTGACGTGCCGAGATTTTACTTCCCGTAGTCTTGGAAAGTACCCGCAACGAACGGCAATTTGACTGTAGAATTACGTGGCAGTTGCACAAGTTCGACAATCAAATCTGTGAAATGCATATAGCTCTTAAGAAATCGATTCGGCCTGAGAAACTTCTTGTCATCGATATCGTATTAAACCTGGATATACAAGGTAAAGAGTGTAACTGGTAATTGGTTATGTTTTATCTAGAGACTTTAATTGTTATTGACGTGAAATAGCAAGAAATTTTGTTTTTGGTAATCGTGAAATTTCTATTGTTGAAATAATCCAGCTGGAGTCCAACATAAATGTGCATTATAGAATGAAAAATAACAGTGTTTCTTTACAGAAAATGCTAAGAATTTTAGTATGAAAAACTTGAAGCTTTGATATTTTAAAACATTATGCATCGATAGTATATTAGAAAGCTTCTTTCAAATATTGCTTTTAGATCGTAATTCTGTGACTTCCTAAATAGTTTGACTTTAAAAATCATAAGAAGGCTAAAAGGCTACGTATTTGGTATATTTTTGTAATAGCGTTGTATGTAAATGATATAAAAGTGTCTATCCTGTTAAATAATTAAAGCCAAATTAAGAAAATAATTCTTTTTTTTTTTAAGTTTTGTAAAAGTAGAATTTCCTTGCCGCACTTCTCCTACCTTTGATGCACCAGTCCTTCTTCCTATATAACTGCTCGTAAATCTAGAGCCAGTATTTTGCACATAAATTTAAGCTTCATCCAGATTCAAAACCAACAGGAAAGCTATAAAGTTTTTTTTTTTTGAAACTATTTCCTTTCAAGTACTTGTCTACCAATAAGAAGCAAAGTAAAACAAAAGGGGGAAATGTATATGAAATTTGACTTTGTATGACAAACATCATCCAACGAACATGATTTATATGCTCGAGTAATTGGTTATACAGAATTTTTCACGGCAAATATAAGTTATATCTATTGTGGCACTAACATTCAAGGTGAATATGAATTTGTTATTGTGCTTGAAAATTCACAACTCTTTCGCTAAAAATTTCAATAGTCAGGTAATTAGTTTTACACAATTCATATTTTTGCAACTATGCTTGATTATTTTTAAACATAAGTGATTGAAGAAAAAGAAAATATCGGAAAAAATATGAAGATGCTTTTTAAGAATCAGTAAAAGTGATGATATGGATGTGATGATTTTATTTAAATAGTATTCTAGATATGTTATGTCATAGCTATCAAAGGAGATGATGTATATAGTGAAATTATGAACAGATTCCTTAAAAACCACAATGTTGTCAAATTGAGTGCATATGTTTTCATTTGTGAAAAAGAATACATGACCTTGAAATTGTTTTGAAATAGAGAAACTTTCTTCGCGTTTGAGCAACGAAAGTTTGAAAACTCTCGAAACGATTTTTAAAACTCAGTTGAAGAAAATATTAGTAAGCAGGTATTTTAATCGCAGACATTGCTACAGTCTTAAGAAATGACTCGTAAAAAACAAAGCTAGAAGATCATAGAGTTTTAGAACTTGCAAATGATCTTTAATATGTGATTTACTATTCGCTTACTGCAACATAAAGTTATGTCGCTTTCCAAGTCCATAAATGTAAGTCGTTCGTTCCTTGTGATTTAACATGTGACTTTTAGAATTTCAGTTTCAGTTCTGTAAACATGACTGTGAGCTATCAATACGATGTGGCTTCATCCACCTCTGGTGGATTCATCAGACTTCTATTCCGTTGGCGTGGAAGCGTATGGAAACTCGTTTACCGTGAAATGATCTTTTTTACTGCCCTTTATTTCCCGCTCACTATGGCCTATAGGTATATACTCACAGATTTTCAAAAGAGGTATGATTTCTCTTTATTCTTTGCATTTTATATATTCTCATGGGTCATGTGTTAATTAAGGAGCTGATTCTAAATTATGTTAATTTACGTATAGTTAAGTACAATAATATATATTTTAAGGGTCATTTATTAAACAAAATAAATTTCTCTCATTTTCTGTAAACAAAGTCTTAATTATTTGTAGGTTTATATAATAGTAATATTAGTAAATAAATGAATTAATTTATCAATAAGTACATTTTAGTATTTACTGAAATATAACGCAAATTACTGAAACAGTTTTTTGTCATAAATCTACATTTATGCATAAGATATGTCTAAATTGGTTAAATTAACTGATTTTACAGCATTAAATAAAAATATTTTTCCTTATACAAGCTGGAAACTATTCATATACAAGCTGGAAAGAAACAGGTTTAATGTTTTTAACTAAAAAATTGTGAAATAATTTATCAATTTTTAAAAACTAAAATACATGATACTTTCTTACTATTACGGCGCCTGTTATTTAAATGATGCCCAGCACCATTTTGTAAATGTACTGAGCCTAATCGGTAATCCTACTCAAAACATTTCTCGTGACAGGCATATTATAAGTGACCGTCGTTAGCGCGTAGATTTGTTGGCGCTGGCTTACGAACAGCTTGAATAGAGTTGCTCTTTGGAGCAGTCCAAAGCTCTTGACGCTGTTAAATAAGGAGACCGTAGTAATAAGGAAGTTAAAAATAATAATTTTATTAAAATAAACTTAAATATTTATACAAATTTTATGAATAAAATTAATGAATGCGTCTGATTATTTCGGAGAAAAATATAGTCGTCAATATAATATGAATACAAATTTGGAAGTGCCGGACATGCGGTATAGTGGTTAGGGAAACCGACTGCTATAGTGAAGGACCCGGGTTCAAATCCCGAAGAAGGCATGGTTGTAATTGTCCGTCCCTTCGTAGGAGGTAAAGGTGGTCCACATATTAGGTGCCTCCATTATAAAGTGACCACCACTTGTGGCCTTAGTAGTGACGAAGTCGGCTGTAAGTCCGCCATTGGAAAAAGAGAAAATCTGAAACCTTTTAGCCTTTTACATTAGGCCCAAAGGGGCGTTTTTTTTTAACCTTTATTTATTAAATATCATGTTCTTCGCACTTAAACCATAAAATTCAGTTCAACAGCAATATCGCAAAATAATTTTAAAATGAGGATATCTTTAGAATTTCCGATACACAGAATCGCTCGCTGGAGATAAAAATTTTTTTTTTTCGTACAATGTTGTCATTCCTCGCTTCGAAATCGTTGAGTTTGTTAATAAAAAATTCGTTAAGGTTTTGCAAAATATGAAATAGATAGTAAAACAAATTCCAAATTAAAATATTAAACTGTAGGCTGAAATTCAATCCTTCTCATAAATTTTGTTAAATATTATAAATTTTCTGAGAATGTTTGAATATTTATATTAATATTTATAATTATCTTTACTATATATTTTTAACTGTTTTTTTACTTTTAACAAAATAATCTGAAAGATTTCTTTTTAATAGTTTTAATTATTAGATTTTTATAATTTTAATTATTAAATAATTTTAGCTTTAATGCTCATAATTTTAAGTATATATGAGTATTCACTTTTGATTATAATTATATATATATGTATGTATATTTGTTAATAAAATATTTGAGTCTAAAAAGGATGAAAAGTACAATAATTACATTATTATTAAAATATTAGCAAAAATGTCACTTATGAAGAATGTGTTATATTCGCCCCGATAAAGTATTACTCATTGTCTCCTTTGAATATAGATAACAACTATTTTCATATTATTTTATTATATACAAATTAGCAATGAGAATAGAAAAGAATCAATTTAAGATAAAACTTTTATTGACGATCCAGTACTTTTTTATGCAAAAGATATTGTGTTATAGTGAATAGTTATGAGCAATGCTGTGATGAAGGCAATAGTTTATGACAACGCAGATAAAATTTTCAATAGAAGTCTTCCTCTAATGTGCTTTTCAATCTATCAAACGATTACAATTGAAACATCTAAACAGAAGATTATGATGTTTTAACGCATTCTTTCGGCTTATTAAATTTTTAGAGCTAAACAGGTATTTCCTATTTGATTATACTATAAAACATTAGTCAAATTGTGCTTAGTTTAATTTCTAGTTGTTCGAAATCCCCTTCGAAGATATCATATATTTTTTTATTTACCAAAAATAAATATAATGTGTAATTCCTAATTTATTCGACCTCGATTCATTGTGGGTTTACGTTTTTAGAACTCTAAATATACTACCGTAACTCCGTTTTTAAAGTTCGCTGTCTATTTAAGGTAATCCACATTTGCTTAAGATTGTTAACTTATCTCAAACCAAATCTCGAAATTTCCCAAACTTCGTCTGTGATAAAATAACGTACATTTTTTTCTCCGTTTTAACTACATATAGTATTGGTAAAACCTGTAGTCTTATTTTTGTCACTTTGTATCCTGAATAAATGATACGCAAGGTTTTTCAAAACCAAAGAATGAGACTACTTAAAAGTGGCTGAAGGAATAAATTTTAGAGTTGATAAAGCTTTAGAATTATAAACAAAAGAATGCGACTAGTTAAAAGTGGCTGAAGGAATAAATTTTAGAGTTGATAAAGCTTTAGAATTATATAAACTCAAACACTCTTGCACTACTTAAATGAAAGTTTTAAGAGATAAATTTGATTAATCAATTAATTAAAAATGTAAACACTTCTGTATCTTGGCATATAATATAAGATGTTGGAAGTGCTTACATTAATTATAATAAACTGAAAATTTTCATAATTATTAGTGGGGTATATTATATCCATTTGACAATTACGAATGACATTTAAGTATGATATAAATTATACCTGTTAAATACAATATTAGAATAACAGTCCTCTTTGGTATGGTAGCTAGCAGTGCTGGATACCATATCGTGAAGCTGATTGTCGAATCCCAGAAAGGCACAGATAGGATGTGTATAGTTGTCTAGCTCCCTTTCTTGCCGATGTTACATTGATCTATCCACTGCGGCCCACCTTGGACAACATTCTTCACAATAAGACAGCTAAATAACCGTTGACTTCGGTCTTTTTTCCTGACGAATGCTTTCTGACGAAATGTTTTACTTAACAAGAAAATGCATTTATCTTTTTAAATAATTCGTTTTGTTAAAGAACACAATTATAATCTAAATGATATTACGTGGTCTAAAATGGTATCACTCTGGAATCTAACATTTTGCTAGGAATCCATTGAAGATAAATTAAAGGTATTATGTTAAATAAGTGTTGTGATGAGAACACTAACCAGATATTATGAATGATAAGTGACAAGGTAAACTAGCGTGGCCAAAACTTTGGAGAAACTCCGCTAAAGACTGTCTTTAGCATCAAAATTACAATATTAGTAACGAAGTATGAAGAACTCAGCAAGAGAATTTGCATCCATTATTTCAAAATAAAGTATGAGGAAAAAATATCTTTAAAAAATTATGATATCAGTTTATGAACTCAAAATATTGCAAACTAAATTGTTAATTAACTTTAATGTTCTTATTCTCTTAAAAGTATAGAAGGGAATTTTTAGTGTAATAATAAAAGTGATTATAGTTGCAGCATATAGATCAATGATGTGTCAGCGTAAATTCAAATATTACTTAATGCTTCATATTTTATAATAAAGCGTATTATTTATTTTTCAAAATTCAGTTCGATTAATATTTTTGCAAATTTAAGAACAATGAGTTTATAGCGTCCTGTGTGCTTTGCTGTCATAAGCTGAATTAGATGTTAGAAGACTGTTTAGTACACTCGCTAAATCTTAAAATACTACAATGTCAGGGGAAGGATGTAAAGTACCCTTTATTAACTCAAATAAATTTCATAGATGGCACTAACTCGTGCCTACAAAATCCAGCACTTTTGACCTAACTCTAAAGGTAGTCAATAACTTAAAATTGAATGAAGTTAAGTTTAACCTTCACGACTTCAAAGATTAACTCTCTGACATGAAAAGTCGACGTAAAGAAGCCCAACGGTAAGAATTACACAATGTCACAAATATCTAATCTCTAGAAAATCAAAGATAGCAGCGTGGCTTTCAGGCAGGCAGAACACGCTCTGATTTCTCTTCAAAAACGTTCCCTTAAATACTAACTTCTTTCCACCTCATTTGAATTCAGGCGTGCTAGACGACTTGCATTCTGGCAAGAAAGCAAGAACGGTAGGCAAGTCGCATAAACATAAAATAATTGTTAATCAAATTAAATAAATCCTGACAAGTTTTAGAAAAGTTAACGAGAAGAGTCAAGAAGTGAAGATAATTATTAAAATCACCATGGAGGTGAAAAAAGAAATTGTTAGAAAATATGAAAATAGTATGCGTACAGTGGCGTAGCGAGGGGCGGGCAAGGGGTTTATTGTGCCCCAGGCGCGGCTCATAGAGGGGCGCCATATGGTCCCTAAGACAGTATATACTTTATATCATATTACTCTATGTTTTTCGAGGGGGGCGGCAAAAAGATAACTTATCCCGAGCGCCAGTTATGCCCGCTTCGCCACTGTATGCGTATCATTGCATGCCGAATGCCAAATACGATGGTGTCTACGGGTGTGGGAAAAAAAAACGCTATTAAATCGGCTAACGTTGCGAAGCGTGTGAAATCGATTACCGAACAAAGATCAAAGACGTTAAAACACTTTGAAAAATTGCTTTTAATTTGGATAGCAGAAAAACATTTATGTACAGTATCATTTCCACCGCTTCATTTATGTACATTATATATTTCATCCATTGCATTTGTATTTAGTATTAAAGAGTGTTTAAACAATAACAACAGGACTTTTATAAGAACAGATTAATAATTTTTTTCTTGATTTCTCATTGGCAAAAATCATTTGGTATGCTTCCAATGGTATGGAACTAACGACATAGACAGAGGTACATTTTATACAGAATTTATTACATTTATTTATTACAATTTACAAGAATACATTTGTTTTCGGACACTTGTGCTTTTTAGTTTTATTTGCAAATATCAGTTATTAGCAGAATGATTTGATTCATTTTCACATATATCACTGATTACCTAATTAAAAACCGTTTATTTTGAAAGAAATTCTTCAAAGTGTTTGCGGTAGAAAAATATAATTTATTCAAAATGTGTTGGAAAATGAACATATGTAAGTATTCGAACACTTTGAACAAATATTTTATATTTAATAGAAGCATAAAATAGCGGGTCATTGAACCTTTCTTTGAATATCCCTTAGCAGAAATTGCATTTCTCATGCCATTTGGACATGGATTCAACTAATATTTTCCGATAAGAATGCTCCATTTTTTCCATTCCTGTATAAGAATTGTTTTTAGTAATTTCCGAAGAAATATCATGTTTGCTTATTCTTTTCTTGAACTCACTCTACACGTGTTTGACAGGATTTAAATCTGAAGGATATTCATGAGTTTTGGTAATTTTAAGACATTTTAAGATAAAATTTAGGGTTGTATGTTTAAAATCGTTATATTGATAGAACTTGCAGGAATTTTGCACTTCCAGTTTTCTTGCAGATGGTTTTATGTTTTCATTAAGAATATTTATATACATATGCTAATCCATATTATTTTTGATAAACACAAAATTTCTTATTCCGAAGGCAGCGAAATATCCCCAAACCATTATGACTCTACCACCATGAGGAACAGTGCACAATAGGCTTCTCAAAATCACTTTTTAATTCGGCTTTTGCCATACATTAATTCATCTCTGAACTAAATATATTAAATTTTAAATGTTCTGCGAATAATAGCATTGTTCCAATATGAGAAAAGGTTGCTTACTACAGATATTGCAAACGCCGGGTGTATTTTACTTGCTTTCTTATTGAAAAAAGAATTTTCTTCTTCCTGACAGTCCGCTGTATCTATACGCCCTAAATGACTCTTCTAATATCTTCAGAGTTACCTTTTATTGCAAACCATTTTCTAAATCTTCTTATAGTTCGACCGCCTCATCCGCTACCATGAGCGCAAACAAGCATGCGCCATTCGGACCAAATTATTCTCAAAATAGGGTGGAAGGATGGGGACTTACTTTCCCTCCAGCATATCTCTTTCCGGAGAAGAGCAGACCTTTCACGTCGCAGCAATTAATAACGTCCCTTTTGGACAAGTCCATGTGTTTTGGCAGAATGCCAGCCAGGGTTGCGTTTGAAACGGTCGAACTATAGCATGTTAAAGCGCTAATTGTTGGCTCTTGTTTGATTTTTCCTGGAACAAATCTGCTGTTCCTTGGCGTTAACTTGGGATGTGTTCTAGACTTATCGCATTTTCAACGTTCCACGCCATCGTTTTATAACATCAAAGGTTGTTAAAAGCTTTACATGAAGGATTTTATGAATATTTCGAAAAATTTACTATCTTTAAAAAGGTAATTATTAAATTTCTAAAATTTGCAGAGTCTTACCATGTCCATTTCAGATATGGAAATATTAACATATTTTGTTAGATAAGTAATAGTTTCCAAATGCAGACAACAATTCTTGCAACGTGTTTTCATTTAAAACCAAAAAAATGCAATATGAAACATTGTTTACCAAAATATATTATTGGAGTATCCGAATTATTATATAAGTTACTGATTAACACTTTTTGATAAAAAAAAATTTGTCTATGTTTTGATATTTAGTGCAAGATTTGCGCAAATGAATTTTAAAAAATACAAGTGTCCAAAACCAAATGCGCGCTACTGTATGTATATATATATATAATTACAGAACATTTAAAAAAAAACACAATCATGCCTAGATTTTTTTCGCTTATCAAGCTGCTGAAAAATTATCAGTAAAGACATAAAGTAAGAAATTTAGAACTAAGTTTTTACAAAGACTAAAACTGAAATTCACAAGTAATAAATTTCAAATAATCCTATAAATGCAATAAAGAATTTAATAAATGTTAAAACCAAAACTTTTCAAACAAGCAATACCCCAATTCAAAACATCAATGAAATTTAAAGAAAAACGAACATAATAGGAGAGGAATTCAATCAACTTCGATGCCAGTTTGTCAGGAAGAGGAAGATTTAAAAGTGAAACAATTCATTATAGTGCAACAGAGCAAAATCGTGTTTTGGGCTAGTAATAAAAAATTAGTTCTGATCTTGCCTGACATAATTAGCAATGTATATTATTCTATTATTTAAATCAACAATTCTATTATTTAAATATTAAGATTTAAATCAACTGAAATCTCTCAGTTTGCGCTAAAGCAGCAAAATTAATCTAAATGTAATGAGAAAAGTGTTTTTAAAAATTTTAAACCTCCTTAAGAAACAGTATGTATATATAAAAGGCAAA